>PVKS010000193.1:0-237602 GCA_004027875.1 Aplodontia rufa
GGGTGCAAAGGCCAGCTGACACCCACACAGATCAAAACATCTCCACCTTCCTCATCTCCACTTCCCAGCCGTCATCAAGTTCTGACTGCCCATGCAGCAGAGTGACAGCCAGCCCTTATCTCGTGGTTTCTGCCAAGTTCCTGATTTTCATCTGCTCCTGAAGATGAGCATGAACTCTGCTCCGGCGCCCCTCGACTATGCTCCTTGAGATCACTGCCAAACGTGTGCTGGTGGACTCCCAGGCGAAGCACCGGAACAGGTAAGGAGGAAATTACCTGAGTGCACGAAGGGACGGTCCAAGCTCCCTGTGGGGCCAGCCCCCTCAGGCTGCCTCAGCAAGCCTTTTGCTTTTTGAGAACTATAACTGGTTGCTATGTTAATAGATTTGCTTGTATTCATTTTGGGTTCTAAGACTGATATAGCATCATTGATGATTTAGGATTTCTACTCGTGGATTATGGTTGTCAAATCTCTACTAAAGAGAATCTGAAGAAAATGCTCAAAAGGTACCATCCACGACAAACATTTCAAAAGCCTGTGAATGTGCTCCAAAATTGCTTCTCAAAACTACAAAACCCATTACAGTATTACTTGGAAGTCAAAGTGAGTGTTCTGTTTGCATACAGAGGACAAGCTTCTACTTTTGTCCCTGTTGGGAAAGTTAGCCCTGCCAGCGCCCAATCAAGTATCCGTTTATCAATTATCAATCCCATGCAATCTATTTAGTGTTCAAGTATGTGTGTGTGTATTGAGGCGTGGGAGTTGGGGATGCCGGTGATATCAGAATTGATCCCAACGCCCTGCACATGCTACGCTAGCTCTCTAACCCTGAGCCACATCCCCAGGACTTTATTTTTTGTTTTGAGACAGGGTCTAAGTTGCTAAGATTGCCTTGAACTTGAGATCCTCCTGCCTCAGCCTCCTGAGTTGCAGGGATTACAGGATGCACCACCACACCAGGCTATGTATTTTAAACAAGGCCAATTAATTCTGTGGAGAAAATGAATCCTGCTGGAAAAAAGTAAATTGTAGTTTACATATTCATCTTTTTAAAAAATAAACTTGAAAATCAATTTTAGTACTAAAAAAGACATTAAGTTAAAAGTAAGGAGGCGATACACCCACTATAAAATCAAAATAACATTCAGGATTTGTAAACATGCAAAATAAACTTCAAAATTAATAAATGCAAGCATGCATGCTTACAAGTGCACACAGTCACACGCTGGCATATACACACATGCACTATGCACTGTTACGCCTCTTAAGCCTTAGGAAAGAGAAGAGGGGATACCGAAATACTGGAATCACAAACACGCAGGAAGGGGAAGTAGCTGAGTGAGGGCAAAGAGCTACTGAGGTGCTGCAAAGCCTGCTTCACACAGGAAGAAGCAGGTACCCAGGGTGAAGCTGTCCTCAGCAAGGCGGCCCAGAGGGTCTCATAGGAGCCTGAATTCCCTGAGCACACACAGGACCCCCGCACTCCACACGCTGCTGCCTGTCCCTGCCGCCCATGGGACTGCAATGAGCCCAGCCTCAGCCTCACCGGGGCCTACATGTGCTGCTGCTGTTCCACCCAGCACTCCCGTCACCAGCCACCATGTCCTAGATGCTCTCAATCCTCTTCAACTGCCTTCATCCTGAATCATGCACTTTCAGGACAGTATTTAAAACTCCTAGGCTACAAAGAAGTTTGCTCCAGTACTATGCACACACTTCGAGCAAAAGTTACAGTAAAAACATCGGACTATAACTGACACCTTTAAACAGAATACAACAGGAAGGAGGGGAACAGGAGCAGGGGGAAAACTGATGGGGAAAATAGAAATACTTTAAAAACCTCTGAGGGTTCCCCTAAGAACAAGGCACCAAATCCCCATCCGGCTAAGAGACCAGCCCTCCAAGCCTCCTAAGCTAAGGACCCATTTCCGGAGCTCTAACACAGCTGTAAGGATAAAATCTGATAATATCTGTAAAGTCGTTAACCAGCTTCTGTCGGAAGCAGTTACTAACAAGGACCAACCCCCCAGTTTTCACTGTGTTGCAGGACTTCAGCCAGCCAAATGCATGTGTGATTACGCATCATGCATAGGTTTCAGTTCTTCTGTGGACCCCAACGCAGAAATTAACTAGCTACAACAGTGTCAATCAAACTCCAGTCCATGAGAATCACCTGGAGGGTTTGCTTAAAGAGATCTATATGTCAATATATACATAAATAGAGATACATAGTTTTATATATGTATATATATACACACACACACACACGTGTGTGTGTGCGTGTGTGTGTATTTAGATAGATATATCTATCCCTGGGCCCTACCCAGCTAGAGCTTCTGATTCACCATGTCTGGGTTAAGTCATTAAAATTAACAGTAAAATAAAGGAAAGGGGGAGGGGAGGGTAAGATTACATGAACCATTCATACACAAATTAATAAAAGAGTTAAAGGAAGTCTAGTAAAGGAAACTGGAGAGGAGACGAAGGTAGGGAAAAGGTGAAGAATAAAAGTATATTTTGCACCTCTGAGATACTAAATAATGCCCTCACAACCAATGGAAATGAGAAAAGTTACAAAGACAATCAAAGGGCGAACAGCAGAGTGAAGGGACCAGGAAGCGGGAGGGGATGAGGGAGAGGGGAGCGCTGGGGAGGGATACGGGCCGCATTACATTTTTGGGTTGTGCGCACATACAAGTATGTAACAACAGATCCCATCATTGTGTACGACTACTCCACCAAAAAATATGGGGGGGAAAGGAAAACATTTGCATTTCTAACAAATTTCCTAGTGACGTTGATGCTGGTTACCTGAGGGCCACACTGTCATGTACAGGTAAATCTAATTTACTGCGCACAGGTTTCTTAGTCTCAGCTGGATAATCAGTGAGCAACAAAATGAATCAATGCCTAAAAAGCAAAACAACACACTAGCCTCCCGTCATTGCAGCTCCAATGCATTGTTAACTAGCAATGTAGTAACTGTTACATTCCTGTGGTTACATTATTAATGGAATTAGTTTTGACTAAAACAGAAGGAGGGGAGGCTGGGTCAGGAGGCTTCCAACAGCCCCAAGATGCTTAAGTCAACTGCCAAGAACTGCTTCTCGGGTGGTGAGGCCTCCTGAGGCCAGCGCTCTATTCTGAGAACCCAGAAGTCAGGTTCGCTGCCTCTTGCCGGGTGCTTCCTGGGCAGGTCAGGGAGGAAGAAGCTGGCTCAGCCGCTCAGCAGCCTCTACATGGCCAGCCCAGGCCGGGGAGATGGGTCATGTGGACATAGCTGCTTCTGCCATTGGTTTTAGGGTATGTGCAGAAGGCTGGCTGGTGACACTAGAGGGGTTTCCTTCAACCAGAAACTGGACCTTCAGTCCAGGAGAGCCACATCTGTGGAGTTGTACTAGCCAGGGAACTAGTCAGACATGCAAATTCCTGACCCCAGACCTAATGACACAAACTGCGGGGCTGGAGCCTAACAATGTTAGGGCTGGGGCTGCCTGGGGACTCTGCTGCTCTCTCTTCAGTGTTCCTCTGAGTACAGTGACCCCCGTCCTGGATGGACCCGTGCCACTTTTCACCTGTTACCTGGGAGAACTCTAGGAGTGCCCTTGTCTATCTCAAAAGCACCCTGGTTAGAAAACACGGCCCCCCTACAAAGCACACTGGATGCTAGCAAGGGGCATCACTGGTCAGATGCGGCCCATTACCTGGGGCTGCAAATTACCTCCGGGTCTCTGCTGCCCAGGTGCTGGACCACATACTGCCTCCTGAGCGCAGCACACTTAGAGAAACCAACCTCAGCACGGCTTCTGTCTTCACACGGAAGTGCCCACCACTAAACTCCAGCGAAAGACTCAAGCCGAGCAGCGTGAGGTCAAGCGGCTCCCACCGGGTCCCCACAATCCTATCTAATCCCCTGGCCCCTCGTACCGGAGTTTTCTTTCCCCAGCTGACATCCTGGAGAAGGATAAGCCTAGTAAGTAACTTCTTCACCTAGTTTTCACAGTAATCACGTGACACTGTTAATCCACAGGAAAGCCATGCTTACCACAATGGGGCTCAATCCTCCTGTTCCTCTCACATCCAAGCACCATGCTAGTCATGTGTCCCTGGGCCATTTTATATTCCTTTGAAATCTCTTCCTTGCTCAGACTAAATTAAATTTCTGGCCTTTGATTCTTCCCTGCAGCTGCCCAGCTATTGTTTCTGAAAAGCATCAAAGGGCTCACATCTCATGTCCTGGCCCTTCATCTTTCAGATAAGGAAACAGCCAGAGAGGGGTGATGGCTCCTACCCAATTATACAGCATCTGCTGTTGAAGGAGAGGGAGAGGGACAGACTGATGACAGACAGGAGCCCTGTGGCTTCTGAGGCTTGCTTGCCCCAAAGGGCTCAAGTCCATCATTTCCAGGTGGGTGTGGCCACCTGGAAATGAATCTGATTCTCAGCTTCCCAGGGTCACACACACTTACCCTCAACACATCACACAGCCACTGGACTTGAGGAAGTATTTACACCAAGCAGACACAAAATACGTCCAACAAGTCTAGTGAGACAGAGCTTGCTAGAAAGGACTCAACCATTGCTGATGTGATCATCACAGGGAGTCCAGCCCAAAGGTCAAAAGGCAGTGAGTGAGCTCACTCAGGTTCTGACAAACGTTCTATACTGCTACTCAAGATGGACAGAATCCCCTTCCCAGGCTAGGGATAGTGCATTGTGGCCACCATGATTCCGGATGCTAGGAACATCCTGTCTGAAGCATGGACCTTGTCCTCTCAGAGCTCGCCTATCACACAGACACACCTGGACATCACTGCTCCCCAGGAACTGACAGTCACTCAGCAACAGCAACCAGCCCTGGCACAGTGTTACTTACTGATTGTGCTATTTCCTTACAGATTTTCTTTTTTAAAAAGAAAGCAATTTTAATCTCATCAGAAGCCAACCAATGCATACTAACTTGTTCCAAATCCCTAAAACAAGCCTGCTAGGTGCCAACAGCCCTTGCAGGTACTGAGGATGAAAGCAGTACTCGGTTCAGATAAAGGTCCTAGGAGCTGGGCCTTCGTAATGAGTCTTCTGTCCCCTGAAACTGCCTACCTGTGCCTGCACGTAGCTCGCTGCCTCTTTCCTACTATAAATACATCTGCAAGCACCACCTCTGTAGAAGCGAAAAGGGGAAGAGAAAGGATGGGGTCTACGATGAAAAGAAAACCTAAGGCGAGCTGTCCCCGTGGCCAGAGTCTGCGAACGGGCTGAGCACTGCAGCTGGGCACACACCGGCCCCGCTGAGGCAGAGGTGCTAACCCAAAGTGCACACTGGGGAGGAATCATTTTTGGAAACAAATCAACGTTTCCTTTAAATAACACTAAAGCACACTACACATCTGTTGCCCGATCTTGTGGTCTTGCATCAAGGCCCTCATCAGTATGAGTCAACTGATCAGAGATCAATACCAGTTTTCCTTTAGAAATCACAAATGTAGCACACCAGTAGTCATGCCCAGTTTCTCAATTGCGTTGAAGAACTGTGAGAATGTTAACACCCCAAGCAGGCATGCGAGTAAACCACTCGGACCCAGACCAGGACTCGAGTCCTGGAAAAAACAGGCTGGGTCCTACCCACCAGCTCAGTGGAGTTGCTGAGGTATGCCTTGTGGATGGAGGAAAATTAAGGAAGTCTTAAGAAACAAACCGGATGCCACCGGAAAGCATTCACCTCAAGTCGCTCAGGAGAAGGTGCATGCTCTGTGCTAAGGAGACCACTGGCCCCATGCATGCAAAGCCAAGGAACAGAGCACAATGACACATGTGTGCACACTGGAACCAGGGCCTCTGGTTTCCAGTGTCGACTCCAGCCAGTCTGATCTAACCTCTAAGTTCCTTCATGACCAGGTTTCACCGTCCTTGCCAAATCTGCATGGAGCTAAAACCAGTTCACGCACATCAATTACCCTCAACAGAGGCTGCCGTGACCTGAGAAGGCCACCATCGCTTTCTCAGGAGCAGAGTGCAGTGGTTGGACAACATGACAGCAGACACAGATTCAAATTCCAGCTGGCCTTGGGCCTCTGTCTGCTCGGTTGATGCATCTGTAAAACTAGAATTAAAATATCTAGCTAGGAGTGGTGGTGTACATTTGTAAAACTAGAATTAAAATATCTAGCTAGGGGTGGTGGTGTACATCTGTAAAACTAGAATTAAAATATCTATCAGAGAGTGATGGTGCACACCTGTATTCCCTGTTGCTCTGAGACAAGAGGATCACAAGTTCAAAGCCATCTGCAGCAACTCAGCAAGGCCCTAAGCAGCTTAGTGACACGGTCTCCAAAAAAAAAAAAAAAAAAAAAAAAAAATGTGCTGGGATGTGGCTCAAATGGCAGAGCACCCTGGGTTCAGTCCCCATTCAGTACAAACCATCTCTTGCCCAGGGACCTTTCCTGCTTAACCTGCCTTTTCCTGGCTCTGCAGTGCACACCTCTTACCACTGCAGCCACCTTCTGAAGCCCGGCTATTTAAATGTACTAACGCTACAGTCTGCTCAGCACGTCCCTGTTCTGAGGGCAAGTGTTACACCTGTGATTTTGTCCCCCACTTAAACCTGAGGTATGAACTATAGGGGATAAAATAGAGCAGGCCCACCACAAAGCTGCCTGAGCTGCTTCCCATCACAGGCACTGAATTCCTGACTTACAGGGGTAGAGCAGTAGCACGTGTTCCCTTGTGCCACATTTTCTTGGCTCAAAGTGTTCAGATTTGTCCACTAACAGGACATACATCCTTCCTCTTGGTCCCCAAGTCATTTTGTTCTACGAGGATATCACAATTCACTTGTCCTTTTTAACCTGTTGATGAGCATTTGGGACTGTTCCCAATCAGGGAATGCTACAAATACTCCAGTAAAAGTCTATTTATGGACACACACCTTCATTTCTCTAGAGAAAACACACCTAGAGTCAGGCAAGGAGGTCACAAGGCAGCTGTTTAAATTCATGAAGTTGCCGCACTGTTTTCCCCAATTTACTAATTCGCACTCCAAACAAAAGCACACGACGGTGCCAAGTGTTGGGTTTCCTTGCTAATTCGATACTGTCGGGTTCCTGTGGGCTTCGGCTGCTGCCAGCCCTTCTGGTGGCCATGAAGTCCTACTCCATGGTCATTTCCATTTGCATTTCCTTGGACCAGGGATACCGAGCTTCTGTTGTGAACTATGCATCCTCTGGCCGCTGCTTTTCCATGAGTGTCCATGCAGGGCCCGAGAGCTTTCATGGACAGGTGTGTGGGCACTCCTCCCAGGCTACGGCTCACTCAGTGGTGCGCAATGGAAAGAGGAAGCTTTAAGTCTTGACAAGGTTCAATTACTAAATGCTTCCTTGAAGGGTCAGCACACTTCGCATCCTGAGAAACGCTGACCTACGCATTCGGGACAGCAGTCCCTGGTCTGATGGGGAGGCTGTGCAGCCAGCTGTACGTGTGGGCGGCACCCTTACCTTGCTCTTCCCCTGCACCTGGTAACAGCTCTCTACAGAGAGCAAGTGCTTTGTGCACGTGACACCCAATGACTCACACCCCACAGGCGAGGAGACAGGCTGAGCCTTAGCACCCTGGGCAGGAACACCCTCCCCCCACCCGGAGGGAAGGTCTGAGGAGCACCCAGGGGAGCCAACTGAAGGCCATGTAGCATAGAGTTCAGGCCCTGCCTAGAACTAGCCTTTGACCAGGGCAGAGAAAACACAAAGCTGCTACTCTACACAAACCGCAGTTCAACCCAGCACAGAGAACAGAGGATGGACGCTCACAGTATTTTCTAACTCTCTGTGCATTAGAATGATTACCATGTTATTAGTACAGGCTGAATTCTTTAATGAATTAGCCTCCATGAAACCGTGAATAACAGCAGCTCTGCTGAGAAGCTTAAAATGAGTAATAGATGTTTAAAAATCACTTTCAGAGAACATTTTTATGGCCTAAAACACTGGTATTATTTTAAAGGATCTAGATGGCTCTAAAAAATGTTTCATTGGAATTTCTTCTTGAAAACATGTCAACTCAAAGCCTGAAAAGAATCACCCCTGCTATTCAGTCAACAGTCACCGTCCAGAGTGTCCTCGCACAGCATCTCCAGCAAATTCCTTGAGATTTCACTAGAGAAGCACAAGACAGAAAGGAATAAAAAGCTCTCTCGCATATCTCCCTGGGCGTGCAGGGATTCATGGATGAGCTGGGATCGCAGCACAAGCAGGAGATGGAGGGTCTGTCCTGAAGAGCTGTCCTTCCCCAGCAGGTTCCGGGAGGCCACCAGGTCCTGTGTCCACGTCTCCCTCTCCTTGCCGCTGCACTAGTACCAGGGAGCGCCGTGGGGACGCAGCGAGATAAGGCCCATGCGCTCAGCTCAGCAGCACCTGGCTCTCCATTTTTAATGACTCCCCAGTTTACAAGCTGACATTTCTTAAAGACAACCAACAACAGTTGCTTGGAACTTAGGGTGAAACAAGAAAATGCCGTGTAAACTTGCTACTTTTTGAAGAAATCAAGTTTCATGGTTAGCTACTTCAATTTGGGTAGGTTTCGTCCTCCAATTCCTTTTCTCATCCAGTATTCCTATTAGCTCCATTTCCTGAACAGCACCCCATTAGTTTTAGGCCTTTGTTAAGTGTACAATCCTTCCCATGGCCAAAGGTCAAAAGGAAATAAATTCCCAGTATACGTCAGACATACTCCGCACAGCTTTGAGTTCATGGTGCCAGTGGCTGTCCGAATGAACTTTTCATCTCAGGAATTCAAGAAATGCTAGCACGCAAGAAAGAGACTCCTAGAGCTTCACAAAGAGACAAACTCACCGACACTAGCTAGAAAGCAAATCCGAACTCCTTGTGAAGTCCATCCTGAGCAGCACTGAAAGCACTGTGAGAAACCGGGCTGACCCCAGTGGGGAGGGGGCAAAGGTGAGGGAATCCCCCTCCCAGCTGGGCAGCGCAGTGCTTCCCGCCTGGGAGAAAGCAGCTTGCCCTTCACAGCCATCCCAGGAGACCACTCCTTTGTTCTGACCCTCAGCTTCCTCCTGGCCAGGCAGCCCAACAGCCTGCGACACTGTTCCCCTGCCTTGCTGTTCCCCAGGCTTTACCCAGTGGCTGCAGCTCCTGTCCACCACGTGCTTCTTACTGGTAGCTCCCTCACCATCTCATCACTTGATTCAAGAAAAACAGCACCGCACCTCCTCCTCTCACATGCCAACACCAATGCAGACCCAGAAGAAAGGGACTGCTTTTATGCCGGTGCCATCGTAATGAGGTCCACAGCCCAGGCAACCTGTGTTCCTGTCACGCTCACCCACACAACAGCAAAACCCCCAAGAGGGAAGTCTCACAGATGAGCTTCTGGCTGTCTGCTTCCTCCTCCCCTTAGGAGCAGTCCTGGATATGCAGACTGGAAAACTGTCACCACTGACTGGAGGGAGCCGAGACTCGGAAGTGCTTTCGTGGCATAAGATACAAATACAGGAGAAGGTGAAGAAGTTCATGGAAGAAGTCAGTCCATGAAACATCTGCTTCGGAAGAATTCTCAGAAATGCCACATCTGTGCTAGGAAAAATGAAAGCCTCAGTTTCCCTGGTGTCTAAGACCCACCCTGGCGCCTGTAGCCAGCATGCGGACTACAGTCTCAATTGAGGCAATGTGACCCACTGCCCACAGCGACCCCTTGCTTTGTGCCCCACGGGGTCAGCAGTGAGCACCGGAGTGCCCCGCGGTGCCAGGCTCACTTCACCCCCTGGTGATGTAGCAGAGTCTGGACACAGGTGCCCAGCGCCACCAGGCTCATGGTCCTGGACACAAACACAGCCAAGAGCAGGACCAGCAGCCTCATGCCAAAAAACAGCCAGCAGGCTGCGGGCAGACGCTGGGGAGAGATCACCATGGAGGCCAGAGGAAGACCAGGGGGAGAAAGCGCACAGAGACCACTGGAGAGCTGGGTGACATCTCTGAAGAGGATGGGAAGAAAGGAGACGGGTGGCATCCAACAGCAGGGTGAGGCCGGGGACACGGGTGATGCGGTCGGAGACCCAGTCAGGGCCAGCTGGTTGGGGAGGCCATGCAGGCGGCGTTCAAAGTGTGGCTCTTAGTGGACACGTGATGCGGCCCCGCCCAAGCACACACTGCCGGTCTCGGGAGGGAGGAGGGATGGGTGCCTAGCTGCCTTCTCAGCGCTCCTGCAGCCTTGGGCTGGACAGGAGATGGGGAGGGGGCTAGGGAGGCTCCGGCTTTGCCCAAGACTGCAATTCTTGAAGCAAGGATCTGCGGGCGGATACCCCACCGAGTGTGAAAGGGAAGAGTCTTCCACCGGCCTCTGCCTATCTCAGAGATGGATTTCCGAGGCAGGCTGGGAGACTTTAAGGAAGCTCTCAGGAGGCTTCCTCCATGCCAAACAAAGCTCTCCCACCACTCTCAGCTGTTGGATTTATAGGGGGACACATCCAACAAGTACTTAGCTCGCTGCTGAGTGAGCACAAGCTCTCATCAATGAGGGAGTCAAGTCAGTGACAGCAGAGGTGCTGAGGCCCGCTCAGAGGCACCTATGGAGGCTAAGAGGGAGTGAGCAAGAGACAGGAAGACCGAAGGCAGACAAAAAGAGCCCCCACATCCATGGAGAGAGGAATGCCTATGCCACGATTCCTTCCTTCCATGGACCCAAATATCACTGCTCAAAATGAAAAAGGAGAGCTATAAACACTGAGCTGGTGAACACCAGACCCACTGCTCAGACACGAGGTGGAGGAGGGCAGTGCTAAGAGATCAACCTCTGGCCATGCCGTCCCTTTCTACATTTAATATCACTGCCAGGCACAGTGGTACACCTGTAATCCCAGCAACTGGGGAGGCTGAGGCAGGAGGATCGCAGAGGCCAGCCTCAGGAATTTAGCAAGACCCTTTCTCAAAATAAGAAAATTAAGAGGGCTAAGAATGGAGCTCAGAGGGAGAGTCCCCTGGGTTCAATCCCCAGCACCCAGAAGGCTTGCTCATGTCAGGGCTGCCCACTGTCACCACTCCTTCCTGAGGGCCATCTCACTGCATGGCTGCACCTGAGGGATGCAGAGAACCAGCGTCATTCAGGGGGTGAGCTAAGGAACTCACTCAGTTGCAGAGCTGAGGAGGCAGCTGGCACCTGGATCCAGAACTCAGCCTTGAAGTCCACACTCCCAGCTGCACCCGTCCTGGTACACCGAAAGCACTCAGTCAACTTGATCTTGGATTCTTTCTTTCAAACTTCTTTAAAGAGAACCTTAAAATTCCTGGTTAGTGTTCTGGGAAACCGTTTCAAGGAAAATTAAACAGAGGGTGAAGCATGTAAAGTTGCGAAGTGCTTGACATTTTGGAAAGTCAACGTGACCCACATCGGCATGAGGCTCAGGACCAAGGCGCACAGTAACTGCACAAACGTTACTTGGAGGCTCAATGGCTGGTGGCGATTCTGTCAGTCCCCATAAGGGCAGCAAACCTTGAACACATTTGTATATTCCCTCTGGTTCCAGAAGTTTACAAATGTTCAGTTCAGAAACGGAATGTCCTACCGCTTACGGTGCATCAGTCGCCTGTCACTTCAAGGGGAGCTGGGGGCCTTGTCGGCTGTCTTCCTGCAATTTCACGGGGCAGCAGGCAGGCAGTGGGAGCAGGGGAGGCCTGGTGCTCAGGCAGGCACCAGTGGACACTGGCTGTCTTGGAAGCCCGGGCCTGTGCACGCTCCGAGAACTGATCCTTTCTGCTCCCACCTCACCATGCGGAAGAGTTAGTTCCCAAATCCCACTGCACTGCCACGGGGCACTCCCCACCCTCAGCAGCACACACAGCAGTGCCCCTTCTCACGGCCCCTGAGGACCAGAAATGTGTATTTGGGAGACCAGGGCATCAGCCTGCCTCAACACAAATCCTTACCAGTTGTGTAGTCTCAAGTTCAAACTCATGGTGCCCCACTGTCCTGTCCCTTAACTGTGGGGACGCTAACACCTATGCCCTCATATGCAGGCTCTCAAGTTTAAATGATGTAATAGAAGCAAGGAATTTAGGAGAGCATCTGGGACAGTCCTATTAAGAGCACCATACTATTGAACCTGGACGATTGAAGCCTTAGGTATATGGCAGCCAGTCTCCCAGTGCCCAGCTAAGAGGTACAGGCTCCCTTCCACAGTCCAAGGCCCCAAGCACTTCTGACCTTTTAGCTTACAATTTACTATAAAATAGCTGGTTGTCCAAGGATAAGCTGGCCAGGAATCTTTTCTTCTACTTTATTTTCTAATTCATCGACATTAACCACACATTCTTCAGTCATTTTTTTTAATTGCAAAGTGAAGTAGGACTCACCAAATCCCCCATACTGTGAAGGGCGCCTCCAAAAGGATCCACTAGGTCTCATCTATGAGCTTCAGGTGCCCACTGCTGCCAGCCAGGCACCAGGGCCACCCCCACAGGGCCCAGCACTGAAGACTGGCGACGTCAGGATGAAACTCTTCCTACAACACTGAGGGCAAACTATAGCCTTGGGCCACTCCAGTCACTGGAGATGAATAACTTCTCAAAAACAAAACAAAAAAAAAAAAATCGCACGAGACTTAGAATTTATAATTCTAATAAGACACAAGCTGCAAAACAACACTCAATTCAGCCAGGGGTGCGAGCATCCCCTGCTGCTGTGCACCTTTCCGGCTTTCATCAAATTCTGAAAGGTGTTCCTGTTCCCAGCAGTGCTTTTACTAACTGTTTAACTGTGATTCACACTTTAGCATGCGTGTGAAGGCAAGACCCCCAGGCCCAGCCACACCTGGAGAATCAGAGGCTCAAGAAATCATGTGGATTTTCTGTGATCAGCTCCCCAACAGGAGTGATCACAGATCCACAGAAACCACCAGCAATCCCGATTCCTCACTGCTGGGTCACCCACCCGTGACGGCCATTCAGGGTGGTTCTCCCTTTGCCAACGCCCCACCATCCACAATTGAAGGCAGGTAACACCTGACTATCAGTTAAACTCAGTTCAGCACATATTCAACAAATTCCTCACATCCACATAGATGAAAAACCAGCATTGATACTAACATGAAACAGTGCATCAATGTCTCTCCACCACCACCTCCTTCTGTCCCCTACTTCTCCGAAGTTTCCATAGCTCATAAATGCAAAATGTGTCCCAAACCTCTCTCATACACAGGCACCTCCAGATGGGTGCGAGATATGGTCTAACAGCTTGGAAAACTCCACTCCATCTTGTTTCAGAATTAAACACGTAAATACAACATGGATCTGAAGTTCAAGAAGCTCCTCCCTAAAGAATCCAAGCCTCTGAGCTTCAGCCAGACCTACAGGGGTCACTGCCCAGGGCTGCCCTGGGGCACACGCAATCAAGGGACCAGGCACATCAGAACCCCAGGTCCTGGGAAGACAGCACAGGGCCTGCAGAGGGGTGAGGCTAGGAGGACCTGGAGGCTGCTGGCTTGGCTGGAGTCCCCGCTTTGAGGGAATGAGTGTAGCAGCAGAGGATGCACGTTCTGGAGAGGCACAGCTGGTTAGTCACTCAGAGGAAAGAGGTCACAACGTTCCTAAGACTGGGCCCCAGTGCACACACACCTCAGAAAAGTCACCATGGAGGGTCAGAGCTGGTCTGTACTGGGGGCACCACTGAAAACCAGCTGGCAAAGACGCTAGTGGAGCAAGACAGAGGAGAGGCCAGCAGAGAGGGTGACAGGCGATCAGAGCACGCGCATGATAGCCATGGGGCTGCATGAGGCGGCCCCAGGGCTCCTTCCTCCGCTTTTTCTCTACACATTTCTGTGTTTGGGGGGGATGTGGTGCATCATTCACTTCTCAGAGCGTCATTGGTACCGACAGCTCACTGTGCACAAAGCCGCTGAGGAGCAGAGGCTCTGAGCCAGGCCCTGGGGGAAGAGAGCGTGGCCCCCAGGTCTGCAAAAGCCTTGAGCACCGTGAGCTCAGCACCATCCTCAGGGGCATCTCCCTCAACTAGGGGTCACTGGTTCCGCTTTGGTTTTACCTACGGTGATTTTGGTTGGCTATGCAAATACAGTTAGGACCTCTCCCCTCCTGCTGTGCCCTGGCCACTGTTGGAGCTTTTGTGCCCCCATGCCCCAGGTGATGCCCATCCCCTCCTCGCACCCAACCCCAGATGTCCCAGTCTTCATTCCTCATGCAAAACACGCTCATGCTCTGCCACCCCAACCCAAGACCCACCCAGCCCATCCACCAATGCAATAAAGAACCTGAGGTCTCCAGCAGGGAGCAGAAGGCTGTGGTTGACCAAGAAAAAGAAAAGTGACCGAGCCCCGTTTAACGTGCTTGTACATCCCACCCACACGTCACACGGCAGGGCTGAGCACATGGCAGAAAAAGAGTCAATTCACAAAACTAGAAGGAAAATAGTGATTACGGAAGGGAAAGAAGAGTTCAGACTAACAGTCAGAGGCATTTGAAAGAATGAGAATTCAAACAAAACGAACCGCAGAAGAAGAGGGCAGGAGGGGGAGCCCTACACCAGGTTTCCCACCACTGCTCTGAAATGCCATGCCCCTTCAGCGGTGGGTGGAAGAAGCCTGCTAAAAGACCCAGGGGGCACACAGGAGGAGATGGGAACGGACTGGCCCACACCATGGCAGCAGCCACAGAGACCTCACCCAGGGAGGAAGAAGGCGCAGGCTGGCTGTCATGAGCAAGGTTCCAGCGAGGTACTGGGCTTCCAGAGGACGCTAGGTATTTAGATCTCCACTCAGCCCCTCCAGAGCCCACCTATCATGGGTGCGCATGCCCTGGTTTGCCCAGACAGACCCGGTCAGCCCTGCTGTCCTGGTGTAATTACAGCCAATGCCTCATCCCCCTTAAAAATATTCCTGTTTGATCCATGATGAAAAAGCCACCCTTCCCAGACCTGTCCTGCCCAACCTCAGGTGAAGGGATCCTTTAGAAGTATTTCCTGGGGCCATGTACCCCAGTCATAGGGTGGACAAATGTCAAGGGCATGAAGAACAGCGCAGCAGGGTTGGACAGGAGCATGAGCTCCACAGCAGCCTCAGAGGGCTGTTCCAGAGGCCTGTGGCCACGCTCCCCACAGGAAGAGGAGCCATGCCCAAAGAACGCTCAGCCTGTATCCTAGGAAACTGTCTCCTTTATCAAGTGCACTTCTATTTTACTAAATAAATGTACAGAGGTGAAAGACTCGTAAGCTTTGGGAAATCAGTATCTCCTTAAAAAACAAAAAACAAAATTTAGCATTGAAGCACTATCAAAGAAAAGCCAAAACCTTGACTGGCGCATGGACTGTTCACTGTGAGGCTCGCCAGCCCCGCGGGCACCTGCAGGCGGAAGTGACCCAGTGGGGCTCGGCTCTGCGGCCAGTCTCTGCACTGCCTGAGGAGGTGAACCACACATCTCAACCGAGTCAGAGGCAGGCGGCACGGCAGGATGCACGGGGGGTGTCCTTGCACTAAGCACGCCAACCTGCAAACCCTCCCACATAGGAAGGGGCCGCACACAGCATGGTCCTGTGCCTCCTAGGCTGACCGGGGTAGAGAAGAGGGCCTCGGGCGTCCGGCACAGAGCCCAGCCTGGAGCTAACTGGCCCTCGCTGGAGTTCCACGAGTTCTCACACAGCCCACCTGCCACTTCCTCTTCTACCGAGGATCATCTCAACTTCTGAGCATGTTGGCTTTGAACTACTAAGACATCTGTGAGGCCCAGGGCAGGGACTTCTGGGATGCGTTGTAGTTCTGAGCAGCGGCTTACGCCAACAATAGTTTCAAGCAACATTCCCAGCTTCAGGGGCCCACAGGCATATGGGGTGGGGGGCACTAGAGGGCAGTGACTGGGTGGGGCCCAAACACGAAACAAATCCAGCTCCGCTGCTTGCAACACACATCCATTTAATCATGCTGCTAGAACCAGAGTCTAAACACGCGTCTCAGACACCACAGGAGCTGGTGGAAAAATGGAAATTTGAGGAAAAGATCCCAGGTGATTTTTAACCCCAGTTACTCACTGAAAATGAGGAAGCACCTGAGTCTTGGATGGCGTAAGTAACAAACATCCTTACCACCCACAGCTGTCTTCCATGCCTTCCCCAGAGTGAAGCAAAGCGATCCCGTGAGCCCAACCCCTATGTGACAAGGCCACTAGAGGTGCAGATCCATGGTCTAGGGGTCCAAATGCTGGAGCCTGTTTCTACGCTGTCCATGAAGGGAGGAGCAGGTTACAACTGCGTTAGCACCTTGATTCGGAGAAATGGTACTGCAGTCCTCAGCTGCATCCGCACCTGAACGCTGTGTTTGCACCACTCATTCACTAACTCACAGCAGCGCGGTCAGGCAGGGGACATCGGCCCAGAGAGAAGGCCAGAAGAAGGGAACAGCAGCACACACAGGCCCGAGCACCTGTCAGATCATCCGAGAACTCCCTTTACCACCATCAAGCCAACAGAATTAACCTAAGTGAGAGCTGGGAAAATTCTACGAAGACCAACTGGGAGGGTCTGCAGGATTCCAGGAGGCACCCGAGCTACTTTTGCTTCTGATCTTTGTGATCCACTCCAAGGTGGACTCATACAGCTATTCCCGTGTCTGAAGGGGAACGAGCCCACGGGTGGCCTAGAAATGTGGCAGCTGCAAGGCCGTGGGGGCTGGGCCGCACCTCCACCACTGGGAGGCTTTGTGCTAGAAAGAGCAGTCTCCAGGCACAGCAGCTGATTCTCAAGTCGACCAGGTGGCAGAGGGAAGATCAATGGCCACCTCAGTGCCGCAGCATGGGGAGGATGAGAAAGCTGGAGTGCAAGGACCTCCATGACCCTCACCTAAGCCAGAAGATTTGGGGACAGAAGGGGGTCTAAACACAGGCCCAAAGAAAACAGAAGGACACTCCATTCAAACACCGCTGCAAAAAGCCATGTTTCCTCCAAGTGACCACAGCTTTTAGAAATAGCAAGAGACCACCCCCACCACTACCTACCACCAAGGCAGGCTCTTCAGATTCTTTTCCATTCTCCATTTAGGAAACAACACTGATGGCAGACAACATTTGCTTTGCTCTGCGTGCCCAGCACTCATAACACTCCTTACGGTATTTTGAAGTTGACATTACCCTTACTTCTATATCCCAAGACTGGCTATTGCGACACAGAGAAGTAAGGTGCCCAAGGACACAGCTCGTGTGTGTGACTGAGCCAATTTCCTAACTAAGGCAATTTATTCTGGAGATTACACTCAACTACACAAACACTGTCCCTCATGTCCCCAAGACCTAGGTCAACAAAAGTTTCAACTGTCTGGAAGATTAATATACAGTGGCAAGATCATATAAATATTTAAACCACAACACGCCAATTGGCATACAGTGCAAGGCGGATTAAAGAAAAGTTCACGGACAAGTGCTACAGAGAACGCAGCCGCGTATGGAGCCATACGGAGCCCTCCCAGAAGCTATTCCAAACGGTTCTGAGAACAGACTGACAAGGCCTGTGACCTTGCACAACCATTTCCTTTTGAGGACACCATTTCCTCTGTTCAGAAGCAGCTGCGTCATGTGCCCTTACTTGCCCCTGCCCTTGATTTTTTTTGGTTTTTTTCTATCCATGCATCTCCACAGGGTGAAGGCTCCCAGCTCCTGGCAGAATACACTTTTCACCCATGGACTCTCTATGAGATATTTGATTTGGCAAAGAGCAACAGAGAGGTTAGCAAACCCAAACACTACTTTTTTTTCCCCATGGCCCATAAAACAAAACAAAAAAACCCTGTGTAATTTCCCACAAAAAGCCCAGAGTGGATTGTGAACAGTCAGCTGAACTAACAAACTGAAGCAATGCTGGGCTCCTGTCTGCTCGTTCTCCTTACCTCGGTGCTTCCTGCCTTTACTATCACTCAGCACCCTTGAGACCTCAAGGTAAGCTTCATCTGCACCCTGCCGAGCAGCGGTGCTGCTTTGGGCCCCTCTCCATTGGGCCGTGAGCTGGTGCGGCCTCTGGCGATGGAGAAGTGCTTCAGGGCCACGAGCTCTGTGTGCGTAACAGCCATGCGACTTCAAGACCACTTCAACAGCAGGAGCCCACCCTCACCCACCTACTTCAGATGGGCACACAGAAGCAGCAGAAGGCACACTAGCTCAGGCTAACTCCCCAACAGCCTGAATGAGGCAAGACCCAGGTACAGGTGAAGAGCGAGCTCTGGAGCAATCACACTACCCAGGTCACCCGGTTCTCGAGAGGCACAGCTGGCCTCTGCACCCACATTTCACTCACTGTAGCCCTAACTGCTAAAGGCCAAGGATTCATCTACCCCTGGCCCAATCTCCATGCACAAGGCCACTTGGCTGTGATGTGAAATTTCATGACAGGGCCAGCTCTGACACACTTCCTAAGGACCACCAGGGAAGGGCTGGGGTGGCAGGGAGAACGCTATGGCCCTCAAAGGCGTGGCGGCACAAACTCTCCACCAGGCAGCACAACTGAACAGCCTGGGCTCCTGCTCGCTGGATGCTCATTAGCTGCCCCCTGCTTTACAACTGGCAAAAGTTCCGGTCGATACTCAAGTTGACTGCGTATCATGCACGAGGGGCACCCGGCGGCAGGAATCCCAAAGCAGCATGCTTGCAAACACGGTCTTCCGGCTGCCAGCTCCTTCCTCGGGTGGCTCACTCTGACCCAAGGTTGTCTCCTGGTAGCCTCATCAATCCCACAAGCCGATGAAGTAGGCCTGTCTGTGGCCACAAGCTTGCATCTTGTGATTGCGTTAGTAAATGAATAAAATCAAGGGCCTTGCCAAGGAAATGAGCTTTCCATGAAGCTACGGATAAACTAAAAGCCTCTCCCCTGAATACGAGGAGATTATTCCTACCAAGGGAATATCAGCTACGATGCTAAGTAGCACCCGTGCAGCAACCCGTGTGACGTCCACAAATACACACTTGGGTTCACGGGTTTCTCTCAACACGGCCATCAGCTAAAGTACTCTTCAGTTTACAAAAGTGAACACACACCAACACATACTGAGCATGTCCCTCATCTGAAATGCGTGGGGCCAAACATTTCAGATTTGGGGTTTCCAGATGTTGGAAGACGTGCACATGCCTGATCAGATAGCTCACTATACAACTCAAGTCTAAAAGCAAAATTCACTTAGGTTTCACACACCCCACAGGTAATCTCATTAAATATTTTCAGCAAACCCTGAGTTTAGCACACAGGAGGTCAAGGGTGAGAATTTCCACTTTGGGGTGTCATGTTAGCACTCAACACAGAGCATTTGGGATTCCAGATTTTCCATCAGGGACACTCAACCTGCATATGTTTGCACATCCACACAGATTAGAAATGGGCGAGCCCGGACAGAAGCTGCCCACATTAGACGCAGACAGCAAGATATCCCTGGTCACCTGCAGAGGCCAGGGAACTGCATACCACTAAAGGGCAAGTGACCCCCACATAAAGGAGACACACTGGTTGTGAGGTGAAAGGACACGGGCTCCTCTAAACCCCCGGGTTCTCATCTCCTAACTGAAGGGAAGAGCGCAAGGTATGAGAATAAAAGTCACAGGCACCATTGAAAGTGAGGCGTCCCCCAGGTGTGCACACACCTGGGGCTGCCACCTAAGAATGATGGCCAGAATGTCCCCTGTGGCCCAGGGGACACAGGAAAGTTATGTGCTATCACACTTTCCCACCACAAATTCTGCACAATTCTTTCATTTCTTAAGTCAGTTTAAATTATCAATAAAAGGGATGAGAATAGAAAGCAGGTATGGCCAATGCCTAGATTTCTGGGGCTCGGGAATACTGTGCTGCCCTGATCAGATATGACCACCTGCTCTTCCCTGAAGCTCTCCCTCTCCCTGAGCTTCGGGTCAGTGTCCAGGATTTGTTAAGAGGCAGCAGCCAGCCTGAGTAGCCAGCAACGTGGGTGACAACAGAGACAGAGTGGCCATCCTACCCCGCCCTAGACAGCCCAAGGGACTGTAGAAGTCAGCCTGGGGGAGCATGAGCATCAGACCCTCATTCCCCCAAACCATGCCCTCTTGGATGGAGCAGGCAGTCTGTGGAGCAGCTGAGCCAGAACCCCAGTGAAGCACCCCGGGAGGGAGGGGGACGCCTGCCTGCATCCGCTCTTAGTGGAAGACATGGGAGTCTGGGCATTGAGGAGGGCACCAGAGTTCCACAGGTGAGGACAGAGAAGGCCTGTCCCAGGCACAGGAAGCATCCTGGCTCATTTGCAAGTGGGCCCCGGCCCCAGCACGTGGAAATGCACCTGTGTTGTGACTGCTGCTCCAGTGCAGCCTGGGAGTGGGGACAAGGCAGCCCAGGGGCCAGCTGGCTCGGTGGCTTCTAAGGTAAACTATAGGGCCAATGGCTCTCCCGTAGGAACACACTCTCCATGCTCAGACAACTGGCCGGTTCCCCCGCGACGGGACTTTTGTCCAGGCTTTGCCAATTCTCCTGATTCAGAGCAACCGTCAGTCCCCAGTTTGCCTCAGGCCCTCAGCTGTGTGCTGGGGACACTGTCACCACCTTTCCAAGTCCATGACACTATTGAATGTTAAGATTTAAGGATTCTACTGGTCATGGTGGTGCATGCCTGTAATCCCAGCAGCTTAGGAGGCCGAAGCAGGAGGAAGTCTGAGGCCAGTAGCAAGGCCCTAAGCAATTTAGCATGACCCCATCTTAAAAAAATAAGGTGGTCTGGGGATGCGGCTAAATGGTTAAGCACCCCTGGGTTTAATCCCCGGCAGAAAAAAAAAAGGTTTAAGAATACTTGTTTCAGGTCCTCTCAGCTCAAATGCGGTAGCATTGTAAGCAGACAAGCTCTTAAAGCACACGCGTGTGCATGCTGTCGTTGGCATTCTCACTCCTGCATGCTCAACAGCGCGATCACTGCATTCACACAGAAAGATGGAACTGAGTTTGATCCATTCGGCCCCAAGTAGTACTGGTTCTGGTAAAAAACACGCATTTTACTCTAGGTTGGTTTTGTTTTTTTTTTTTTGTTTTTTAAAGAGGAAGAGAAATTTCAGTTTTGTTTGTGGCTTTTGTTGCTCCGACACAGGAGATACTCAGCATAAATTATTCCAGACAAATCATTAAATGGCCACTAATAATCTTAAGGTACATTTTAAAAGTTAAAACCCATGACAAAGATTTTTGCTCAGAGTAAGATTAAACATTTAAATTTAAAAGCGACCCTACACAATTACCTGATTTAAACCTTATGAATTGCTTATTTCTGGATTTCCCATCTAATATTTATGGACCATGATTGACCTTAATTTAAATCATACAACGCAAAACGCCTACAAGGGAGTCTTACTCAGCCTGGAAAAGGAATGACAGACATGCCACAATCTGGGGGAACCCTGAGGGCACTGTACCAAGTGATAAGTCAGACGTGAAAAGGGCAAACGCAGTACGGTCCCACTTATAGAGAAGCCAGATGGAGACAGGAAGTACAGCAGTCCTTTCCAAGAACTGGGCAGTGAAGAAATAAGGAGTTACTATTTCTGTTTAAGGGCTACATAGTTCCCGTTTTGCAAGATGAAAGCATTCCGGAGATGGATGCGGGGGAAGGCTGATCAACGATGCCAACATGATTGATTCCCTGAATGCTACACTCAAAGCCATCAAGATGAATTTTCTGATACGTGCATTCTTTAAAAATACCTGTAAGCCACCCATTAGATTCAGCCATGCACGATATAAGAGGCCTCAGGCAGTTCCAGAGAAGTGTTGGAAAGTCAGAGTGGGACCCAGTGCAGTCAAGGGAGAGGTGGAGATGGCAAACGCACAAGCCACTTCCCAGCACCTTTGACCGTGCGGTGGCTGCTGGTGAAGGCAGCTCGAAGCCAGGGGCTCTGGGCGTGGGACTGTTCTGTTTGGTAATGAAAAAAGGCCAGATGATAACCAGCAGGCTCCTTTAAGGCAGTGGAGAGGAAACGTCTAAGATGAGTTGGGCTGATGACGGGGCCCCAAACTAGGTGGCTTTGAGGGATACAGTTTAGGGGGCTAAGCTCTTCCTCCTGAGAGACCCATGGTACAACTTCAAATAAGAAACCCCTGAAACAACTTATCCAAAAGGAAGCGTGCCGATATTAAGGACAATTAGCAACCCAGGTGGGAAAAGGGATTTTCCAAAATCAGGTTTGAGTTGAGGCAAGAACCTGAGTAACTAGTTCCAGGCTGGGAAGGTGGCCAGGTCAAAGCCGGAGCACATGAGGCACAGCCAGGCATCAGATGCAACCCGACGTGGTGGGGGGACAGGGAAAGTCTCGGGGTCCCTTTGCCCCTCTCTCATTCAACAGTGACCTTGCCCAACACACATCAGGGTTCTGAGCCTTCCCGTTTCCTCCTATGTTGCCCACAGGAGGAGAGCAGGTATGTGTGACCCCAAATGTTCTTCAGTTTTCCAACAGATTTCAAGGACTTGGTAGAAAACACGTGACTTACAACTTCAACATACTTTCCAATGGAACACAGAAGCTATTATTACTGCAGCTTCACAGGAAAAGGTCACAGCCAGGCATGGGAAAGATGCACACTCAGCTGCGGGAGCCCTGGCTGGCTGGGTCCCCTGTCCCCCCATACCTGCTTCACCCTGCTGCTGGCCCGGCACTGCTAATTTGCAACCCTAGGCAAATCCAAATCGGATCCAACTTGTACCAGTGCTTGTGAGGGCTGGGCTCCAGGGAGCACGGGACAGCCGCTGAACTTGACATTCCCCGCCTGGCGAGCGGTCAACATTTCAGACAGCGCTTGAAATGCTCAGGGCTGAGAGCTAATGCAACCCTTCCCACTGGTCAACAGGAGCATCCCGGCAGAAGGCAGAGCGCGTCACACTCGGCGCTGGTCAGAGGACACACTCAGGTGCTGAGCCAATCCCGCCTACAGAGACCCGAGGAGACCAGAAGCACCGGTAAGTAAAAGCTTGTAGCCGAGCAGAGTGTACTGAGAGGACATTTGTGATTCCAAGGTAAGCTGGCCTGTGTGCTTTCGAGCTCAATTCTCACCTAATGGATGAATGCCAGATTCATAGGCAAGACAGGACTTTTCCAAGTTCAAATAACAAGCCAACTTTTCTCTATGAAAGCTCTGTTCATTTAATGAAGCATGTTTTCTTCAATGGAGCTCATATTAGGCACTAGGAAATTCCTATTGAAAGAAAAGATGCGCGGACCTGTTATTCTAGGACAGCACTGGCTGCATGCAGATAAAGAGTTAAAAATTAGATACGCGGTATGGTCAGAGCACCAGCACAGCTGGGCTATGATGTAATTAATCCTCAGCGCAAACAATCCAAGACAGACCTAAAACCCTTAAGAAAAAACAGAAGGTTTGGGTTAAGAGCAGGAAAGGCCACAATCCCACAAAAACTGAAACCAGCCACAAAACACTCCCCATCAGGAAGCCTGCTGTCTGCCCTGATGCCCTCCGTGCCTGGGCACCATGTGGGCCGAACGCTGAGCCAAGACGTATTTCAAAGACCAGGGCACAGAGCTGCTGCTTGGGTTTTTATCATTGTCTTGGGTCTGAATTCTCATTTCCCTGATTCTGATTTCTTCCTCAGAGACTAACATTTAAATATCATGAAGTTATAGTGTTTAAAGCTTTAATATGTGCTGGCTAGGATGAAGAACAATCTGTGAAGACTATTCTATTGCCTTTTAACCAACTGCACAGTAAATCCTGCAGAATTCTGGCTATGAAATAATTTTAAAATGTAAATCATGCTTAGAATCCACTCTGGTTTATGTCCCATCCTATCTATCGATCTCTCTCTGTCCAAACACATACACACAGTTAGAAAGCAGCCCCATTTTCTGGAGAAGTTGTTACATTTCAACTGAAGAAAATGTAGATTGATAGAATAATGTATTAACCACAGCACTCTGACACAATAAGTTTTAAAAGCACTAAATTTAGTATTTCTAAAAAGTGTGACTCTTCAGTAAACAAAGTGCAACCTCTTAACGTTAATGTCATACAAGCGTGTCTGTCACCTGTGATCCAGCCGCCCCTCCACAGCACCCCACCCACTATAGGGAAGGTGTCTTTGGTGCTTCCTCAACGTAAAACATTTCACAGGTGGTGAGCAAACAGAATCAAGACTGTCTGAGAAGGGACATTTAAAAGCATGCTTTGAAAAGCATGGCTTTAGGCTTTGACATTGATAGGACATACATATTTTCTCTATTTGAATTTTATTCACCACTTTCAAATGTATCAGCACTAACACATGTAACTGCCATTTTATTAATCACATGTAACTGCCATTTTATTAATCACATATAACTGCCATTTTAGGAGGTTAGAAAAAATAGCCGAACATCAGCCATTTTATGATTCAATCTAATACAAAAGAAAGGGGAGATCCTTTCTGTGCCTCCTGGCTAAGATCACATATAAACAGGCAAAGGATACAATCTCAAAGGCAAATCCAGAAGTCAATCGAAGGAAAAAACCACAAATGCTATCTTACACCATTTGTGTATGACAAGGACAGCCAGGAAGAATGGCCAGCGCAGGTGAGTGCAACCCGTTTAACCTCCACACAGACACTGGAACCTCACCGGCGGCTTTCAGCAGGTGACACTGGGACACTCCTGTTGACTCCACTTCACCCAATAGAAACCTGCATCCGCAGAGTCAGGGATTCAAACAGGAATGCCATTTCTAGCACAGACCAAGACGGGAGTAAAGAGCACTGGCTTCTAGAAATCCACCTTCCTTTCACCTTTCCCTCCCCTGACCCAGACCTAAGACAACCACAGCTAATAAAAGCCATGTTTTACACACAAATACAAGAGGAGATGCTGGAGTCTGCAGGTCTAGCTGGCCCCTGGACTGCCTGTTTATATAACAATGGCGTTAATCACGTTTATAAAATAGTACTCTTGAGACTCATGTTTACAGAGTTTCGCTCGCTTTGCAAACCAGCAGCAGGAACTGAATTCGTGGTGACCTTCAGGTACATCTTTTTAACTCTTTCACTCTGACCCTTCTATGTCCTGTCATCTATTAAAACAAAAAAAAAAAAAGCGAGGCCTACTAGTGCCTGGCAGCCAGCAGCCATTCAAGAAAAGCAATTTCCTTCCCAACCCTGTGAATAATGTGTTAAGTCAGAGGCTACACAGGCAAGAGCAAAACCCACAGCAAACTGCTCGAGCTGTAATCCAAACTCAGAGGGCCAAAGAAATAAGGGGAAGTAATTGCTTTGCCAAATTCACCGGCTACCTCCCTTACGGAAAACTGGGCGTCATGCCCGACACAGTAGGGGAGCAGCTGTCAACACATGCCAAGTACCTACTATTAGTGAGCTATTTTCCACACAGCTGGACAGCTCCTTCCTGGCCTGGCCAGGGGGACCGCCTGCCAGGGAGCCTGGACTCCAGGGTGAGCCTGTGAGCTCTGCGGGTGGCAGCACACACCAAAAGGGTGGCACCTCCTGGATCCCCATGCAGGTGGGCCCACAGATAACCAAAGGACCTTACAAAAAAAACACAAAAGGAAACAAAAAAAGCCAGATCTGTAGGAGTTAATAGTGCACTGAGAAACTTTAATTACTCTTCATAAAATTCTGGGTTTTGTTGGGGGGGGCAATATTTATAGACAGTTCAGACCACATTTGAATAGGAAAAGGGCTCAAATGTTAGAACTAACCAACATTTTTTAAAATATTGTACTAGAAAGCAGTTAAATATTTTTTAGGCAGGAATTCTCAAATTTTTCATCTCTGGATCCCTTTACAAAAAAAAAAAAATCTATTGAATACTCCCAAAGCTTTTGCTCATGAGTTATATTTATTCTTATTTACCATTATAAACCGAAATTGAGAAAGTCATTTTCATTTTAAGAGCATCATCTGTTAACAAATGACATTTTCATTTAAAAAAATCAAATTTTTACATAGGGAAATGGCATTCTACTTTTTTGCAAATCTCTAGATGTCTCTAGAAGAGACATCTGGATTCTCAGATCCACTACCATATTCAATCTGCTGCAAAACATTGTCTGGCTAAGGTATACCTAAGAAAATCTGATCTCATACAGATAAAGGGCAGCTGTAATGGCCTTCTGTTGGTTTAAAGCACTACAGCAAAGTAGAATCTAGAACCAAACCAATGAGTATTTTACACGTTGTTACACAGAATACTTCCGTCCGTCTTGATGTGAATGACATCTTTTACTCAAGTTTAACTTTAAAACACCATATGCTGCACATTTGGATGATACATACTCATGCAAAACTTCTGAAGTCTAGATACTTTTCACTATAGTGCATCAAAAAATCCTGTTAATATCACCACTGATATTTCAGTCTCAGGAAAGCAATGAAGTACATGGTGACTGGTAGATAGGAACTTGAGTGAGCTGTGATCTGATCGTAAAACAGAGTTCTATGTAACAACCCAAATGACTGAACTGCAACAACTCTTAATAGCACGGATAATGTATATATACCATACAGGCTGAACATCCCTAATTGGAAAATAAGAAATCCAAAAAGATCTGAAACTGGAAGCTTTCTGAGAATTTTCAGATTAGGCATGTTCAACCAGGGGAGTCTATGCAAATATCCCAAATCCAAAAGACACTGAAATCTAACACTTCTAGTCTCTAGAATTTTCATGGGGGATACTCAGCCTGTACATAATATGTAGATCAATATGTTAACACCAAAAATCACAAAACTCAAGTACGTACATGTACATTCATGCTGCACAACACTCTCTTGAGAACACATAGCTTTGCCAACTATATAGAGAAGGAAAGTGAGGACTGAAGGGAACAGGATTCAGGCCCTGCAGAATCACCTCCAGAGCAGAGCACAGGGACACAGATGGGCCACCTAGTTACATGTTCCTGCTGAGGCTGAGGGCGTGGGTTTTGTTCTGGTTACTTTGAGGGGTATTATTAACATCAATAATTTTTTTTTTTTTAAGAGGACAGTGAGGGAGAGAGAATTTTTATTTAGTTTTTCACATAGCTTTCGTTGCTCTGACACTTAGTTGCGTACATGGGTGCTGGAGTTTGAACCTGTGTACTTGCGCATGCTGGGCAAGCACTGTAACCGCTGAGCCTGCTCCAGCCCTAGATTAACAAACTTTTCAAAAGTCAACCTCGTTTAAACATAAGAATGTTTCATGAAGAATTATGCCAATTTTGTAATCCAGAGATTTAACAAACTTTTCAAAAGTCAACCTCATTTAAACATTGTAGGATAAGAATGTATCATGAAGAATTATGCCAATTTTGTGATCCAGAGATTTTAAAAGCCTATCCACATATTTTAATCTATTACGCATACAGAAAGTAACAACTTAGAACACAAAAATTTATTTTAAACCCCTAATGGTTCTGAACACACTCATCATTTGACCGTAAAGGAAATGAAGTCCTTTACTTGACCACAGTTGTATATATAAGTTTATCCACAAATTCAATAAACATTCACTGAGCTCTATGATGTGGCAGGCACTACTGGGGGCCCCTCGCTGACTTTGCCACCATCAGAAGTAAGCTCTGTTCTCACGAAGCCTCTACCTGGGGGAAATTTGCTGTGAAAGGGGAAAAAAACTGAAAACTACTTTTAAGTAACACAGAAAGGAAGAAAATGGACCTGGTGAGAGGCCAGGGAACATGGGGGAGTATGGATGCTGAGAGGAGGGAGGGCTTCCAGGAGGTGATGCTTTCACAGAGGTCACCAGAGACAGGCACCAGGGCTCTAAGCACCTCTGCCCCCAAGTCTGTTTTAGACCTTTTTGGATTTGAACCTCCCTTACCATGGTGACGGGGTGAGAGCAAATCCAGCAGGCATTACTGCCTTTGCAGGCCCTGGACCCAGGAGCTCAGCCTGATGGGATCCTGCCTACTGGCACCACCAGTTTACATAGCCAAAACCCAGCCCTCCATGATTTATTGCTAGAATAAAAAGTTCTACCAGGCACTGGGGACAGAAAAGAGGATAGTTGCAAAGTTCAAGTTTTGCTTTTCAGTTTGGACTTCTGTCCACTGGACCAAAAATACCAAAGTAGCTCAAATAATCTACATCTACAACCAATATTGGTTTGCTTGCACCCAACATCTGCTACCCTGCTTTCCGCACACCGTCTACCCCATACAAACACACCTGCACTTTCCAAGTTAACCATGTCAGTGACAGTCAAGGGAAGAGGAACGTTGGCCAGCACTGTTGCAGCCTAGACAGACTCCGATACAGCCAGGCAGGGGCTTCTGCCACCCACCAAAGAGCAGCTGTCCTGGCTGAGGAATCAGGAGCAGAGCCAGTGATATGCAAGGTACACTTCCAGGAAGCACAGCCCAGCCCAGCCACCTGCTGGAGGGGCAGCAAGCCACTGTGCCTGAGGGCTGGAGGCACAGAGTCCTCATCACAGGTGCTGGGGAACCTGCTCAAACCCCCCAGCTCGCTGCATCTGCTTTCTTGCAGTGCGTAACAGGATGTTTTAGGTCATTCACCAGAATTTTATTTAACACCTAGTACAAGTTATTTACTGGGCTTGGTGAAAGCATAAAGCTCTTCTCATGCAGTAGGAAGGACAAGCTAATGAAAACAGATCAAGAGCCCGGGAGGAACAGGCGGGAGAGCCAGGCGTACTGGTAGGGCTCCCACTCCAGGGACAGTGCTGCTTGTTTTAATTGCACTTTAGCTTATATTAAATAACGTACCCATCATTCCACAGCATGGAAACTATTTTTAAAAGTACTCAAGTTTGCAACAAACGGCAGCTACCACTGCAGGGCTTGAGGAGATCCAAGGAGACACAGTGATGGGGCGAGGCCAGGCGAGGAGGCCGGCAGCTTCCTCCAGAGGTCACTGCACCTGGCCCTCAACAGTGACCCCAATCTGCGGGCCTGGAGCTGCTGCCCAAATGGGAAGGAAGTGAGGCTGCAGAACCCCCCAGGGGCAAGCTCCAGGGGGCAGGGACGGTCAGCGCTTCTCATTGCTCCATCCCAACAGCAAGTCCATGCTGCTGCAGGGCAGTCGGCGTCAGGGGGGTTAACAGACCAAAGGAGGGTTGCCATGATAAATAACAGTGTGGTAAGTTTCAAAGACTGCTTTGGCTTAGAGTAGGTAGAGAAGAGAAGACAGCTAAGAACAGAACAAGCAGCACCTATTTTAAGGATGACAGAGGAGTCCCCGATGTGACCAAGAAGGAAAGGTAGGGAAAGTAGCAAAGTAGTCTAGGAGACTGGCATTTGGCACCTAGTACGTGCCGGGCTCTGAGCTCAGAACCAAGCCTCAAAACTAACACCCCCATGTAACACCACTTGCGCACACACACGTGCTATGCTGTGTACTGAGGGACACGTGTGTACAGAAGCACAGAATTTCCTTTTACAGAACCATTTCTAAAATCACAAGCAATCATGACTCTTCCCTATGTATCTCCGAATATTCTGCTTCATTAAACTGTTAATATTGCTAGGGAGGTTAATATCAATTCAGTCATAGTTCTAATCCAGAAGACACACAATTGTCCTCAAAACAATTTCCAAGGCTACTCTCCCCCTCCCCCGTTAGCCAGGCCTCTCTAGGACTGCCCCTCCCTCCCATCAC
This sequence comes from Aplodontia rufa, assembly GCA_004027875.1. Lineage (NCBI taxonomy): Eukaryota > Metazoa > Chordata > Mammalia > Rodentia > Aplodontiidae > Aplodontia > Aplodontia rufa. The sequence goes on from PVKS010000193.1 coordinate 29,603, forward strand.
TCTCCCTCGTCTCTCATGACATCGACTTTCCACAGCGCAGGCTGATTGTTTTATAGAATGTTCCACACTGTGATCTGTCCATCCGTGATCAGCTTCCAGGCAGTGAAGCACATACAGCTGCCAATCGGGAGGAGGTCCAGTGGCAGGTCCGACCATGGTAGAAAGTTGGAAAAGGCAGCGATCAGCAGAAATTCCCACTCGGATGGTTTTTGTCCTTGTTATTCTGAAGGATGTGACAGTCTGTTTTCAGACTTGAAGATCCTGTCCATCCACAACCGTTCACCCATGGCGTCTGGCAGCCACAGAAGACTGCGGCTGAATCTGTTGTTGCAAAATAGTGACATCCTAATCCTGCCCTTGCTTCCGCCTGTAGGAACTGGCACTCTTGCACAAAGGTCTTCCCGTCCTCATCCTCCCTCTTTAATCTGCATGTTTAAGGTCACTGTAAACTTTTGAAATTGGTTTGCTTTTTCAATGTATTTTCATCTGTTACTCTCACGCTTGCTGGTGTCCAAACTGTCCCAAGTTTAGAAGTCCCTTCACACTGGCACCCAATCCATTCTTACTCTTCCTTCAACACTTCTTTTCTGCCCACAACATACATCAATATGACCCCTCATACTTTTCCCATGCCCGACTCTCCAAGGAGTCCTGGTTCCTTTTAGTGTGCAATGGTACCAAAACACAAGAGCAGCACCTTGGTCCTGGACTACCCCTACTTTTCCATCTGCACAGGGATTTTACTTTTGTCATGTAAAGATGGCAAAGATGTGAACAAGTTTTATAGCTACTAGCAAGTCATGACTTCCAGGTCTATAGTTTCTTACTCTATTTTAAGGAAAACTAAATAGCCTAGAGGGAAGTAGCCTCTAGAGAGAGATATTGAAAATACAGATAAAAACAGAAGGAGAAAGATTAGACGGAAGTGGGCAGAGTTTGTGCTCCCCCACCCACCACACATACTCATGGAATAAAACAAAACTAGCACTGGCCAGTTTCACAACGCCCAAGGGAGTCCTTAGCAGTAAACGTGCCAAGTACCACGTTAGTAACTATCAGAATGCTCTCACCTACAGGCACCTCCAGGAGCTCCCACAGGGCACGGCAGGACATGAATTCCACTGGAAAAGTGAAATGATCACAAGTGGACTTGTCTAAAAAGGACATTACATTCCACAATGGGTCCCCATCAGTGGCCCCAGCACTAGTAACATTTGGTAAAGTCTTCGGTTTCAAATGCACTCTGAACAGTACCTTTAGGCTGAATGAAAACACATCATCTAGTTTTGAAAGTGATATTGTTGTCCCATCATCACACGTGCTGTTCAGTAAAATACTTATAAGTTATTGTCACAATGTATTTTATTAAAATCAAAGGTCACTGATCCCTTCAACAGATGTCCAAACAAAAATCAGGAAGGATGCACACAGAGCACATAAGACTCCTTTTATGTAGTATCCACTGTCACTTAAAACCCTGCAATATTTATGTTCTATGACCCTCAGTTTTAAACAAGCACACAAATGCTTTTTACTGAAGGAATAAAAGCTGTAGCTTTCTTGGAAAAGAAAATCTATTCACTACCTGAACTGCAAAGGAATTTCCATGAACAGCCTCAGGCCCTGGATCTGAAGATCCCAGTACTCCCTTCCCAGCTGCAAGGAGAGGTCAGAGGTCCATTTCCTTGCCTGGCCCCAGGGAAAAGAACCTCTTGTTCCCAAATAGTGAGACAGAACAGGCCGGGGGAAAAGGAGCAGGATCAGGAGTCCAGGCAGCTCAAGCTAGTGCCAGATAGAGAAGGGGCTCGGTTCCCCATGCTGGGCTGGCAGGAGATTCTCATGCCAGGTGGAGTAACACCTGCTAGCCGAGTCTTCTACAAGAGCTCGGACCTCACTTGCCTCTCTGAAGGCCAATTCCCACAACTAGAATAGAAGGGCCATCACAAAGCCCCCCTACCCATCTCTTAAGTGGGGAAAATACTGCTGGGCCACACCCAAAGGAACTCAGCAGTGCATGGGTCTCCTTCACAGGAAGCCCTGCATCTTGGTGCAGAACACACACTTAAAGGAACAATAAGAAGCCTGGTCCAAGAGGCTAGGTGACAGAGTCCCTCGGGCACTGGTCCATTCTGCTGTTGGCTGAGCCATGCCCTATACTCCCAGGCTCCACACAGCCACACACTGCCAGGCACCAGCTTTTACAGAAATGGTCCCTAGGAGGTAGTTACTACCCTATCATTTTAGGGATGTAAAAACTGATTCACAGAGGCTTTCCCCCTCTATCACAACATCAAGCTGTTCAGGAATGAACCAAGCACCTAACATCTGCCACCCACGCTTTCAATCATTACATCGCACTGTCTACCCACAACTTCAGCAGAGCAGTAACTAAAGCCCACTTCTCATCCCTTAGATCTGCAGATTCCTAATTGCTAATAAAAAAGTTCACTATCAACAAGAGAGCTAAATTCTCCTCCTGAATCGGAATGATATTAAATACACGTATCATGACAGAGCTATTCCTGAGGTTCTCGACAACATTTAAGAAACATCTGCAGACGATTGCAGGGTGCTACTGGCACCTAGTGGAGAGAAGACAGTGCTGCTGAACATCCAACAAGACAACCCACCCACAGGAACGGGACCACGAGAAAACATCAACAGCGCCAGTGGTTGAGAGGCACTTAAACACTGCAAAGAACAGTCAGGCACAGTGGCACACACCTGTAATCCCAGTGAAGAGGGAGGTTGAGGCAGCAGGACCGCAAGTTGGAGGCCAGCTTGGGCCACTTAGCCAGGCCCTACCTCAAATCTCAAGAAGTTCTAGGGATGTAGTTTAATAGTAAAGTGCCTCTAGGTTGAAACCCCATGGTACAAAGATTACCACGGATCCACCCTGACTATTCCAGGTACAGAGGTTAGTGAAGTGCGGTCACTTTCATGGTCTCCAGAGTCAGGCATCATGAAGACTGTAGGTCCATGCACGAGAGCGCACGAAGTCCCTGTGACACATCTTGCCCTCTGCTGCTTTCTCCCAAGATCCACCTCCAAAATCCCCAAGTAAAGATGAACAGTTCTAGGGGGAGCTGGCTGGGCTAGACTCGCACTTTGCTGAAGGAAGGGGTTAGGATTAGGAGACCAAGCTTGTTCGCTGCCCATGCCAACACAGCCCATATTTGCACATTTGGCTCTGTAGCAGAAACCCAGATGTTTGGTCTTCGTGAATTTTGGAGTCTGGAAGAGAAGGCCAGAAAGAAGTCAAAGCAGAGCCGAGTTTCAGAAGTTCAGAGTTCTGCAATTCAAGACATGCAGAATTCCTAAAGTGAGAATTCACGAGCACAGCCCCTCTGTTAAAGTACTGTGGCCTTCCTCCAAGCACAATGCCTGTGTGCCACTGACCAAGACACTAACTCAAGGCAAGGTCACAGGCTACAGTGCCAGCAACAGTGAGGATCAGGTTAGGCCTGTCCAGCACCTCACAGCTACTGGCAGAGGAAACTGGCCCAGCCAGTAGATCCCTTTCCTGATGGGGCAACAGTGGGACCACGAGCCCCCCACCACCACGGCAGAGTAACCAGCAGCTACAGTCACTGTGATTTTTAATCATTATGTACAGCTCAATTTCTCTCTCCTTGGATATCAGCACAGAAGAGTTGGATCAAAATCATGTCACAATATTTTTGATTTTTTTTTACGTAGTCCTACGTATTGGAGGGAATTGTACATAAATGGATTTTGACAAAGTTAGTGGCCAATCCTAGTTCAGGATCTCCCTCCTTCAACCCCTCCCATGTCTTCTCTGCTTTACCCCCATGTTAGAAATAATCATACACATGTGTATTGATTTGAGTTTTCTCATCTTCTCTGCCCACCTGCACATAATGGGGCTTCTCATCGGAGTTCAGGGTTCCCAGTTGCATCGTTAATGCTCCCCCATTCCTCCCTCTGGCTTCATAGTTATGGTTCCCCCACTTATGTGAAAATTAACCTGAGTATTTTTTGAGCTCAGCTAACTTTCAACTTTAGATTTTACTCTAGCTTCTACATGAGAGAAAACATTCAGCCTGTAAGTCTGAGTAGAGATTTCACTCAGCATAATTTTTCCATCTCCATCTGACTGCAAATGCCATGCTATCATTTTAATAGATTTGAACTCCACTGTGTATGTACGTATGTATGTATATGTTTATATATCTCCTGCAGGTTTGTTAATCCACTCAGCCAGCAAGGGGCATCTGTGTCACGTCCATGGTTTGGCTATTGTAAATTGAGCTGATTTGAGCTGCTATAAACATTGATGTAGCTGTGTCTCTGTGGTATGCCGATTCTAGCTCTTTTGGGGAAAATACCCAGGAGTGGGATAGCTGGGTCATAGTTTCAGCTCTACTTTGAGGATTCTCCACACTGCTTTCCAGAGTGGCTGTACAAGCTTGCAGTCCAATAGTGTGATAGTGTTTCTTTCTGCCCACAACCCCTCCAGCACCTGTTATTGTTTGTATTCATTTTTGCCACTCAGATAATGGAATCTAAGTTTTCATTTGCATTTCTCTAACTGGTCGTGATGTAGAACACTTTCTCATGTATCTATTGGCTTTTTGGACTTCCTCCGTGGCAAAGTTTATTTAGTTCCCTAGCCCATTTATTGATTTGGTATTTGTGGTTTTGGTGTTCAGTTTTCTGAGTTCTTTGTATATTCTTGGTATTAATTCTGTCGGAGGCATAGCAGGCAAAGATTTTCTCCCATTCTGTAGGTTCTCTCTTGACACTCTTGGCTAATTCTTTAGCTGTGCAGAAGCTTTTCAGTTTAATGACATCCCACTCATTTATTCTTGGGCTTAATTCTTGCGCTATGGAAGCCTTGTTAAGGAAGGCTGTGCCTACAACAATATCATGGAAAATTGATCTTATTTTTTCTAGCAATTGTAGTTGCTGGTTTAGTTTCTCTTTGATCCATTTTTATTTTTTGCAGGGTGAGAAGGATCTAATTTCCATTGTCTGCATATGGCTGCCCAGTTTGTCCAGCACAATTTGTTGAACAGGCTTTCCTCTACATTATGTTCTTGCCCCCTTTGTCAAATATCAGATGGTTAAAGATTTGAGGGTTTGCCTGGTATCTTCTATTCAGTTCCATTGGTCTTCATGTGTGTTTTGATACCAATACCATGCTGTTTTCATTACTATAGCCCTATAGTATAATTTCAGGTCAGATATTGTGATATCTCCTGCCTCCTCTTTCTTGCTTAGTAATATTTTGGCTATTCCAGGTCTGTTATTCCAAATGATTGAGAATTGTTTTCTATATCCATGAAGAATGTCATTGGTATCTTGATGTGGATTGCATCGAATCTACACAGGGCTTTTGGCAGAATGGCCATTTTGATTGATTCTGCCTAACCAAGAACATGGAATGTTTTTCAGTCTTCTCAGGTCTTATTCAATTTCTTTTAATGTTTAACAGTGCTCATTGTAGAGATCCTTTATATGCTTTGTTAGATTCATGCCCAACTGGTGTTCTAAGGAGGTTCTCTATGCAGCAGTACTGGAGGAATAACTGCAGGCATCCGAAACCCTACAGAACTTAGAAATGCACACTCGTGCACATGATTCCCTACCATAACACCAGCTGGCTGGGTCCTAACCAGACTCCAGGGCATGCAGGGGCTGAGGAACCTATGTTTGCTCAGGCTCACGCTTGGCACGTCCAGTTCCCAGGAGCACACTGGATTGCAATGGAACAGATCCATGCTGTTTGGTGACCCTGGCTCGTCTTTAATGATTAACAAACATTTAAGCTTCAGCTTCATCTGTGAAATGATGGCAATAGCAGCTCACTGGTAAGGTTCTATCATCCACCCAAGAGTTTGGGTAACCTGTGAGCCCTGCTATGGAATCATCTCATTAGTCTTAGTGCCTGTTCCTCTAGCTCTGTGCCCCAAACTCAGTCTCTCCCCGGCTAAAGACAATTTGTTTGTCAACCTTCAATAGTGCACCCACCAGGAATGCAATGCTGCCCTGATACCTCTGTTCCTGTATTCCTCCTGCAGTGATGGCACTTGTCACACTGCAAAGTCCCCCTGTTCCACCTCCCCATAATCTAGAAACTCCTTGAGGTCTCTGCCTGAGGTTCTGAGGGTGCCTGGCAAACACATTCCAATGGATTAAGTGAGCAAGTGAAGATGAGGAGCCCTGGGCCACAAGGCACCTCAGGAACACACATTTCAGTAAAGGGCAATGGCAACAGCAAATGCCACCAAGAGGCCAGATAAATAGGACAACTGTGAAAATGACTGCAGACATAGAAAGGAAGTCTCTGGTGGCTTCCAAGAAGTGGAACCAGTATAGACAGCAGATATCCTGGGTCATGAAGAAAGATAGGGGCTGCTCCTGCTGGGTGGAGATTCCCCAGTGAGCCCAGTGGGGGCAAAAGCCAGGGCAGCCTGGGAAGAGGGAACAGGGCTGAGGTGGCCACCGTCCTAAGTCGATGGCACTTAGGCGGAGGAGGATTTCTGAGACAGGCGGGCACTGGTCACAAGATCGACTTTGTGAATCCCCTGCTGTGCTTACAGTCTTTTTTTTCTGGAGAGTTCAGTGCCTCAGAAGCAGACAGCATTGCTACGCCCAAGAAATCACAATGTTGGCCAAGACAGGCAAAGGCAGGGCAAAGCTCTAAAACGTCTGCCTGCCGCAGGGCCAGAAAGACGCACCCAACGACAGCCTTAGAGTTGAGACAGTCGGGTGATATATTTAAAAAATGAAAATGCTGTCAAGCGTGTAATAAAATGTGGTTGCATATGACTTTAAGAGCAAATATGCAGCCCGTACAGAAATTCCCAGAAAGCCATGTGGGGTATCACAAATTAGCACCAAAAAGTTACACATTAGGGAGAGAAAAGCAGCAGAGGGAAAAATGGCCTCAGGAAGATTAGAGAATGCACCACGCTGACACATATCTATGCTATTCCCTGTTGATGTACAGATCAGCTGCAACACCACCTCAGGAAGGCCAGAGGGTCCCTGCTAAGAGCTTCTCCATGCCTGGGCAAGGAGAGGGTCCCCGGGAAGAATGAGGACCCTCTCTGCAAAGAGGTGGACAAAGACCAGGAAGAGGCTCCTCCTAGTGGGGACTGATAGAGGGTGATTTGAAAGCAATCCATTCTTAACGTACACGTTCATTTCTAATTCTGAAATATTTCAAAGATACCAGAAGTTTGCAGAAACTAATGTTGGCAGCCCCCATGTGCCAGTCACTAGAATTAATGGCAGATTTTAAGAGGGCTGGTTTAAAGAATTCAGGAAAGTGACAACTCAGACCATGGGAGAACAAAGTGCAACCAGCACTCTGCCCACCTGACCCTCTGCAAAGCAGCACACCAGGCTCACTGAAGCACTGGTTACCAACTGGAAACATCCCTCCTCCCTGGAGGATGTGGGTCATCAGGCAACATTCCTGACTGTCACAACGCAAGAGGTGGGTGCTACAGGCTTCCAGGAGGCAAGTCAGGAACGGTGCTATGCATCCTACCATGTACAGCACGGCCCCCAACAATGACTCCAGCTCCCAACAGCCAAAGGACCTATGCTTGGGGGAGGAAAAAATACAAGCATTAGCATTAGACCTATGATTTCCTGGCTACAATGATACACTGTTAAATTTGATAAACTGACACAAGCATCTGTATCTATAAGGAGAAAAATATAAACCAGTAACCAAAAACACATCCATCACTGTTTCCCACGAGAGTCTGCGACCCAATCAATAGTCATCAACATTGACAAGCCAGATCATGTACAGGAGAAGAGCAGCAAACGTATATGACAGAATAGTTCACAATTATATACAAGGTGAATTTAAGAGTATGGGCACACTTCCACAAAAACAGACTAGTGCTCATCTACCTTCATTCTCCTTTTCCCCCTCCTATGATACAGGATCCTTTATGATGAAACACTCTGGCCACCTCAAGATGACAAGCACTCACTGTGCTAAGTTACTTCATTAAGAGACAACCTGCTTTTATGCAAAAAAAAAAAAAAAAAAAAAAAAAAAAAAAAAAAAAAAAAAAAAAAAAAAAAAAAAAAAAAAAAAAAAAAAAAAAAAAAAAGCAAAACCAAATATTTAAAGGTAATTGAAAAGACACCTAGTATTTTCATGAGGTTTGTTAGAAAGAATAGTCTTATTCAAAGAAAATGGATTTATGTACACGATTAGGATGATGGAAAGTAGTCCATAAGAAAGAAAAATGTGTCACTGGTTGCCAGAGAAAACAGATAAACAGATCACGGAGAAAGTGAGACATGAACTCAGCCCTGGTTGAAGTGTATTTAGATGCATATACTTCTGGAGTAGGCAGGCCCTGGATAGGCATCAAGTGAAGTCTACCCAAAGAGTGCACTTGAGACCATGTACCCTCTTCCAGCTGAAGACATGTACTGCAGCAACCTGGGACCACACACCGCACTGAGGGACAAGGGCTCGCACTACCCAGATCAGATTAAATCTTTGGCGTTCTAGTTGTGCAAAAACAAAAGCATGGTGGGTACAACCGACATGGTGCACCCATTACACCCGTTTTGGGCCTCATGAGTCCCATTTCCCCAGGTCTTCATGTTACCAAAGCCTCGGAAGCGACAGCAGATGGAGGTGCACCCTTGGCACTGGCACCAAGCATTCATTCTCGCCAGCTGCACCTAGAGAAGCCCAAGACTGGCACTGTTAAGTCCAGCCACACATACAGACCTTCCTACATACACTCTCGGGGTTTAGGAAGCACTTCCTGCATGCCTAAAGCCTCAGGCTAGCTAGATGACACTTCACTGCACAAATTCAGCAGTAACATTGTGGTCACTAGCAGTCAGAGCTCCGCCAGGCTCAGCAGAGGCCCCATGTCCATTTTTCCCTTGCTCCCCACCCGTCCTTTTCGTCACCTCTGCTGTTGCCTGTCTCTCCTCATTGATGGGCTGGGATACAGGGCAAGAACAGTGAAGCCAGCAAGCAACAACTGGGGCAGGGAGGGTAGCTGTCCAGAGAGTTTTTCCTTCCGGTCCTGATCCATTTGGTTCCTCCTTATTTTTACATTATTTAAAAAAAAAAAATTCAACATCAGCACATGACCATTTCCTCTGTGAAATGACTTGATACTCACTGCCACGGGCCCCTTCAGCAGGACACCAAATCATCTCTTGAAGACAAGGAGAGCGAGCACGCTGGTCAGATAGCACATGGTCAACGTGATAAGGATCTTTCTATGATCCTGTCCTGTTTTTCAGGCAGTGCACATTTTGGTCTGAGAATACACGTGGCCTCACTCGTCACGGAAGCCTTTGCAGTGATCCTGTCACACATTTCTCATTTGACCACTGTCTGACCTGCCCTGTACAGGAGGCACATCAGACCCTTCCCCAGCCATGGCCGTACCCTAACTAGTCTCCAGCCCTTCCACCCTGAAACAGATGGTCATCTGCAGCGCTTCAAAACTGTGAAAATGGCCAGAGGGCATTTGGGGAAGAGCAAGCAAGCCAGGCCATTCCTTGCACTCCTGAAGGGATGGGGGCTCTGTCAGTTCAGCGGGTCAAGTCACCCCTGTCTAACAGGGAAGGGAGGCAGAGGCAATGCCAGGCATCGCCAGTGCTGTGTGGGCAGATTCCCAGCATCTGGAAGAATCAGCGCAGCATCCTGCCACAGGATGACACTGCAACTCAAAAGCTCACCAAGTCCAACACCCTGAGAAAACTGACTATTCAGGCTTCTGCGTGGAAAGCGGTCATGTCTCATGAAATAATTTCTAGGAAATCCTTTAATTTCTACATATAGTAGCTTCTACAAAATTTTTTAAAAGGAAAGGAATTTAGCTGTTATTAAATCATTTCTGGGAAATTCTTCACCATGTTACTACAAAATTACATAGTTCACAGTTCTCTTCATCTACAGTTTCCATTTGATAAATTCAAGTGGATCCCATAAATACTGACTGGCTACCATGAGCCATGCCCCAGATGACTGGGGGGACTGTGCCCCCAGCACTGGGTCACCAAATTAGGCCTGGAAGCAGTCAGCAGTGTGCGATCTCTCAAGCTCCGAGACTGGCTTTTAGACAGAAACGCATCCAACTGCAGAGGACAATGCACTTAGTAAATCCAGAGCCTCATCATAGTGGACAGTTAAAAATGGAAGGCACGTTCCTCCGCACTTATCACCTAAAGGAGGAGCTATGGTTTAGATGCTGAATGTCCCCCAAAGGCCCACGTACTGAAGGCTGGGTCCTCAGTAGTGCTAATGGAAGGAGATGGAACCTTCCAGAGGTGGCCACAGTGGGAGTGGGAGGGCGTTAGGACACTTGCTTGCCACACACTCCTGCCATGATGTTCTGCCTAATCACAGGTCAAAGGTAACAGGGTCAATCAATCATGGACCAGAACCTCCAAAACTATGAGGCAAAGCAAACCTTTGCTAAGTTGACTATCTCAGGCATTTTATTGCAGTAACAGAAAACTAACCCAATACAAAGCAAGATTATATTCAGAAAGGCCACATAAAACCAACAAAGAAGTAAAACCATTATGCCCACAGCCAAGCATGGAGGAGCTCAAGGGAAAAGAAAGAATAAAGGCTGGTGAAAGAGCTTGAGGAGAAAGCAACTTAGGCAGTTTTCTTCCACTGGAAGCCCAGACTGGCAAAAATCAAGGGGCCCCAAATATTTCTAGTTTTGCCACATGGCATACTGAAAGGAAAATTCATGGAAGATGTTCTTGAGAGGAAGATAGCACCCAGCTTGGCAAGGAGGTGCACTCCAGGGTGCAACGCAACTCAGTTACCTTCCCAACCCCTGTGCCACACTTCCTTAATTTTACCGGCTAACCCTAGCACACACTGTATGAAGCTTGATGCTAGCACCGGAAATTCAAGAAACAAGACCCGTCTCTGACCTACGGGACCAGTTGTCCTTTGAAAACTCCCATGATTCTGGACTAGATGTAAATATCTCTTTGGGTGTTTTGTTTTGTTTTTAAAGAGAGGAGGAGAGAGGGAGAGAGAACCAATTTTATTTAGTTTTTCATGTGGTTTTCATTGCTCCAACACTTCACTGCATACACAGTGCTGTGGCTTGAACCCACAACCTCGCACAACACAGGCAAGTGCCGTAACTGCTGAGCCACCACTCCAGCCCTGTGGACTAGATGTAAATATCTTTTCTTTCCCCCGCCAGGGCTGAGGACCGAACTCAGGGCCTTGCCCGTGCTAGGCAAAGGCTCTGCCACTGAGCTAAATCCCCAACCTCTAGATGGAAATATCTTATGAGCAAGAACGCATGTTTTATATTCCCAGACTGCACACTCACCGTCTCACAAACTCATTACCTGTGTAATGTGCTGAATATTATGCTACGGACATAATGACAACAGCATGGTCCAAAAGTGGAAGCAATAAACAAAGACTAAGCATCCAGAGGGGTCCAGTGTGGACCAGGAGAAAGGGACAGGACTATGAACCAGAGAAGGACCCCACCTGGCCCAGCCACCCAAGGCTTGCTTGCAAAGGGGGCAGCCATGGTGAGGGCTGGAGGAATACACAGATGAAAGGCGGTGCCAACACCCAGGGGAGAGACCCCCTAGAAGGAGGTCAAAGTAGCCATGGGGTAGAGCAGGCCGACATCAGCCAGGAAGGACTTTCTGGCAGCTTCAGGTTAGAGTCAAGACTTCATCCTGAGGGTGAGGACAGCTGCTAAAGGGCTTTCGGGAGACAGTGATGCTAGTTACCCATCAGTCATCTGCTCTGAGCGCCAAAACACCATCGGAATGAACTCCAGTCCTATGTTCTAAAATCAATGCTGCTCACGTTCATGAAGAAAGCACACACATTGGACACAGGAAGGTTCTGGAGGTACCAAGCAAAACATGTGCGCTTCATGTGTGCTTTTCAATATTCTAGGAGCCATATTCTTTAAGAGTATAACTAACTGAAACCAAAGTTAGCAGCATATTCTATTTAATGGAGTATTTTTAAATCATCTTAACACATACCGTTTAGAATACTGGATGTTTTACAATTTTTTCATACTAAGCCTACAAAGCCCAGTGTGTACTTTATATCTGCAGCGCATCTCCAGCTGCACTGCCGTCTGGGAGCGTGCAGTACCCTTGAGCCAATGTTATGGCTGATGGCCACCGGACGGTACAGAGCCAGAACATACTCTGGAAACATTTCTCAGTTTTTGTAGAACTCTCATTTGCTTGTCTTTACTTTCTAATTTGTGAAAATATCAGTCTTTCAAGAGTAAGGAAAAAAAACAGAACAGCTCAACTTTGAGGAGGCACCCATAATTGCACACTAAAATATGCCAGTTAACTTTTGGATTATGCTTGTAGAATATTCTTTTATATCTAACACACACAGCAGGCCTCTATGGAAAGGTCTGTCAAGGGTCCTGATGTGGGTTGTTTGGACTCATTTTCACAAATCCGTAAGATTTATGTCTGAAGAACAGCAAACGGTCACATTTCCAACACAGATAGAGACCTGAGCCACTGAATGAGGAGGTACGAATAAAGCGAAAGATCGACTGCTTTCACTTACCACCTTGTAAGACCACGGTTGAGAGAGTCCCTCCTGGAACTCTGGAGTCCCTGTCATCTTAGGAAACACCTGTCACCTGGGAGCTCTCTCACTGCCCAGCTTCTCCACTGTTCCTCTTTCTTCCCTTTTCACGCAAAGGGAAGAACAAAGGGGAGGTGGAGAAGGGCTGTAAAGAGCAGAGGAGGGAGTGGGGAGCAGGAAGGGCACAGGTAGGGGGACACAGGCCGGGGACACCGATGGCCTAGCACATGAAGGGCTGGAGAAGTGCTCCGACCACACTCACCACCCTTGCTTTATTTTGCAGCCAATGACGGGGAGGCCCCAGCGTGTGCCGCACATGTGAAGGAGTTACCTGGAGGAGCCAGCTCACCCCTGTCCCAGGCCATGCTCAACTCAAGCGGCACACCACCCCCAGGCCCGCCGTGCCCCCGGAACGCGCTGCTCACCCAGCAGGTCATCCCTGCGCTGTACTTCCTGGTCTTCGTGGTGGGGATCCTGCTCAACGGCATGTCGGGGTGGGTCTTCCTCCACGTACCCAGCTCCAAGAGCTTCATCGTCTATCTCAAGAACATCGTGGTCGCCGACTTTCTGATGGGCCTGACCTTCCCCTTCAAGATCCTGGGCGACACGGGCCTGGGCCCCCGGCAGCTGAACGTGTTCGTGTGCAGGGTCTCCGCCGTGCTCTTCTACGTCAACATGTACGTGAGCATCGTGTTCTTCGGGCTCATCAGCTTCGACAGGTACTACAAGATCGTGAGGCCCCTCTTGACCTCCTGCGTCCAGTCAGTGAGCTACAGCAAGCTGCTGTCGGTGGTGGTGTGGCTGCTGCTGCTGCTCCTCGCTGTGCCCAACATCATCCTGACCAACCGGAGCGCTCAGGAGGGCACCAAGGTGCAGTGCATGGAACTCAAGGACGAACTGGGGCGCAAGTGGCACAAGGCATCCAACTACGTCTTCGTGGCCATCTTCTGGCTCGTGTTTCTTCTGCTCATCATTTTCTACACTGCTATCACGAGGAAAATCTTCAAGTCCCACCTCAAGTCCCGAAGGAACTCCACCTCGGTCAAGAGGAAGTCCAGCCGCAACATCTTCAGCATCGTGTTTGTGTTTTTCATCTGTTTTGTGCCTTACCACGTCGCCAGAATCCCCTACACAATGAGTCAGATGGCAACTCATTACAGCTGCCAGTCAAAAGAAACCCTGCTCTACGTGAAAGAATTCACTCTGCTCCTCTCTGCTGCAAACATCTGCCTGGACCCCATTATTTATTTCTTCTTATGCCAGCCATTTAGAGAAATCTTATGTAAGAAACTGCACATCTCATTTCAAGCTCAGAATGACTCAGACACTTCCAAAAGCAGGAGGGGAAATACCACCCATGAAAGCACAGACACTCTAAACCTGCAGCCCTTCCCAGCAAAGCCCCTGTATGCTGCTCCCACCGCCAGCCGCACAGTGACTAAGAGGAACGAATGAGCAACATGTTCATCGTAAGCAACACCTACCACCATGCAATATCAATATTAAACATTAAACCCAATATGCTTAGTACAGAAACAAAACCAGATGTTTCCAAGCTTCTCTAACATCAAATGGGAAAAAAAAAAAAACCATCAGATTTTCCTAATGCTGACCATTATTTTTCTTGTTAGAAAAAAAAAATACAATTATTCAACCCTACTCCATCAAAATAGCAGGTGTACATTTATATTAACTATCCTGGACATTGAAAGTAGAACTTTAAATAGGAAGGAAAACAGGAAGTCACCCAAGACAATTCTCTGCGTACAAGAATTAACTTAGTTAGGGGCTGGAGCGGTGGCTCAGCGGTTTCAGCGCTTGCCTGGCAAGTACGAGGACCCGGGTTCAAACCCCAGCACCACATACACAACTGAGTGTTGGAGCAACGAAAACCATGTGAAAAACTAAAGTTGTTTCTCTCTTTGGAAAAAAAAAAAAAAAAGAATTAACTTAGTTAAGTGATCCTTTTCAACAGCATCTTTAAAGATCAGCTAAAAAACAGGCAGTTTGATAAAAGGGCTGTTTGTAGTGAAAAAGTCATTTTCTGATTTGAAGCAGAAAAATCATTTACGGGCCCCCTGTCTCATTTATCTAAGGCACATCAAAGGAAAGCAGATACAAATTATGCACACTGCGGGAAAATTTTAATTTTTTATGGTGCAATTTTATGGATTTTAGATGCATGCTAAACCCATCTTATAAAAGGCATTTATATTAATCCATTCAATGAGCTGGGAATTCTGGTATCAGACTTTCTAAGAGGACTCTACTGAGCAAAGCCAGGCACTGGCACATGTTCCCAGCAACTTCCTCTACTCTGCAGAGAAATAGCATGACTGGGAAACACACAAGAACATAACATCATTCTCCGCTGGGGTGGGGAGAGACGGTTGCAAATGGATTTGATAAATTATCTAGCCAGGCATGGCAGCACTAGCCTCCCAACTACTCAGAAGGCTGAGGCAGGAGGATCACAAGTTGGAAGATGTCCCGAAACTCAGCAAGATGTCTCAAAAATAGAAAGGGCTGAGTGTGGACTTAGCTCAACGGTAGCGTGCCCCCTGCATCTAATCCCCAGTACTGAAGGGGGGAAAAATAATTGAAAATTTATCACATTTTGTAGAAAAAAGATGAATTTAATATATGGAGATTATGGAATATGGTTGCTGGTTAAGAGTTACTAAAACTAGGAGCTGGAGAAGTGGCTCAGTGGTAGAACACTGGCCTGGCATGCACAAGCAACGAGGTTCAATCCCCAGCACTGCATACACAAGTAAGCGGGGAAAAAAAAAAACAGATAAAAAAAAAAATACATTTCTCTTTAAAAAAAATTCACCAAAACTAAATTCTTGCTCTGTTAATAACTGGCTAGAAGACATTTCAAAGTCTTCCCCAAAGTTTTTATAAGTGATGCTTGTATCTATTTCATGCTTTATTATGTGTGTACCAATAAAGAAATAATTTTTAATACTGTCTATTTGTTCTTACTCAGCAAAGCTTGAGGAAACACCATCAGGTTGCTCGGTGGTGAGTGGCATCCTTAACACGCTCACACCCCCCGCTGACACAAGCACGGGGTACGTGAAGAGGTTTTTCCAAAGTCAGTATTTCATGCTCCAGGACCTTGTCAAAGTTTAGGCAAAACTGAGGAAGGGGAGGAGCTGGGAAGGAACCCCAGCCCCACATTCACTTTTCACCTTCCTGACAGCTCCCTGATCCCAGCGCAGCGTCCAATGATTTAAAAAAAAAAACAAAAAAAAACAGAAATCACCAAGCTAGGGTAGACATTCTGGGCAAAACGAACATGCTATCCTCGTCTGGGTGAATAAACTGGCCGAGTTTATTCAGGGCTCCCACTGCCCAGGACCAATGAGAAGATCCTGGGTTTTAAATGCCCCCTACTGGGCCAGAGAAAATGAAAGTATAAAGGAGACAAAGCTGGCAAGATAATTTATCAAATTATCTGGGTTACCTTCCCTGACCTTTCTCTCAAAACAGGGTCCCTCCTTGGGAAAGTCCACTGTTCCTGGTAGTGCCGCCTCTGAGCACCGCCCCCAGCAGGCCCATCAGAAGGCTCAGGAAACAGCACACAGGGATGAGGACACCAGAGCGGCCAGCAACCACTGAGCCCTGCTAGGCCCAGAGCAACAGCTAAACCAAGGGGCAGGGCGCTGCAGCAATGCGTTAGCCGGGCGCATCCAACAGACCACCAGCACTACTGTAGGTGGAAACCAGGGAGCACTTTCCAGGTCCTCCTGGACAGATGCGGCACAAGCCCTCTGCCTGGGGTCGCCAGACAACTGAGGACAATGCGATGTCTGCTGGGGCAGAGAAGGCTGCAAACGTCTTGCAAGAAAAGGGCGGAAGTGGGGATGGTGAGCAGAGCTTGCCCTCCCCGAGAGGAGACAGGCTTTTAGCTCCTCTGCTTCCTCATTTTCCACAAGAGATGTTAGATCCAAGTTTTTAAATTGTGTTTTCTTTTACTTGCTAGCCCAACATCTCCAGATAGAATGGCATGTGCCAGCAGCCACCCTGCCATACCTGACGTGTACAAACCTGACAAAGGGTTCAGCGGTAGCCTAGAACTCCAAGTAGGACTCCTCCCTGATTAAACACCTTCCGGTTCTGCCTGAATTAGTAATGTTTTGGTGCACACCTAAGTATCTAAAAAAATGTTTGAAGCTATTTTTATAAAAGGAATACATGCAACAAAGAGAACCAAGAAACAGTCACAGAAGGATCATAATCATGTGAGAAGGCGGTGCGCACCGCGCAACCCTGGCCTCACACAGAACGCAGTCCCGGGCAGCACGACCCACTGTCCCCTCAGCCTAGACTGTCCCTTTGGGAAAGCCACGCTTCCCTGTTCTGATTGGCACATCTGAGTCCACTGAGCACAGGCTGGGGTAGAACAGGACCCAACTTGACCCTGTGACAGCAAGGCCCAGGGTGCTGGAGAAACTCTGCAAGGGTGCCGGGGAGCCTGCAAGCACCCTGTGAGCCGCAGAAGTCAGGGCAAACTGGAGAGTCCTACACGTACGCCTGGTTCCTGGCGAGCACCAGCGTCTGCCCTCACCTAAAGCCATGTCCTCAGCTCTGGGCTGTCAGCTAGGAGGATTCTCACTGCACAAGCTCAATTTTACTTGAGAGGGTAGAGGGGAGACACCAATAAATGAGGAAATCTTGACACACTAACGTCACCCAAAAGAATCCAGAAAACACCCTTATGCTAAGGTATGTACCATTAGTTCTGTATTCTTTTTTATTTTATTTTTGAGCAACCTTACAAGATTTTAACCAAATATAAAATGTGTATATATTCTGGATATTGCATTTATCCCCAGGAGTGCCCCCCTGTATTCTGTTTTTAACCTATTACCGTCAATTTTTTTTTTTAACCAACTCTGAAGAAAAAATTTTTAAAAATCTAAAAAAATACCTGCAACACCAGACACAACCACACACATTTACCACATACAGCATCATCCGATAAGCGGCCCAGAATGTCTTGGAGGGGCTGCACTGAGGGCCCTGAGCACGGTCTGGGGAAGCACCGTGTGGTCTTTGGCGTAAGAGTCACCACTTCTCTTTGGTCACCTGTCTTCTGCAAGACTCCAGTGGCATGCAGGTTACCACTTCATGTCAGAATATTCCCCCAAAAGAACCACTTCCTATATGCCACTTTTCAAACAGCTAAGGTCATTTAATGACACTTGTACAAAGTTATTAAATGTTGTGTTCATAAATATACATTATAAACATTTCTAGGCGAATTCCAGAAAAGGAACTATTACATAAAGTCCTTTTGCAAAGCAATGTGGGGGTTTATAGGGAATAAAAGATGTCACTGCATTCCTATCTCCAAAACGAATTTTGGCACAAGCAAGGAGGGGTCTTACAAGAATGAATGGGCCCATCTGAAGAACAGAACACAGGACAAGTCTCCCACTGAGAAGGCACACGAAACCACCCCACCGTTCTTACGTTGCTGGGGTTGCTTGCTGCTTTTTTGAAGGTACTCACTGTAATTCTATGGCTTTTCCATATCACAGAAAGTTATGTTCTTCCCCAGCTGCCTCACCCACACTTCCAGACATTTCAAGTGCTTTGAGGACTTGCAAAGCAGAACTTCAGACCAAGGGGTAAACTTCATCATCATCCTACGGTGCCATCAGCCTTGACCCTCCCAGTGCACATCAGGCAGGTCCATGACAGTCCCCTTCTCTCCCAGATCCTGTCACTTCATGGCTGCAGAACCTCCCCTCAAAGTTCATGGCAAAGTCCTAAGGGCTTACTGTCCCATCATGACACCAATAAAATGTAGCTGTCATCAGATCTGCTTGATACTTCACATTACTTGAAAATTGAACAGCTTTTTGTAAGCTAAGAGCCTCTACAGTTAACCTGCAGGGTTTTAAGATGCTATTTGTGGTGTGCTTTGCATTAGCTTTCAGAAGGAACACCAGTTATTTCTGAAGGCTTACTACTGAAACGAGACGTTAATCCTCATTGTTGAGGTGAGAACCAAGTTTCACCCCATGTCAAACATTTTTTCATTATCAAGAACGTGCAACTACCTAGAAAGTTATAAATGACATGATCAACTATTTTCTCGTCTGAAACTATAAACACTGGCGGAAAACACAATTTTTAATAAGAAAACCAGAGTCGCAATCAATGCTATTCAAAATAAGAGCTGCTTAATCAGAAAATCCTGGCTAATAACTTACAAAATACACTGAGGAATACTTAATACCTACTGGAAATAAGAATCAAGCTATACTACATCCAATAATGTGGTAGCACCAAAACTTCATTTAACTCAAACCAAACTCGCCTACCTGCCAACCTGGCTCTCCCAGACCTGCCCTGCTCCGGGCCTGAGGTCGCCCACGGCTCTCTTCCACACCACCGAGGCAGCTTCGCCCTGCAGTGATGCCCAGCTGCTCATCCCTCCCCCCCGCAATTTAAGACCCTCGTTGGCTCCCACCTAACATGACTGTAGTCATCCCCAAGTGGCTTGTCTTCTAGTTTCTCCTAGCCCAGCAGGCTCAAGGCCGCAAGATCGGCCGAATGACTGAAGTAACAGCTCTTTCACAACCTCAGGGCTCCCTACTGCTTGGGAACACCCAAGACTGGGTCTCAGCTCGGTCCTCACATAGATCCTGTACCACGCCCCAGATCCACACACCACCCCAATCATAGGAGAGTGGTCAGCTAAAGCTCGAGACCTCAGTCCTAGCGTCCCAAAAAAAGAAAATTCAGACATGAAAAGTCAGACACCAAGTCAAGCAAGGGGATTTTATGAAGAATGAGAGTAAAGTGCAGGGCACTATCCAGAATGGGTCTTCTCCGAGCCAAGAACACAAAGGAAACAGTGCTGCTTTCCAAACTCAAGGCAGTCCAAGGACTGCCCCCAGAACTGAGGGCCACCTTCTGCAGGCTTCACCCACCAGATATTCATCTGCCCCTTCACATCCGGCAGCAGGCATTCTGACCCAAGCTGGTCCTCTTGGGAACTGTCATGGGACCATCATGACACGGGGACTCATCTGCAAGTCAATTCTATGCTGATGTGGGTGCTGGGGTCCATGACTGGACCTGAGTGCCCCAGTGCTACTAAAGAAATTTCCCTTCTATTAAGCAATGAGAAACTATGCCATAAATCCTTTCTTCACGATGGCCTCCACAGAACCTGCCAGGAGTTACCCCAAAGGTCTTTCCCCTTGATGAAGTGCTTAACTGGCTCCCTGTTTATTCCCAGGATCGGCACAACTGTTGTCATTCTACAAGCTACCCGATTTGGAATTTCAAGGAAATTTCGAGGAAACCCTGGGACCCCACTATGTTACTGGCTCACATTTCAGTGCTCATTACTAACTACTACCTAATAGTCTGAGAGTCCACTCCCCAAACACAATCCCCATATCCTAGTCATCTGCATGGTCTCCGAACGCTGTTTTGACTCAGTCTACAGAAGCATCTCTTGGCCCTGCTTTGGTAAAAAGGTTTACACTTCTAGCTGGGCATGGTGTCACATGCCTATAATCACAATGACTTAGGAGGCTGAGGCAGGAGGATCCCCAAGTTCAAGGCCAGTCTCTGCACCTTCCTGAGGCCCTCAGCATGTTAAAAAGACCCTGTCTCAAAATAAAGAGCACTGTACTCTAGCTCAAGTAGAATGCCCCTGTACCACCAAATAGAAAGGCAAAGGAGGAGGCTTATGCTTCCTGATGCCCGGAGGTTTAAACAGCAAGGAGTAAATACGAAGGTTCCCAGAACAAGAGCCCAGCTCACACATCAACACAGCCTTCCAAAAGCAGCAAAAAATGTCCCCTCGGATGTGAGCTCAGGAGGTACCTGAATCCATAAGTATTTGCTATTACAACTTTTTATAATACTTGATCAAGAAAGATTCACAAGAAAAGAATTTCTCCACAGAATCTTTAGGAAAGTAACCGAAGTTTGTAAAATGTGTTCTGCGCTTTGAGAACATTCAAGTCAGAAGCTCATCAGAAATGGGCCCTAATCACTCAGATGCCGGGGTGAGGGGGTGGGCAAGGCAACAATCTGAGTGACTAAATAGAAACAAGGTGACCTTTCAAAGTTTTTCCTAGGGGTTTCCCACCACCACAATGAAATTATTTTACAACCATGGATCAAACAGCACAATCACACCTCTACACTGAGGAGCAACACGAAATGCGTGATGTGTGTTGACCCACAAAAGACAAAAACTAAGAGGACTGGCCAGGGGAGGACAAGAAACTCCAACACTGCTGTAACTCTAGTACAAAAATGCACAACCACGTCTGCCTTCAAATCGCTTCCAAATTTTTACACCCTATCTTTTTGAAAAGATAAAACTGAGGCCGAGTTTAATAGTCAAACAGCAGCAACTTCTTGGAAGGTGTTCATCTATACCTCACTTCAGAACTCCTCTGCCCACTGGGCACCGTGGCACACGCCTGTCATTCCAGCACCTTGGAAGGATCACAAGTTTGAGGTCAGCCTCAGTTACTGAGCAAGATCCTGTCTCAAAAAATAAATGATTGGGGATGTAGTTTGGTGGTAATGTACCCCTGGGTTCAATCCCCAGTATCCGAAAAAATAAAAATAAAAATTACTCATCTACTCACAAGAGTCACTCTCAGAACCAGGAAATGGTCTGAGCTAACCTGGGTGGGAAAAGGAATTACATGTTTTAAAAAAATCTTTCCACCCTGAAACACAAGCAGCTCAGACCACCACCAACTCCATGACCGACATGTGGCCCAGGGGCACTCGAGTTCGCATGGTCACACACACTAAGCAGGGGCCTGGACTGAGCTGACAGCCCACCGTGACCACCATCCCCACCCAGCACTGTCGCTGTAACAAGAGTAAGTGGGAGCTGGGGCCCTGGTTCTAGCTGTGCAGTGTTGGGGGGAGGCTTTCATTTCTCCACGCCTCAGCTTCTCCATCTGTAAAAACCCTGTGCCTCACGGTTTTTGTTTTGCTTTGCTTTTAAGAAATTAAGTCCCCAGATCCATTCCTGGCCGTACCACCCTACAACATTCAACTGCCCTCCCCTCATTGGTCATGACCATCCTCCGTGCTATGCGTAAGCGCAGTTCTAAGAATGACATGCCCTACAAGAAATACTTCCACTGGAACAGTGATGCTTGCTGTTTGCATTCTATAAAATCAAAAGGGTAATGTGGACAGATGGCAGGGCTGACCACCAAGACCTTTCCCTTCCGCTCACAGCTTGAGAGTCAATTTAGCATCTTACACATAAAATGTCAATGAAAGTAACAAATACATCATTTTTTAAATAACAATATGACCATGACCAAGGGGAGGAAAAAATAACTCTGCCTCGCTTCGTCCCACGTGGGTTTCTGAAGCCCGGGGTGAGTGATGACAGGCTGCTTCCTGGAAGGCCAACATGCACGCTGAGAAACAGCCCTCCTCAGGGAGGCAGCGAGCAGAGGCTCTGGAAACCCAAACGGAAGCTGTGAAGAAGAAAAACCAGGGGCAGCAGGGGAAAATCGCATTTCCACCCAGGGTGAACCACCACACGATGCGGGCTGCCCAAGCTCAGGCTGGAAAGGAAGATGCGGTGCAGTTCCACCATCAACACGCTGGCTCCCACCAGGCAAACCAGGGCCTGGGGATGTCCCCCATCTGGCAATGCAGACGCAGAAACGGCAGCCTTGATTTTAGGAGCAGTTGCTTATACTTTCCAAGTTCATCTATTATCCCTAAAGTACATCAGGAAAGGGAATGTAAGTCTAAGAAACAACCCCCCCCCAAAAAAAAAATGCACGAACTTCCCCAAAACCCTGCATCCCAGCTGCCTTCAGGCTGCTCTAGAGTATGCATCACTGGGTTTGCAGCCAGCTCCATCCCACCTTCCCTCCACACCACCCCCCATCCCCAGTGAGGGAAAGTCGCATCCTGACTTCCTCTCCTCTGCGCTGTGTGTTTTGCACAAGTGTGTTCACCCACATCCTGAAGTCAGGGCACTTCCTTGGACCCTCACAATGAAATCTGATGCTGGTACTTAGCATAAATCAAATGCAAAGCTAGAGAAACAGTTCTCCCTCTACTTCATAGGTGAGCATACATTTTTTAAAATGGCAATAATGTAACTATGCATCAGTTTGGCAGAATACCCATAATGTCAAACATTTAAATGTCCATTATCACCGTGTGCAATAGTAGTTTTTAATTCCTTAAAATCCCCCTGAATTCATTCCAGCTAGACACATATCACCTACTATTCAGGAGAGTTTTTAAACACTACCAAGGGATTTGGTGTAGATTATAGAGAGGCCTCTTCTGAATTTTTATTATTTAGAAAACTAACCAAGAACTATTAGCAGAAAGAAACCAAAGCACCCCAGGCAACGAGGCATTAGAAGAAACGAGACCCTAACCAACCAGGCAACAGTGCCAAATCGCCTGGGCCAGCACACTTAGGAGTCCAGAAAATGTGCTTGCATCAGAAGCTCATGCTCCCTTTCATGACAGAGCCTTGTAGAAGAAGGGTTCCTTGGAAAGGAACCGGTGGCATGGATGAGGCAGCTCCTGCACAGGCAGGGAGTTCCGTCAGGCCCCCCACCACGCAAGAAATCCTATAGGCCTCTTTCCCACTTCACCAAGCAATTCAACCATCTACGAATCACTAAATACCTGTCAATTCCCAAAGCCACTGTGGTCCAACTAACACTGCAGGTTGAGCTTCATAACCTGGAGAAACAGGTGCAACGAGTTCTGGAATGAAAAACCATCAAACCACCCGAGTGGTAGGTGCTACCATGTACACTGAAGTCCTCCTTAAGCACCGTGGGTCTTGAAATCATGATGCTGCAGAACATATCTTAGTACTTAAAAATAAAGTCTAGGTACTATAAAGGACAATTGAGAATCTTCTCTAATATTGACAAATTTGAGTTAACAAAATTGGTTAGGGGGTGTTCTTCAGCAGACTTTTATGCAGTTAAACTATATGCAAACCACAGTTTCATCTACGTCAATCTGCAACATTTTAAAACCACACAAAAAAGGGACAGGAAACTGTAGTACAGCCAGCAAGCCGGCGATGGGATGTTGCAGCAGCTAAACCAACAGCCTGCACTACTCTGAAGACGAGGAGCGAGGCCAGCTGAGGCTAGAGAAAACACCCCCAGGTATGTCATTTCAAACACTATTCCAAGCTATCCATAGCACGTTGTTGATTCTGAGTGTTCACAGGGCACGATTTATTAATCTCTAAGACCATTCTGTCTGAGAACTACTCTACAGTTTTATTGTATGTGATGACCCATCAAAAAAGTAATTCAAACTAAATATCTCAGCATGACCATGCAGTCACTCAGGGGTGATAACCGGAGGGACAATGACCATATTACAGGTCTTCACAGCAGGACAGGTCTGAAAATTACTTTCTTGTACAAACATACAATAGAATATTTCAAAATTTTACCCTATGACTCCAAAGGATCTAATGTCTAATTTGGCTTTTTTCCTCTAACCAATGGGCACTATACCGGGAGTACAGAGACTTTCCATCTTTCCTCGTTCTTACCCAAGTACCTTGGAGTACTTCAGATTTCCACTGGCTAATAACTGGTTAGCAAAACATTTATCAAGCACTTAGTTCTCCCATTTGTGATGGAGAATATGGCATTTCAGGGGAGTATAATTTAAACTGTAATCAACAAAACTGAAAATAAAGGTGAACCGGTTTTTACTGCAATCTAGATGGAGCGTCACAAAATCAGTTGTGAGGCACTCTATGATTCTCAACCTCACTGACGAGCAGCTGCACTTATTTTAAATCAATCACACCTCTATAAAATGTAGGGCCAGGTATAAGAATAGTCAGTCGACACAAACTGTCCTAATTCTTCCAACTGATAAGTCTTGCCTTATAATTGTGCAAGCAGTGGGGAGCTTGAAGCATACCATGATGTTTTATTGTGGAACATCTGAAATCAAAGAGCTAAAGCTGGGCTGGAGTGCTTGCCTGGCATGCATGAGGACACAGGTTCAAATCTCGGCACCACATACCCAACGCAGTGTCAGAGAAATAAAGGCCAAGTGGAAAAATAAATTTGATTCCTTAAAAAAAAAAAAAGCTCACTTCAAAATCCCACTGCACTGTGACAAGAAAATAAGGTGGGAGATTAGACCAGTGCACACCAACAGTTTCTGGCAAAGAAAAGTGTGCTCATAATCCCAAGGTGCAAATAAGTGGCAACTATCAGAACTCAGGGCCCCAGGGAAGGCAGTGCAGCTTGGGGCACTGAGGGTTAGGCACTCCCTGCAGCCAGACTCCAGCAGGAGTCGGGAAGGGACAGACAGAGGTGGGAGCTGGAAGGTGATCCGTAAGGACAGCTCCTCAGTCTGTGAGGGCAAACTGCAAGATTTTCAGCAATGCCCAGTGCCAGACCTGTCTCAATGAGTTAGATGCTCTCAGCAAAGCTTACAGAAATCACTGACCTCCTGAGGTCCCCAAATTCTATCCCCTGCCAGAGTACACAGGCAGAGGGCTTTGTTCACAGATGAAGATTCCACCAGCCGGGACAGAGAATTGGGATGGCAGTGCTGTCCAGCCGGGAGGGAGGGAGGGACTAGGCTAAGGAACTTTAGCCTAAGTTTAAAGGCTAGGACCCAGGTGTGCTGTTTAAATGGACACATTGTAAACAAAACAGTAAAAGACATGAAAAGTCCGAACTTGCTTTCTTAGGGCTCAGGAGAAAAGTGAAGAATAAGCATCATGTTCCAGCTATTTTACCTGAAAACTGCTTAGAGCATAGAACGTATAGCCTGCCACACAGCGGGGCCTTGTGAAGACCATCTTCGGTGCTATCATGATATGATGATTATTAGGACAGTATTTGGAGTGGTTTTCAACGTAGCTTCTGAGATCAGACAGTCTGGGCTGGAATCCTGGCTCTAAAACTGTTCAATCCCGTTAGGGCTGTTGGCTCATCTGCATGAGAGATTTTAGCTACCCCACAGGAATGATGAATGGCTCCGTAACCACCAGTCAACTAGCCAGCAGGCACAAAGTGATTCCGACTCTGATCAGTATAAAATGACAATATTCATAGATTCTGAAGCCCTGGCCATAGGTAAAGGTAAGGACATGTATGTGCCTTCTAACCACATTAGTTTAGGAAATTTCACATGCAGCTTTCTTATGAATCTGTTCCACATATTTCATTCTGAGATTGACACAACGGATGGTTCAATAGTTGAGGGAATGAAGACTTGGACTTCAAAAGCTGTGTTTTAGAGAGATTTAATGACAGGTGTGACTTTCTAAGTCAGCCACTACATTCAGAATTTGCTACTTTTAAAAAGGTTATATATGTGCCCGACACAGTGGCACCCAACTGCAGTCCCAGCCATCAGGAGGCTGGGGCAGGAGAATCACAAGTTCAAGGTCACCTTGACTTTTTTGAGATTTCTTTCTCAAACTTAGAGGGCTGGGGATGTTCAATGGTGTACTCCTGGTTCAACCCCTTCCTTCCCCAACCCCTTAGCAAAAGAGAAAACAAAGGTATGTATAAATTTTTCTCTGCTAGAACACAAAGGTACTAGCCAGTCTTTTAAAACAAAAGAAAGTTGGTGCTCCCCATGGCAAGAGATGGCCCCTTTAAAAAGCACTTGTGGCCCTAGGCATGTGAGTTTGACAGGGTCTATCAAAGCAAATCCAATCACATCAACCAGAGCTTATAAGCCCATCCAGGCTCCAGGTCTAAAAGGAACATGGCCAGATTTTATCAACCCTATCACAGCAGCTCAAAGACAAGGCCGCATGCTTCTGAGCTTCTGGCTGCCCCAAACCCACAACGAAAGGAAAAACCATCAGTATTAATGTGACGTGCCCTGGTGCCAATATTATAAACCCCATCGGGTGTTCTGTAATTGGTGAACAAACGTTAATGTGCAAGGAGCATTTAAAATACTTTTCATGAAGCTACTCAGAAACACTGACACAAAACATCTGTACAAAAAGCAAGAAAAATCAACCTATGAAAATATTTTAGCAGCTACTTTTTTTTTTGGCAGGGCCCAGGATTGAACCCGAGGCCTTGCACGTGCTAGGCAAGCGCTCTGCCACTTACATTTTAATACAATTCCATTAATATTGAACCTAACATCCCCAATTTCAGCATGTGTGCCAAGTGAAAATATTAATATACTACAAAGTTACTAATTTGCCCATGGATTATATAAAATAGGTGTATTCCATGACACTGGAGCAATCAAAAGGGAAACAGTAAGCCCCAATTCCAGACCTGATGCCAACACGTCAACTATTAAAAAGGCAAGTTTCGTTTCTGAAAGACTAATAGCTTACAGTTTTAAGGAGCCTGCTGTTTAATGCTCCTCAAATCTGACTGCCATTTACAGTAATCCCCACTTTCCCACCAGCCTAGGTTCTCCCAGCATGAGTTATGAAGTCTAAAAAGAAAACCAGAAAGCTTCACTGAAGCTCTCCAGCACACCACGACACTGGCTTCCTCTCTCTGCTTCTCAGAATCTCCGTTCACTTACATCCTCTACAAAGTGGTAACAAAGACCTTTCACCATGGAAACCACAGGCTCAGAAACAGCCCTTTCCGACAAAGCTCAAGGTCACAGCATCACGCACCCCCACAACCTAGGATGGTCCCCGACTCCGTGCGGTCTAGTAATACATCACCCAAGAACTAGAAAGAACATGCTATTCTTACAAAGCTGGGGTCTTCTGGAAAACTAAGGCAGCGCAAAGAGCCCCCTTCAAATGCTGACTCTTGCGATCAAATCAGAAAAATTTCAGGCACGTCACTCACAGTAAGAGGCGTGAGCTTAAAGGATAGGGAAAGGGGACTCTCAAAGGGGAGAGTAGATCCTCTCAGATAGGAGAGGGACAGTGTGCCTCTCCGGGGCTCTAGTTTTAATGGGGATCCCAGGGAAGTTTCCAGAGAATTCCACCCAAGCCCACTTGACTTTTGACAGCAGGATCAGACTTTCAAGTCCCCACTGCCATAACTGTCACCTTGACCTATGCTGACTAGTTCTAAATGGATTCTTAACCGTACATTCTTACGGAGTTTATGTTTGGAAGGCATTATCCAAATCTCCCCGAGTTTCAGGATCTGGCCTATGAAAAGGGTCACAAAAGTCTCTTCAGAGTAACCTGGGTTCCTCCTATCAACATTTCAGGCCTGCATTTCTCCCGCAGATAACAGTTCACTTAGGCCAGGCAGGGGTGCAGATGCACATAGGGGGTCAGCACAGTACACTCATTTTAGAGAATCATTCTTGACCTGATGTTCGCACCATTCACATCTGTCTGTCCCCTAGTAGTATTGTGAACGTGGATGTTCTTGAAGTTTGATTTACTAATCTTCTCCCTTTTTCTTCCAAACAGATTCATCGGATTGTTTTTTAATTGAACTCATCCTTTCTTTCCTTCAAAATGATGAACAGCTCTTCCTTCTGTCCAGTTTACAGAGATCTGGAGCCATTCACGTATTTTTTTTATCTGGTTTTCCTTATTGGAATTATTGGAAGCTGTTTTGCAACCTGGGCTTTTACCCAGAAACCCACAAATCACAGGTGTGTGAGCATATACTTAATTAACTTGCTTACAGCCGATTTCCTACTGACTCTGGCATTACCAGTGAAAATTGTTGTAGACTTGGGTGTGGCGCCCTGGAAGCTAAGGATATTCCACTGCCAGGTGACAGCCTGCCTTATCTACATCAACATGTACCTATCAATCATCTTTTTAGCATTTGTCAGCATCGATCGCTATCTTCAGCTGATACACAGCTGCAAGATCTACCGAATCCAAGAACCTGGATTTGCAAAAATGATATCAACCGTCGTGTGGCTCATGGTCCTTCTTATCATGTTCCCAAACATGGTGATTCCTATCAAAGACATCAAGGAAAAGTCAAACGTGGGTTGTATGGAGTTTAAAAAGGAGTTTGGGAGAAACTGGCACTTGCTGACTAATTTCCTATGTGTGGCAATATTTTTAAATTTCTCAGCCATCATTTTAATATCCAACTGCCTGGTGATTCGACAGCTCTACAGAAACAAAGATAACGAAAACTACCCAGACGTGAAACGGGCTCTCATCAACATACTGCTGGTGACCACAGGCTACGTCGTGTGCTTTGTTCCTTATCACATCGTGCGGATCCCCTATACCCTCAGCCAGACAGAAGTCATCTCTGACTGCGCCACCAGGATCTCGCTCTTCAAAGCCAAGGAGGCCACGCTGCTCCTGGCCGTGTCAAACCTGTGCTTTGACCCCATCCTGTACTATCACCTCTCAAAAGCATTCCGCTTGAAGGTCACGGAGACTTTCGCCTCGCCTAAGGAGACTAAGGCTCAGAAAGAAAAACCAAGATGTAAAGACGATGTGTAGAATGGAGCGATTTCTCATGCCATCACTTCTCGCCCTGCCATTAAAGCTACTTACTTTTGAAAGAGGAAAACAATCTCAGAAAACACAGACAGCAAGCAACTGTGGACTGCTGTACAGAAACCACTTCCGAACGTAAGCCGATGTGGGATTGTTACAGTTGTTCCTACGCCCAAATCTTTGTACGAGAAAACTAAAGTCGTTGAACCAACGTCCATTTTAGTACTACCTTTAAAATAATCAAAAAGAGGTCCATGACAGGCATTCACTTCAACACCCAGAACTGACTTCTCCATGAGAATATGCAAAATAATCTGCAAGAGCAACGACCCAGGTTCGAACCCCAGCACCACATACACAATTAAGTGTTGGAGAAACGGAGAAACAAGGGCCAGATGAAAAAATAAAATTCTTTAAAAAAAAAGCATTCAGTCTGCTGCTACTCCTGTTTTTAACTTTTAACAGCTACATTTATAAAAAGGCTTGCAAATACATGGATAATATGTGTCACTCAGACTTATGTTCAACCCGTAGATTACAAAGGTTTCCTATTGTTAGTAATCAAAAATCTAGTGATTTGTTTTGATTTTGTCACAATATCAAACACAGGCCCTATGACATTTTCAAAGGGAGTTGTTCAATTATACCAGCTACTGAATCTGTTTCGAAACCGGACGCTCATGTCAGGAGCATGGAAAAATAGCACCAGATGGTGCTAAAGCAGACACACCAAGTGCACAGAGGAGGCATGTAGGGGGACGCTGGGCTGGGCTGGTGGTGCTGCTCAGCTGCAGGAAGAAAGCTGCTGCCACATGGGGCCTATTTGAAACGCAGGCGACTCCAGCTATCAGGGTGACAACTCAACTCTGTGCCCACAGCCAGCAACAGACAGGATTTAATACATGGCATTCAATGACAGACTCAGTAGGAAAAGGGGCAAGTTTAGGTGAGCACACTGTTCTCAGTATCAGTCAAACCCACACCAACAGCTGGGGCCCGATCTGCATTATCCGCCATGAGTAAGAAACAGCACTCCTGAGAGTCAGGAAAGCCGTTGATTCCAAACTTGCTTCGGCATTTGGAGAATCATTTTCTGAAGCTTGCCTTCACCAATATATTCTCAGTCTCAAATGAACAAAACAAATGCAGAGCGTGCCTTTTAAAATACACAACATGGTTCACGCGGACACGTTCTGTCCCGCAGTGAAGACCGCAGCATCAGGACAGGCTGGAGGGCGTGCGCCAGGGTCCGTGCCGGGTGACAGCCGGTGGGCATGCTATGCCCCTGGGCAGATCAAAACTCTCGCTGTGCAATGGTGCGCAGGAAACTGGTTTACTTTCTGAACCTTCAGCCAAGTCCCTTTCGTCCTCCCTCCTTGCCCTTTGCTCACTAGGGTCACATTAGAGCAAGACGACAAAAAACATTCCCCTTTCCCACGACCTCCACATGCACGGCGGGTCAGTCAGGTTCCCCCTTCCGGGCCAGACTCTCAACAGCAGTACTACTGTGTGCTGGCAGCCTGAGTTAAGCTCCTGGCCAAAGGGATGGGGGACAATCAGCGCCGGGAAGCCCTTCGAACACCCGTATCCTACAGTGATTGTTGGGCAGTTCTGCTACAAGGGCATCAGCCGAATCATGAGACCCGGTCCCTGCACGTCACCACGCCCCCCCTCCTCTAAGGAAGTGGAGAGCGGACAGAATGCCCTAAAGCTGAGCACAGCCACTAGCCAAGGGCACGGGACCAGCAGCATGAAGGAGCTGGTGCCCCATCAAATGCCCACAGGCGTGGAGCAGGCAACTTGCGCAGCTCTGCCCACCCAAGGGCAGAGCCTGAAACCCCCAACCCTTTAACGTTCTGCCATACTGGCTTTATCTGTTTCCTCCTCCGCCTGCTTTTATTTCAGTAAACTTTTAATCAGAAAGATCCTGTCTGCTTTCTGCTGGCTCCCCCTAATGTTACGCCATATAAAAACATGGTACATTTGCTGAATGACCATTTTTTAAATTTTGAATATTCTAAAACCTTGGGCATGATAGTTGATCCATAGCTTCTTCAAGATATGTCTCTAAAGTACCGGGCTACCCTCGCTGCTGTCCTCAACTGTCAGCTTACTCCATCCTACTCAAAGTGGGCAATGCCTGGTAGAAGCAGCTGGAAATTGTTATATTCAGACAATGAACAAGAAAAAAATCTGGTAAGTGTTGACATCGCCGCGGACATAGAGCACACACGAAACAAATTTTTAAGTGTAAGACAAAAATATGGATTTAGTGATTGAGTCTTTGACAAGAACGTTTTTAACAGGAAAAGTTTATTTCAGGGCTCGTGGTTTCCGAGGTCTTCATCCTTGGAAAGCTGGCTCCATTCCTCAAGGCTTGAGGTGAGGCTGAACATCATGGTAGAACAGTGTGGTGGAGGGAAGAGGCTCAAGACATCACATCTCAGGGCAGACACTCCAAGTCAGATACAAAGTGCATACCCTGAAAGCATGTCCCCAGTGATCACCTCCTCCAGCCACACCTACCTGCCCTCAGGCACCACTAGGTTGACACCTAGGAGGGGACTAACTCACTAGTTAAGGCTCTCATAACCTAATCATTTCACCTCAGCCTTCTTGCACTGCCACACCGAGTTATAAGGGAGATACCTCACACTCAAACCAGAGCAGAGTTTTGGAGGATATTCCAAAATACCGAAAAATAAAATAGAGTTTTGATCAGCTAACTACGTAAGACAGGGGCTGCAGGGGTTGGCTCAGCAGTTTCGGCGCTTGTCTGACACACACAAGGATGTGGATTTGAACCACGTATACAATGAAGTGTTGGAGCAACAAAAGCCACACGAAAAAAGTTCTTACTGTCCCTCTCCAAAAAAAACATCTAAGACAGAAGACAACCAGAAAAATAATATACACACCAATCACATTTCTGAAACAGAAAAGCATCTTATGAAATATATATATACATGCAGGAAAAGAGTTAAGGAACCTGAGAATGGAGATGTTAGCCCAATGTCCATCAGTTCTGGAGAACATCTAACCTTTAGAATGAACCATTGCCCTGTGAAGACCAACACTAGACGGGCGGCCACTCCTCCCTGCCCGGTGTCCAGCTCTCTGACAGGCCCAGCACACCCGTGTGGGCCACCACCGCTGCTGTGAGGTCTCCCCCACCTTATCAGCCCGCTCACCTGCCAGCAGCACCTGGATTTTATTCAGAGCCAACAGGAGCCTCTGTCCTGTTGTAAACGCTTGTTCCCCCGATTTAACCAGCTCTCTGTGCTGACATTATTACTCATCTGTATGATACCAAAGGCACTTACCACCACACGCAAAGCTACTCAATAAATAACTTTCAAATGGAAAAAAAAAATGTCAACACCATTTGCAATACCTCAAGATGCTTTTGACAGAACACTAGTACAGAAAATTCTGTTGAAGCCAGCCAGTCACTAACATAGCACCACAAATTTGGACTACATCAGTATAAGCCATATGATCAGAACCATGACCACCAGAGCGCCAAATACGAACCTCACCGGCTGACCATGCGTGCGAGTCCAGTCCAACGGGTAGGTGAACGACTCGGCATCCGATGGTTAACGACCTTGTAACAAAACAATCAGGGTGTAAATTGAAGGGAGGACTTACCAGAGGTATAGGAAAATGTGTTGCATACTGCAGGTGACGGAGGAGGTCATAATTAGACGGGAAAATTAATTCCCTCGGTTTTTCTCGCTTCGCCAACTTCTCACTGTTAAGTGACATTCTTCTGCCCAAGGAAGGGTTGGCATTCTCACAGGACTCTCCAGGCATGGGAGAGAAAATCTAAGTCATGTAAAACAAACATTGGAGATTATCAGTGGAAGAAGGAAAAAAACCAAACCACAGAGCTACATTCCAGATCTCTGAACACAGAAGAGGCTCACATAACCACGCCTGTCCCTACCTAACCACTGAGCAAAAATTTCCACAAAATTCACATTCACATCATCGCCCACTCAGAAGTGAAAATTAAAACCATGCACACATTAAAAAGAAACAAATGTGACTGCTCATTAGAGGACCAGAGGTCAAGGCAGACTTAGAGGTCTTCCGGAAAGCAGGCACAAGACGGCTCAACTAACGAGGCTGCACACAGCAGCCATCAGGGTTCCTACGTGCACCCCAAACAATGAGTTTATGATGAGATTTATGCCGAGATTCATGACCATCACATTTATGATTATCCTGAGACACGGGAAGAATGAACGTGCAGAGCCACGAAAGCATCTTTAGGAACTCAAGTAGTGCAAAGCAACACGGACAGTCACGATGAAAGCACACGCATGCATTCCCCAAGAGATCATGACCGCAAAATAAGCCAGGCAGTCAGGGTCACCTAGGAGGACAGCCAAGGGGAGCAAGCTGAAGCAATACGCTTTCACGGTGGGATGGATGGCCCCTGGGAAATGTAGTGGGTCACACATCACAAGTGCACGGGGCAAGAGGCACAAGGATGGAGGCAAGCTAGGACACAGGAGTGGGCTGATCACTCTAAGCAACAAAGGCTGAACCTACTGGAAACTCCGAGCCAAAGTCCGCTTTAAAGTCACTCTTGTCTACTTCATCAAAAATGTGAGTACTTCCTGAGTCAATGCCCATGTGCGCCATGATACTCTGCTCCTGGTGAGTGCCAGGGAAAGAGTTCTGTTGTAAATTCTACAGGTTAAGACACGCAAACATGACACTCAGATGTGACCATCGTATGTGTCCCCCAACCCACCATCTTGTTTTTTCCCCCAGAAAAAAACCAAAGAAAGGTTTGAAACATGCATAGTTCTGAAAGGCACATTCTTTCCTTCACCACAAGAAGATTCTAATTTTCACAGAATTAAGGCAAGAGCACACGAACTTCCTGAGTGGAAACAAATTGGCTGTGACTTCTGCCAATGGGCTATTCCTAGTCACAGCTCCCTAGCTTCCCTTAGCAAGAAAAACCCAAGTTCTACCTAAGTTTTAAGACACCCAAGAACAGAAAAGCAGCTCAGAAAACATGCCAACAGTAAGAATTCAGTTTTTACCCTTACCTCCTGGGCACCAATTAAGACACTAAAGTATTTATAATTTAAAAAAAACTTTGGAATTCTGTGACATTTCTGTGCCATTTGGAAAACAGATCTTCAGAGTACAAACTACGAATCCATGCTTACAATTCTAACACCAGGGTTTTAAACTCACAAGTGTAGCCAATGTTTTAAACATGCATAACAGCTTATGACTGAACTCTTACAGAACACATAATAAGGAATGGTCCACTATCACTTTTTGTCTTGGAAATTCAAATTATCCAGAACATCCAAAATATCAGCACTTGGGCAGAAAAGCATACAGTCATACCCACAGCATAAAAGAATGCTTTTACCGTAGTTAAGAAATTAAATTCTAACTGAAACGAAAAGGCAACATGTCATGACTGTCCCATTATGTTTAAAGGGTATCGTAAGAAATGAGGGTGCACTGGGGAAGATGCTCCTTAGAACGAGAGCTGGGCTGGGCTTTGGAATGAGAGTTCAGCTGGGCTTTGGACCAAAACTGCTTTTGAGATACAATATTGAGGAGGCTAGGAGCATCTAAATCTACAAGCATAGCATTTTAATCCCATGAAAAAAATATATGGCTTGCCAAATCTTTTCATTAACAGTCTTTTAGTATACAGAAGAAAATTCTGAGAGACATAAATGTCCTTTCAGAGTGAAAAGCAGAGATGAAGGCACTCTAGAAAGAGCACACTGGAATGCAATCGCCCTACCTCTGCCAAGTTACCCATCTGAAAGTGACACCCCACCCACCCGAGTCTCAGTGGGGGTGTGCAGCACCGCCCCAGGGCCGTACCTCCATTTTCACCTCATGCTCCTTGGAGTAGTGCTCGTCTACATTCTCCCCTGCTGGGGAGCGCAGCCCAGCAGAGGCGGTGACGGACAGGTCCCCCCGAGATATGAGGGTGCACATGTAGGCGTCGTGGGAGAAGACGTCGTGGCGGATGAACTCACAGAAGAGCAGCACCAGGTTCACAAACTCCACCTTCTCGCACTCGCTGTTGGGGTCCGCTGCAGAGAGGCAGAGCCACCTGGGTCCTGGGCTCAGCAAGCCATCAGTCAGGAATACTGACACCTCTACCTTCCACCGTCAGTCGCCCTTTTCTTTTAGATTCAGGGTTTACAAGGTTTACTTGGAGCACTGTGTTTAGCACAGGGCCAAGAGGCAGGTTTTGATGGTTAACTATGATTGAAAAGTAGTATCCCGAGTGTGGGGCACAATTTCAAGATGAACGGTAGGGACCCTGACCAACCACCAGCCAGGTAATATGGCAAAGGCTGGCGAGAGCACTAACCCCAGGTTTTACTACTAAAGGAGCTCGTAACTAATTCCCGAGCATGCCTGCTTATGTGGGGCATGCCTTGTGCCCTGCTTAAAGGAGATTATGTTAAAACCACAACTAAAACGGCATTTGAAAAATATAGTTAACTGGATTCCACTTGCAGGGGTGGGGGGCGGGGGAAACAAGGTAAAAATGGAATAAAAAGACAAAGATGGAGCCCTGCGGTCTTTTAACCATTCACAATCTACTTCACACACATTATGACTTTCAAACTCAATCGGCACCTTTGGGATAAGGCTGAAAAGTTTAAGACTAAAACTTCACAGCTCACCCCCTGGTGCCGTCAGGTTCCCAAAAGCCATCAGGAAACAGACTCATCCAAAGAGCGCGAGGCTCAGTTCCCAAACCTGGCCCCACTACAGCAGGGACAGCAGCCTCCAGGGCTGCAGCACAGCTCCACCAAGGCCAGGGAAGGCAGAGATAAGGTTCCCAGCAAGAGCAGGTGTGGGACGGGAGGGGGCAACCAGGGGCAAACCGCTCCACTCCGGTGCCAGGGCACTCAGGCTGCTGTCTTCAGGCCTCTCCTTTCCTCTTCCTGCTTCCTTCTCATGGGTTATTGCTCACTGTATTCCAACCACCAGCTCAGCTCCAGCACTCGATTCCCCACAACCTAGAATGCCGAACAACTCAGAGCCCCTTGGCCCAAAGAACCTCAGCACCAGGCGGCACCCACCTCACACAAGGTGCCTTCTCAGCAGGAAGAGCAGTAGTCCTGTCCAGCTCTGGGGCTTCCCCGCCTCCTTTTCCACAAACTTCTCCCTTCCCTCTCCTGTCTACCATTTTCAATTTTTGCCATTTTTCTGCTGTTCCATCTCTACTATGAGATCCCCCTGCTATATTCTGTCCTATGAAAATCTCAAGATATTGAGACCACATTTAACACTCAACCCGAAAGGCACTGCTTACACTAATGATTTTCCAAACATGTCCACGCATGGTGCAAACTCACAGTGGCTCCTTACACCACAAATCCTCAATCCCCCAACAATGAGAGTAAAAAGACAGCTGAGGACAATGGCACACGCCTGCAAGCCCATGCCTGGGGAGACTGAGGTAGAGAGATCAAGCTGTAGACTCGGCAACTTAGCGAGATCCTGTCTCAAAATAAAAAATACGGTTGCTAACCACCCCCCACTTTTTAAGACCAAGAGTTAGAAAAATCAATTTAGAAAAACATTTGAAAAGTAAATTTCTAATTACAATACACAGGTACATATCACAACTGTTTTGATAAGAAATATCCAGAGGAGAAATTTATACACCAAATTTAAGAAAGTTTGTAAGTCAAATTTTAAGTTATTAAAGTCTAAAAATTGTAAAAAATGGCTAAAGTTTCCACTGCTACTAAATTTTGTTTAGTAAAACATACACGATATCTTGTGCTAAGAAATTTTCTAAGACTCGCAGAAGGGTGGGAAGGGTCAAACCTTTATGGAGAAGCAAAGTCCTCCTTTACTTACACAATGAGGGGGCCTGTGTATCTAAAAACCTTAGCAGAACATTCTGGAAAACAGGCAAACTAGATCCAGCAAGGGAGGCAGAAGAAATAGACTCCTTCTCATCTAGGACTTCTGATTCGCCACATCTCTAGGGGTTAAAAATAAACAAGCAGGTGATTACACAGAGTGAGCACAGCAACAGGTAACGGATCCGGTACTTTAACATTCGAGTTCTCGGATAAAACAGGTCCCAGTTAACAGACTTCTGCACGTATCTGAAGACCACGCACCATAGGTGAACGTGATTTCTAGAAGCTGGAGAGAACTTCCCAGAGCAGTTCAACGGATTTCCTACCATACCCCCAAGAACGCCCTTCTCAGGAGCTGAGGAGTCTGCAAAGCACTGCAAGAGCACCCACGGAATACCTAACACCCTTCCTTGCCCATCTGCAAAACTGCTGAAGATCTGCTGAGCTGGTCTTAATGTTTACACAGCTCAGTTTAAGTGGAGTCTCCCCGAAGCATCTGGCACCTGTTACCAAGTGTGATTCCTTTGGGTTTTCCTCTCGAGGGAATATTTACTAGCGTTTGGAGACATCAAAAGAGAAAGTAATCATAGATCTACAAAGGTTCTTCCCCATACTCCACCTCCAGGAACCTCCAGGACTAACAAAGCAGGGACTTAACTGTTACATTCCTAAACAATGAAGAGCGTTCAGAAGCCATGAGAATCTTGTTTTCTATTCTACTATGCCCTTGATCTTCCCATTTCATTATTTATTCTTTAATATTAATGAAACGTTAATTATATCTAATTTACTTGTAAAGGTCAAATGTTTAACAGAAAGCAATTAAACATCTGTGAAAAACATTTTTAGTTACAGATAAATTTAGGACTATTAAATACATTAAGTGATCAGCACATGAATCTCTTCCGAGTGGTGTGTCCCTGTGTGCACACATGTGCCTTGTAGAACACAGGAAGGAAAAAAGTATAAAAAGGAAACACTCTAGAAGCAGCAACGACATTTGAGAAACTCAATCAGTGCCATCTACCCACTGCAGTTCACCAGCGAGTAGCCGTTTATAACGTGTAAAAAAATAATCAAGGAAAGTCTCTTCCCCGTTTGCATCTGGGGCGCTGGGTCATCTTCACGGCAGTGCCTTCGTGCCCCGATTTCAACAATGTCATCTTTTCTTCTTGGTAAAAGAATGACTGAAACGCAATTCCTACTTCATTTTTCAGTTGCGCCCTGGGAAGGTGGTGCGTGAGCAACACAGCCAGGTAGATGTCTGTGCTTGCACCTGAGCATCTCCTATGATACTGTAATGCTCGCACTGACAGGGAGGCAGGGACCAGGCAGTCTGCAGAGCAACTAAGGCAGCGAGCTGAGGAGGAGCTGGGTGGGAGTGGCAGGGCTTCAGGGACAGGGTGTGGAAGGCCCTCTGAGCAGGCTCCACGCTGCACTGGGAACGCTGCCCAGGGGCAACATTCCCAAGATGGGCATGCTGGAGAGACGCCCGGCATGCAAAGACCAGTGAGCAGAATTTGCTGCTAAAAGGAACAGTTAGAGCAAAGCCCCCATCCCCACGAAATAAATTTGGGAGCTGGAGGGACAGAAAGACCAAGACCAGAGGTGGAGCCGTGGCCCAAGAGGGCTGTCGTGATGAGGCTGGAACCGCAGGCAGGCCCAGGTCATGACAGGCTCTGTGGGCCACAGGAAGACCTTCTAAGAGCATTCTGGCATGGAGACTGGATAACCTTTAAACACTTCTGAAAGATCCCCCCCTATGGCTGCAGTGGAGAACAGAGGGGAAGCAGAGGCGAGTCAGGAGGACAGCATGTCCTCCAGGAGAGGGTCACCGAGCCTCATCAGAACACGTGCACCCCTGGGACCGCCCCACTCGGGTCCAGGCAGGAAAGGCGGCTAAGAAAACCCGCCTTCACCGGAGGCTGATGCTGAGGGCACTGGCTTTGATTCTCCTATATTCTTCACTCCCACAACTATTTTTCCTTTTTTGTTAAAGAGGAACGGAGAATGAATTTTTTTTTAGTTTTTCCATGTGGCTTTAGTTACTCCAACACTTCATTGTGCTGGGGTTCGAACCTGCGTCCTTGCACATGCCAGGCAGGCGCCCTAACCATTGAGCCACCACTCCAGCTCCTCAGTTTTAATGGCAGAACATGCATCAAAACTAATGGACAGAAGTCGGTGTAGGCCGCACACATTTGTGCATGTTTATGTGCGCTGTATGCATCTCGACCTTACAGAGCGAGATTGCACTGCTCTAGATCAGGTGCTCAAGTTTTTTTTTTAGTTAGTCCAGAATACAAAGTACTGGCTGCACAGAGAGCTCCTTCTATGGACTCCTTAGGTGGCTTTATACACACTCTCTTCTGTCCTCCAGAGGAAAGGAAAAGAGCACCATGAAAGAGAAGCACCCCCTCCAAACAGACCGCACCCCCAAGCCCGCCGGAGCCGGACCTACCTCTGCCTCGATCTCCGCTTGCCTCTTCTCCAAGAGCTTGGCCACAGCCATGGCCCTGTGCTTGCCTGACCGCTTGCAGCTCACAGCCCATTCACACAACAGCGTCACCACGGCTTCATCGTTAGGGGCGACCTGATGAGAGAAACAGGCACCAACCACGTCAAACAGAGGTTCACCCAACAGCCGGGAGGGGAGCAACTGTGCAAGGAGTTGAGGGCTTTCTCCCCATGGTTCACTGCATGAGTTTTACATAGTGCTTGCAGATCATTTTAAATCCAAGTACAAGGAGTACAACTTTAGTCACAAGGAAGGAAGTCAGTTACTAAGAAATCGCCTACCCTGGAACTGAATTCCATAACTGGAGTTTCACTGGCACAGGGTCATACCCTAGCTCCACCAGTCCTCTGGAACTCAATTCCAAATCCAAAAGAGAAATGGCTACCAGATACCAACTACAGCTGTCACCAAGTCCAAGCAGTCTGTGGTCTGCGAGACACCCAGAACCTCATTGTCCGCTCATGCCACGCTTGATCCTATCAGGCTGGGTTACCAAATGCCCCTGACCCAATGGGAAACTAGTAGGAACCAACGGGGGGGGGGGGGGGGCCCGCTGGCAGACTGAGGGAAGACCCACTCCATTAGGGGTGACAAACCTGACAAGGGACTCATCAGAAAGAACCAACACCTGAAAGCAGGCACAGTCCACAAAGGAAGCCAGGGACCACGCAGGGCTTGCACAAAGCTCAGAATCAGTCAAGGAACGGACCGCAGGGTGGAGGAGGAGAGCACTCACTGCCTAAGTACGTGCACTCTCACTGGAGTGGAGGCGAGAGGCCACTGCCCTTCCTTTCCAGGTACCTACACCCAGCAATGGGACATCTGCTGCAAGGCTCTAGCATCTCCAGGTGTGTAACCATCACACAGAATCACAGATGATCACAGTATGAGCACCTCCCTAGCATGTGAGAAGGTCTCGACACTTTAGGATCCCTAAGCTCAGGAAAGATGACATGAGCACACTCCCTGGAAGACTGTACACACACGCGCGCGCGCACACCCCAGCCCTGCCCAGCACTCATGTGTGTGGACCAACAAGTCATCCAAAGCAGAGAAACCCAGGACAAAAATCCTGACCAGCTTTGGATACCATAAAACAATTCAGATGGTGAAAATTGGTTTATCCAAAGACTCTTACTCTTCCTACCCTCAGTTTGGTTGTTTTAACACATGTTGACTCAAAACAGACATAAGGTATCCAGGGCTGACTCCTCCAAGGGAGCTCAGGGTCTCTTAGAAGAAATAATCCAGTTTTAAATATATGCACTACAGTTATGTATTTAAAGAAAGCAAACTGGAAAGGTCTTCTGCCTGGATTCAATCTCATGGAGTAATCTAAAAATCCAGAGTTTCCCCCAAAATAGTACTATAAGTTCTTATTAATCTAAGTAGCAACATGCATCATGCTCCCATTTCTAAACTGCATGCCCCACTGCATCTTTAGAGTCAGATAAAAACGTGCTATCCAAGAACCAAGGATGACCCGCAGCCAAGCCCAGTGCTGCCCTCCTGTCCATCAGCACCCGCCGGCCTGACGGCTTTAGTTTGACTTTTCCCAGTGAAGGTCCCACATGAGATTTGACATGTAATTGCCACAGGGGAGAGAACCACGAGAGGTACGTGGTTCATAACTAGGTGGGAGGGAAGACGGTTACACCGCTGATGAAGGACTTATGAC
This sequence comes from Aplodontia rufa, assembly GCA_004027875.1. Taxonomy (NCBI): domain Eukaryota; kingdom Metazoa; phylum Chordata; class Mammalia; order Rodentia; family Aplodontiidae; genus Aplodontia; species Aplodontia rufa. Next base: position 70,703 of record PVKS010000193.1, read on the forward strand.
AGAAGACGCTGAATACCTCCCAGGACCACGGTCTTCGGAGGCCAAGAGGCAGCTCATGGGGCCACATCTTCTCTTGGGGAAAAGCTAACACAGTAACTCACCACGTGCAGAACCCCTTAGGTTCTTAGCCTCCCCCCGCCCAGCACCACAGCACTATCCTTCCTGGCACTCAGCTCTGGGGACGCGTGCTGACGGCAGCGGCTCTCCCTGAGCGTGTGCGAATGCAGCCTATTCCACTTGCTGCTCGGCGCTTGTTTCTTCACCTGGTCATCATTTTCCCATCTGCACTCCCTCAGGAGGAGGGAGCACCAGGAAGGCTCCAGCCTGCACACTCTGACCTCACAGGGGGCCAGTGAGGGCTTCAGGTTCAGATGCTACCAGTGAGCAGCGCAGCAGGCTCGTTTAGGAAGCCCTAGGCAGAGCTACTTCGCATGGATAAACTACGTCCTCATTTAAGGCAAATACCGAGTTACTCTTAAGTCACAACCCACCCGCAGACCCTGATACTTAAAAGGTGAATAACAGAAGCCCTCTTATAACTCCACAGCTTGTGTTCTCAACCAGCCTGCTCTGACCTCTGAACTGCTTCTGAATGTGCAAACATTCAGGGACATTTTCTTCCCCAACTTAGAGAATCTCACTCCTTTTGATGTTCTGTCAAAGCAGCTTCAACTTATCTCACTAATAAAATAAACCCATCTTACCTGAATTACAATACTCACTTTTTCATGTCCTTACTGCACTGAATTACTGTAAGGCCACAATGCTACGTTAAATTAGCAAAATTATTTGAGATCTGCTCCAAATGATTATGACAGTAAATTCAAAGTGCTAAACAGGAGCGGAAATTACATAATCTTGTTAAAGAACATATCTTGCCTCCACGTTTTTAAAAAAGCTTTAGAAAAATATCTACCGAAGTGTAGCTTTATTTATACTCTCCTGTATTCTCCAAATTCTGAATGAGCAAGTATTGTTTCTATACTAAAAATTTTTTTAAAATCCAAGGTGCAATATCCTTGTATGCCGATTCAGAGTACAAAATGAGCTTACTTTTAAAAAAAAAATAAAATAAAAGTCTAGATGGATTTTTAGCAAAGATTATCTGGAACTTAAGAGACTGAGAAGATAGCTGTTTTTGGTTTAACAGACTTTTTTAAAGTATTTCAAGCATTTCAAATTAGCTAGAAATTTTTTCTAACTGAACAGGTTCAAACTGAAGAAATTAATGGAGAAACAGATTAAAAGTTGAAACAGAAGTAGTTCATGGCTCACTGTTACAACACTGTATGAGCAATTTGGAAAATACAGGCAAGTATAAAGAAAACAAAGCCACACTTTGGTAGATATTTTTCTCATCTCTGTAGTGAAATCAACCCAACCTTGCCCACCTCTGGGTCTCTACCATGTTCTAGCATTGAACAGAATTTACAAAAAGGCTACTGCAACTCCAAATCTGTTGAACGGTTTTGGTCCTAAACAACCACTTGAAATAGATGCATAAAAACCCCGTTTATGAAAAGGTGAAAGATCTCACTCAGATAACAGGCCCTGCCTGACCCAGAGACACATTCAGATGAGCCCAGGAGTGCAAAAACTCCCATGCACTTCTGGATGTGGACACTGGTTTAGGACGATGTGAGGGCAGAGTCCCAGGAAAGCTGATTCATATCCAAAAGCACCCTGCAAGCACTCTAAGTACCCATGCCACTGCACTAAGACAAACACCTTAAAAACCCAGTCCTCATCCTCGAAAAATTCACGTTCTAGAAGGAAAGCATAAAAGACCACTACTCCTAAAGCAATAAGGCACCTCAAGGGTATGAGAAGGAAGCAATGAAGTCCCCACACCTGCCATGTCCCCAAGGGGATGAGCACCCATGTGTGCCACACACCAGCATCTCAGAATTGAACCTGCGGCAGCTGCTGTCAAAACCTCTCACTGAAAGGAATTAGTTAAGAAAATCAGAGATGGAAACAGAAAAAGCTGTCAAAACAGCCCAGCTTTTCAAAATACAAAATTTTAGCACAGAAATTTTGTCTTCATAGCAATCATGCCTATAAAAAACATTTCAAAACCCATTTTTAACAGGTATTTTCCAATACTGGCCAGGTTCCAAAAATGCAAAGCCCACTCCTTCCCAAATAGCAGAAAGCCTGCCAATTATGCTGCCCTGTCCACAGGACATCAGAAGCCAAAGGGTGGGGACAGAGAAGTGCACTAGCTTCTCAGAAGATGCTGGAAAAAACAGGTTGTGCTGCACTAATTTGAAGGTACACCCTCCTCTGCAAAAGGAATTACGCAGATCTATAAAGGTCTCTTTATCAAAAAGATCTGTAAACTATAAAACACAATTCTAGCATTTTTCAGGGTACTATCCCATTCAACCCTTTCTTCCCCACTATTTGAAGTGCAGCACGCAGCTCAGTCCAGACTTCACTAGTTATAGGCACAGAAAACGCTCAACTGCAAACAGCAGTTCCGGGGCTCAGCTGCCAGGGCTCCACGCGTGTGCAGGCCTGCCTTCAGCGCTCACACTGCTCACACGGGGCCTCACTCTACATGCCGCTCTGCATCAGTCAACTGTTCAAAAAACATTAGACATTCAAGGCCCTGGACTCAATCCCCAGCACCACAATATTTAAAATGCTTTCAATGATTATTTTGTGTGTGGTACTGGGGATTTGCCTTGCCCTTCCCAGGCAAGTGTTCTACCACTGGGCTGCAGCCCCACAAAAAAACAAAAACAAAACAAACAAAAAAAAAAAAACAAAAAAAAAAAACCCAAAAAAACCACACACCACACTCATATGGTCAGAGGAACAAAGAAGATCACGAGTTCCACTATGTAAGTTGAAATCAATTTTCATCCAAAAACTTTAAAATATAAAGCTCCTTTTCTTTAAAAATCAATAATGTGAAGAAAAATCCAGGTATCTTAACAGCAAGACAAGGAAGGCAAAGATTTGAGATAATTTACCAGCTCACAACAGGAACCAGGCATATCCCCTGCCTTCAGGGCGACAGCAATTGAGGGGAACAGAGGCACATGATCATGAGTATGCATAGCAAAGGACGTGGAAGTTAGAAGGCCAACAGCATTCAAAGGGACTAGAGAATAAGACTGAGGGGAATCATTCAGGTTTCCTTTAAAGGGTGATTTTCTAGAAAAGCCTTCAAGAACCAGTTCTATTTGAAAACAGATGAACCAAAGAACAGGTGCATGGGGTAGGCAGAGTAACACCACACCCGGTGGGGACCAGCCCGCCAGTCCGATCCTGGCCTGTGAAAGAACACATTACCCTACGTGGCCAGGTGCACTGTGCAGATGCATCCATCACAGGCCCCACCCTCCAGCTTCCACCTTATGCTCTGGATTTGGGTCTTTGGCAGTTAAGACTTTAGACAACTCTTTGAACACAGTGGAAAAAAAATCACTATCAGGGCTGTATTAGTTATAAAACACTTTGAATACTATAAGAATAGAAACAGCAGCCCTGACCAAATGAAATTTTTGTTGATTAAAATACTGTTATTCAAAATGGGTTTTCTGTAATATTTATAGATCATTCTGGTCATAACTCAGCCAAAAAAAAGAAGGAATTTATGAATGTACAAAGCAGATGCAAATTTTTAATACAAATTTATTGATCTTAATCTGAAATTTAATCACTTCTAATGAAAATTTAGAATATAAAATAACTTGGTATGGGTTTGTTAAAATTACTACTTTCAGGAGTAGATTTTCAGGTGATGGCAAGAAAGAAAATCTTAATTAAGCACTTTACAGCTGGACATTAATACATGTCTCAGGAATTATTCCTTTTAATTTTCAACTTAGGAGCTAGTATTAGTATTATCCCCAATTCACACATCAGGACATCAGAGCATAAAAACGATGGCTGACTGTCCAAGATCACGCAGCTCAGTGATGGTACACCTGCCCCAACATGGCTCTTGGGAAATTAACCATGAGTAGAGTCAAACTTGTCCATCAAAACGATTGGGAAAGGGGGCTGAGTGGTTGCTCAGTGGTTAGAGCACTTGCCTGGCATGTGCAAGGACCCAGGTTCAAACCCCAGCACCACATACACGATTAAGTGTTAGAGAAACAAGGGCCAAATGGAAAAAAATCGATTCTCTCCCTCCCTCCCAAAAAGAAAAAAAAATGACAAGGGGATTGTGCCTTCCTCCAGGGTACAACAGTGACTTTCTCTGGCCCCTCCTGATGCCTCCTCCAGCACTCACAGCTCTCTCAGGCTGTCACAGGAGCCTCCATGTGATACATGTCTTGCACAGCGCTGTCTAGTGGCCGTCACCCAGCTACCAGCTGCTGACACCCCCAGGAAGACAGACACACCCGATCAGGCACAGCACTGAGGCTGAAGGAAAGGTCTTCACCTCCCAGACACAGCAGAGGAGGGTGGGGGTCCTCAGAGCAGTGATGGCAGCTGTCCATGCTAGTGCCTCATGGTGAGGAAGGAATGGCTCAACAGTCTACAATGTGCACCTCCTGGCCTGTACGCACACACAGCAAATGGCATGAACCCAAATGGGAGTGGAGGGGCATAAGCTCAACCCTGGCACAAGGAGGTGAGGCCAGAGGAAAAGACACCCAACTATGGAGCCCAGCCCTGGTGTAAGTCTGTAACTGTAACACCCACAATTTTAAATTTCCAACCACAGGCAATAGCAGTAGTAATCAGAGAATATTTATCGAAACAAATATGAGGCTACAAGTACAAATCACATGCATAAGAATATAAAGGTCACAAAATTTAGCCCTTATATAAGTACACATGGATTGTAAATGTGGAGAAAATGGAACAAACTGAAGCATCTGAAAGAAAAATATTGGGCAGGTTCCATGTGTTTTATGTCTGCACTCTCTAAACTCAGCAACAAACTCAGAAGTGGGTGTTGCTATTTCCGTTTTACAGATAACAGATTCAGACAGTTAAGACAGACAGGCAAGAGCACAGGGAGAGAAAGAGGAAGAACAAGGGAGTCCCCACTGCCGAACCTGTATTTCCTGCCCGCCAAGCTGGGGCTCACTCCTGCATGAACCAAGGCCACTGGAAGCCTGGGGAGCATCCCAGCTCCAGAAAAGCCCCCGAAGTGGTTCAGACAGCTCCAGGAAGCTGGCAGCCCAGCCCCTCTGATTCAACCCAGATGCCCCTCGTTGGACGAGTGGATTCAAAACCTGTGGTATACATAGACAAAAGAGTTCTATTCTGCTGTTAGAATATCATGGCATTTGCAGCAAAATACATGGAGATGGAAAAATTATGCTGAGTGAAATTTCCCAAACTCAGACTTAAGAGTTGAATCTTCTCATATGTAGAAGCTAGAGTAAAAATCAGACTGAAACTTAGCTAAGCTCAAAAATGAACTCAACATAGGTGAATTTTCATGTAAACAGGAGGAACCATAATTATGAAGGTGGGGGGAAGGGAGGGATTGGGGGTTATTAATGCAGCTGGGAACCCTCAACTCCCATGAGAAGCCCAACTACACAGGCAGGCAGAGACTAAAAAATTCAAAAGTTAATATACACATATATGCTTATTTCTGTTTAACATGGGGGTAAAGTAGATGAGACATGAGAGCAGGGAATGATCAAAAGAGGAAGATCCTGGACTAGGTTCAGCCTTAACTTACTTTGTAAATATCCATCTATGCATGAATATGTAATAACAATTCCTTGCAATATGTAAGACTATGTGGAATAAAAAAAAAATTAAAGAATGCTGGTATGGGGGCTGGTGTGGTAGCTCAGTGTTTATGGTGCTTGCCTGGCATGAGTGAGGACCCAGGTTCAAACCCCAGCCTCAAATATACAAGTGTTGGAGCAATGAAAACCAGATAAAACTATATATATATATTTTTTTTAATAGGACAGTGAGATTTTTTTATTGAAATTTTCACATGGCTTTCATTGCTGACACTTTGCTGTGTATGTGGGTGCGGGGGTTTGAACCTGTGTACCCGCATGCCAGGCAAGCACCTTAACTGCCGAGCCACCACTCCAGCCCTCCCTTTAAAAAAAAAATGCAGTCATGTACTATCTGAGCTTGCAGCCATCATAAATAACTTCTACCATGATAATGCAACACTCATTAAGATCCTTCAAACAGCAGCACTGTAAATCTGGTTTCACGAATATGGAAGCCTGCACCCCTGCAGTAAAAAGGTGAATTGTTATTAATTCTGCAGGAAGTAATCGTTAACGGTGCTACTACTTCTAGACTGAAAGTGTGTGAACGTCAAGAAAGGTCTTCGTCACAAGGGGGATGCTTTGCATTATTCCTTCCAGGAGAGAGAGGACAGATCCGAGGAAATAAACCTTCGGAGTTAGCCACAGGTCCCCTGTTCTTTAGTAAATCAAGAGGAGAAACCACCGGGCAACTCCACTGGGAGGCGGGCTCCCTTCAGAAGTTAGAGGCACTTGATGAGGTTGTTTGCTCTTTCAATATAAGTTTCCTAACATATTGAGATTATAAGACGAAGTGGACTGAGGGTGGGGAATCTGACTCATTACCGCAGGCAACAGCTAGAGGACCCGAGATCACACACTGAAATAGCTCTTCAATCTCGGACAAAAAGAACATGTTTACAGCACCAAACACTGGACACAGTGGGGAAGGAACATCACCCACACCATAGCAGAAATCAGTCAGATGCATACAGAGGGCAGTGGTTGGCTGCCCGACACAGCGTGGAGAGCGGGACGGCCAAGGGTACACAGTCCCACTGTACCGGGGCCAACAGCGCCAGTTGTCAGTCTCTAACGGGGTGAGGAGCCACGATGACCGGAGGAGCTCACAGGAGGCATTATGCAGACATAGATGATATGCGCTGGGGAACACCACACCTGCACTTCCCAGCGATGCTCAAAGCACCTGGGCTTTCTGGTGGAGAATGGAGAGGGTTTTCCTCCCTCGCATCCTCTGGGTCACTAGATAGCCTTCAGGGCTGGTAACACCCACAGAACAAAACAGAAGCCATGGAAGCAGAAAGACTTCCCCTTCTGTTTTGTTCTGTTTGGTTTTGCTTTGTAACAGCAGTTAAAGATAGCACAACACTGAATTCTGAGAAAAATGATGTAAATAAGGGAACATAATTTAAATGATCCATCTGAATGTTGAAACCAATGGTCATTTATTTGCACCGTGACAAAAGATTTCCTCTCCCTTAAATCATTGATATTTAAATAATGCAAATGAAGAAAATAGTTTTCAGGATTCTATTAATTTCATGATCATGGAAGTCGTAGGTCAGATGAATTCCAATCACAGTAAATCCAAAAGCCCTTGAAAAGTCCAATTCTCTTGTATTAGATTAAGGCCCTATGCTTACTGGAGTGATGGCACATGCCTGTAATCCCAGAAGCTGGGGAGGCTGAGGCAAGATGATCACAAGTTCAAAGCCAGCCTCAGCAACTTAGCAAGGCCCTGAGCAACTAGACCCTGTCTCAAAATAAATCAGGGCTGGGTATGCTGCTCCAAGATTAAGCATCCCTGGGTTCAATTCCCAGCACTGGGGGGGAGGGGTGCACTGTAAATGGGGGGGGGGACTAAATGTTTGATTTCCAGAAATCACTTCTATATGGGTACAACTTTACTCTTTATGAAAAATGAAGGCAACATACAGATAAGGGAAATGTAAGTTTCCAAACCAGAGTTCCCCAGCCATGAGCATGACCCACTGGTGTTTGTCAGGCACACCCACATTAAGTGCATTTTATTAGTAAGGGCATTGGGCACAAACAAGGAAACTGACACTAAGGGGCAAGTAAGAAGCCTATAGCCAGGACTCAAAAGGTCTGAATTGCCTAAAGTGGTACAAAGGACCAGGTGCACAAGTTGAAGGTTTAAATAACGTTTACTATGTTAAAATCATCAAAAAAAAAAAACTTCCAATTAGATTACTCCTATACATAAGTGCACCTATACTAATGTGAAAAATTATACCAAGGTTGCTCTCTCCTTTAGCAAAAACTGCATCTGGAGTCCAGTTGTTCTATTACTACTTGAAACCAAACACTTCTTAAAGAAGTGATGTAAGGCCTAGAAGGTAACAAGTTATGCTGCCAATCACACAGCCAGCTAACAAGACGGTGCCAGGGACAGAAAGACAAGAAGCCTAAGAATAACCTACAAGTTTAATTTGGCCCTTACGCTGTAGAGGACAGAATTTTTGATTCTGGAAACTTTGCTATCTTCCTAGTGAGTATCTAGGGTTTTTTCCCTAGTGTTGATTTTGTTTTAAAATAGGAACAGTGTCTGAGGGACAAAGTTCAAGTCAATAGAAAAACTGGAAACCTCAGAAATGCTGCTCACATTGCAGACTTCAAGAATAAAACCACACTTGTTTCTGAGCAACAGTCCTCTAAACGCTATTGGAAATCTTACCAAGCGACGTCTCAAGGAGAACAACCTTCGTGACAGGCTGTGTGTGCTCATGTCTGATAAGGACGCAGGCTGCCACTTCCAGCCTACTCAGGAGGCAGGTGCAGCTAACTGGTCTCTCTTCTTAGGACTCACTTTTTAATAAAAGCAAATGACGCATGCATGAGAAAGGGACATCTAAAACGGGACTACCGGGGAATAAAAGATGGTTCAAACAGCAAGCGTGCTGTTATGGAGCCACATCAGGTCCCAGTCTCCCTTCTCCCGCTGCTGGGCCTAGCATATCAGCTTGGGCACTTTCTCATCCTCACTAAGCACTGCTTTTCTCATCTGTAAAGTAAGGGACTTAGAAAAGGTGTCTGACATGCCACTGTACGTACGTACAGTGACGTACACACACCGGACCTGCCTCCTAAGGAGTACTCAAAAACTTGAAAGACATGTCACTGTTGGGGTCTGGGTAAGAGCCCCATAAAGGCCCACGTATTCAACCCATGTCCCCAGCCTGTGGCGCTCTTGGGAGGCAGTGGAAATGACGTTGAAGATCACTGGGGGTGTGCCTTTAAGGGGACAGTACGACCCCGTGTCCTTTTTCATTCCTAGCCAGGGGATGAGTGGTTTTGCCCTACTATGTGCTTCCACCATGCTGTGCCACCACAGGCCCAAAACAAGTAACAGGTCACGGATGAATCCGTTAGATAAACTCTTGCTGTGTACAAGTCAATTCTCTTATGTGTCTGTTACCGTAACAGGAAGCTGTATAACACATGTGCTCAATACAAACCGAGAGGCTCCCCAGCTAAGTGAACTAACTTACTGGCCCTTTGTGTGTTTGGACAGTTTTGTTTTCCCAACTTTGTTATTATGACTGTCATTTTGCTAATACTTGTTTCAAGAAAGAAAATGGTAGTTGTAAACAATTTGCAGTCCCTCCTTTGTCCAAGAGAAAACATGTTAGCCTCTCAATAATCCCTCTACCCCAGGCCACAGTCAGCGCTGATGACCTAAGCCCAGTACGAGTGGGTCGCTACGGGACGCCACCCACACGCACACTCCTCACTTAGCCCTCAAGTCCTGGCAACTTTTCCTACTTTAACACCACAGCAAAAAGACCTTAAGCATTTAAATGAGCATGATCTCCTGTTCAACACAGTATCGCAGCTGGCTCAGCCTAGGAAGGTGGGTCCCTCTAGCTGCTTCCCTACTCAGGGTGAAGACTGCAAAGTTGGAACAAAGTAAAAAGCCCAACAGTGCTGGCCGAGCCTCACAGACGAGTGGACAGGAGTTGGCTGTGCATCCACCGTAGCCCCAGGGCACCCATCACCATCAGGCTGATCGCATTCTCCAGAACGTTTAACTGCCTCTCTAAATGCACCAGTCAGTAATAACAGCAGCTAGCACTAAGTACCCCTTGCACACTTGACATGGTAAATATTTAAATGGCTTACTGATACAGTTTCCTGCTGTTTTCACATCAGGAAATAGAATGCCCAATTTACGAATGAGGAAATGGAGGCTCATCGTGTGTAAGTGAACTGTCCTTAGTGCCCCCAAAGAAATGCACTAAGCTGCTGACGCCGGAGCTGACTGCTGCCCTGAAGCTACACCTCACACACCATGGGGACCCACGGGCCAGTCAAGACTGGGCCTTAATTATCCCAATCCCATGCATCACAGATCCCAACGGGCTTCCAAATATGAAACCAACTACGCTCAGAAATCTGAAGCCACACTTCTCCTCTTGTCTGAGCCTACAGCACTGTGAGACAGGGTGACACACAGGCTTCATCACTGCGTCCTACCCTTCCAAGCCACTTCCTACAGACGGGTCTCCTCCACTTCACTGCCCTGCAGCTTATTAATGAACCCAAAAAACCAAACTGAGTAAATATCCCCGAGCCCCTGTTGGCCTGGGCACAGTGGTGGGGACTGGTGAGGAGCTGGTGAGCAGAGTGAGCAGCCAGCGTGTGGAGCCACAGCACCGCAGGAAGACAAGCATGGACAAGCACAGCGGCGCAGGACCCAGTCTGACCTCCAGGGCCTGAGCCCGGGGTGCTCAAACACTGGTTCTGGACTTGATCTCCACTAACCTAAAAGCAGCGCACGTGTGTACAGAATACAAACACGTAGGTCTGAGAGCAGGGAGAGGAAACATGCATTGCTTCTCTGGAGACTTCCATCCGCCCAGCTGCTCTGCCTTTTTCATTACTCAGGACAAAGCTGGCTTCCCGGGGCCACAGAGAGAAGTGAAAGGCAGCTATTCCCGCTACCTTTAGACCTTCCCTTCTGTCCTTGTCCAAAGATACAGCCGACTCTGCACTCAGGGAAGGAAGCGGTCTGCGGGCTCTGCAGGCTGGTGTGTCCTCTTCGGCTGCTCAGAGGCAAGGTGACCTCTAAGACTGGGCCAGTCAGAACCAGAATGTCCCACAGCCCCCAGCTCCTCCCATGGTGGGGGGTGGAGGGGGGGAAATGAGGGCCTCATTCTCCATCACCAGGAGGAATGACTCTGAAAACCCACGCAGGCAAACAAACATGGCAGGAAGTACTTGCCGGCACCTGCAGAGCCAAGGCATCTGCAAAGGCAGCAGCCGACACTGCTGGGCCCACAGCCATTTCAGGCCTGGGTAAGTTCACACACACACCTGACACAGCTGCTCTCGAAATGCCAGGTGAGCAGGCCTGCAGTCCCAGGAGGAGCTGAGAGGCAACACCCTACTCACGTCTGGCATACCATTCCTGGGCACCTTGGTCCCCACCCTCCAGTCTGCCCTGTGCACAGCATCCTGCCCAGCCACAGTGGCACCCAAGTCTGAGCCCTGACCTAAGTGTTACATCCTTCACACTGCACTGAATGGAAACCAAGGAAACATTAAGGTTTTGGAGATTTGCTTTCACCTCCTCTACTCCAGGCCCAAGCCTTGGCCGAGATGGGAACAGAGGCTATAGGGAAGGAGGAGGAGGACAGGGAGGAACAATGCACTCCCATGGATTAGTGAAAGCCCACCACAGGCCTGGCACCAAGAGGTGGGAGCATCAGCTCCTCTCCCTCTGGGCACCCAACAGGCCAACCAGTCAGGACCTAGGTCTTAAACGTCTTGATCTCATGCATTACAGATCCCAAAGAGCTTTAACCAAATACCGAAACCACACAGATTCCGACCCACAGCTCTCCTGGCTTCTCCCATCTGCACAGATGCTCTCCCCACTTCCTGAGAGGAAGTAGTAGAGAGGTCCAAATTCCCCCTAGGCAGTTCCGGAGAAAGGGAATCTGGGTTGGTGAAGTGCAAGTTTCCCAAAGGGATATGGAGAAGCAGGTTGTGTGGCCGAGGCCTGAGCATACCTAGACACAACTTCCCAGTGGAGCAAGCCTCTAACCACCACAACCTGAGGTGGTCTATTCTCCATCATGTTGTCCGAATCTAAGACACTGAAACACAAGAAATCAAAGTGCATTTCAGAAGTGAGATGGGCTTCTGAATCCTACCACACACTTTATTAACACAATCCTCCTGATCAGGAGGTTGGTACCCTGTTGGTTCTCTCAATAAAGTACTAGTGATGATGGCTATTCTATCATTGCTCCCAGCAACAGTTTTGGAAACGCACTTGTATACTGCTCTGACATTCTCAAAGTCCTCATGCTTCCTCAGACAGGAGGCCAAGTGCTCTGGGTCTGTTTAACAAGGACATATGCTGAGGCACACAGCCTTGACCAACTCGCTCAAAGTCACACAACCATTCAGGGTCTACACAGCATTGCAGTTCACATACGAACACCAGAAAAACACACTCTGGTTGAGACAAGAGTAACACCCGGTGAAAGTAAACAGATAAAACTTTGCCTTTTGCATACTTATATATACATACCTTGATGCACATAAATACCAAAGTTATATTTTCAAAATTGAAGTTTGGTATAGAGGCACAAACCTGCAATTTCAGCTACTGGGGCGACTCAGGCAGGAATACAGCAAGTTTGAGGCCAGCCTGGGCAACTCAGCAAGCCCCTATTTCAAAACACAAAGGGCTGGGGACGTCGCTCAGCCGTAGAGCATTTGCCTAACATGTGAAAGGTCCTAGGTCCAATCCTTAGGACCAAATAAATTAATGTTAAATATTACTGAAGGGTCTGTCCTTTCAGATATTCTGTCAGACTGAGCTACAGGTTAAAAATGCAGTTTTTATTTTATTTATAAGAGCATACTAACCACAGAACCACTACTCACATCAGATATTGCAGAGGCTGAGCCAACATTGTGACTACCACTGACCTGGGCACTCTGCCGCTGGGCACAGGCGCCTCCTGGTGGCAGGTGCTTCTATGCGTGGAGCAGAGGACTTCCTGTAGAGGGGCTCATGAGAATCCAACACTCACGTTTGAAGGGTTTTAGGAAAAACTCTCAATACATAGGTATTTACTTGTAAATGTCTACCTATACTTTCACAGTAACTTTGTTATAAAACAAAGCATTTAAAAATGTAATATCAGGGCCGGATTGGCAGCTCAGTGTTTAAAAGTGCTTGCCCGGCATGCACGAGGACCCAAGTTCCAGCCCCAGCTCCACATAAGATGAAAAATTAAAATGTAATGTGAAGTTCCAAATCCTTCTGGCACCCCAAGAGCTCATCTTGGGCACCTACTCTCCACTGGGCTGGGCAAGAACCCTGTCAACACTGAGATCTTATTCAGAAATATCACAATGATTTCTGCCCTGACAAGGCCACCCTCATTATCATTTTCTCCTGGGGCAATGGGTCAAACCCTGAACCTAGCCAACTCACCCACTAGAAAGTCACAGCCAGACTAACACCAGCCTGGGTGGTTTCAAGGGCCTTGTGAAAACTTCACCAGGAAACACTGGTTTTTACTTAGCCAAGCAGCTCAGCAATGCAAAAGGACGCTAGAATTCGGGGTGCCCCTACTTTCCTTCCAGATAACACATCTACGTATTTAAAATCTCAGCTTTTGGATCCTCTTATCTGAGGAAGACTTTACTGCGAAGAGACGGACTTTAAGGTTTCCACCCAGAAGAGCAGAAGAGCCCCATGACTCACCGCAGGAAATACTGAGCTACCGATCCACAAAGGGCTGTTCTCCCCACGTGCTCAACACCTCATTCCTACCATCACAAGAGTGAGACATGGTGCCAAGTCTGTCCTGCCCTCAACATTGATTCAACACAGAGCCCACGAGTCCCAAAAGAGGAATGATCTGGAATCTACCAGGCTCACAGAAAGGCAGGTTAAGGAAAGAATGCTGTGGTGGTGTTCCATCTCTTTCCACAGATGCATTCCCAAAGACTACTTTAAAAACCAAAGGTTCTGGTAAGTCAACTACGGTGCATTGAGGCTACCTCTACATTCCTGCAGCCTACCCTGAACTCAAAATACCACATTTTTCATTGTGAAAAGAGCACTTTTATTTCTCCCAAGAATGGGGGAGGGGGAATGATTGAAAATGCCAAGTTTATAGAGTAATTTCAATGAAATAAACTATTGCTAAGAAAATAAGCTAAAATTGTCAAATTATTAGACAATATATGTCAGCGTAGCTAGGCTTTGGTCAAAATATCTGTTGAGATGTTGTTGCAAAGCTACCTGGTTAGATGTGATTAGCACTTAAATCAGCATTTTGAATTGAGCACAGCACCATCCATATGTGGGTGGGTCTCGTCTAGTCCGCTGACAGCCTTACCACAAAGACAGGTCTCCAGAGGAAGAAAGGATCCTGCCCCAAGATGCGAGCTGAATCGTCCATCTCTCCTGGCCTCCAGCCTGCCCTGCACATTACAGTTGCCATCGCCTACCACCACAGGAGCCAATTTTAAAATATAAATAAGTAGCATTCTGTCTGGATGGATAAAGCTATAGAAACATGTGTCTTTCTCCACCGGGTCAGCTTCTCTGGAGAACCCTGATTGGCACTCCAAGTTTTCCCAGATCATAACACAGATGCTCCTGGTCTGCCCTCTGCTGGGCTGTACGTTCAAATGCATCGTATAAAACCCAATCACAAGATGAAAGCTGTTCTGCTCCAACTATAAGGATGATAAAAAAAGAGCTAAGAAAAATCATTCCCATCAATATATCAAGGTAGACCAGCCCCACAGACAGTTCATGTTAATTACGGAGAGTCATTTTCATACAAGAGATGTCAAAGTGCATGCGCCTTCATGAGATACCACTGTTTAGGAGACACTAATAAAAGGCAAAAAGAGAAGAAATGCAATACCTCTTGGTTATCTTTGTTCTGGTTTGCCCAGAAAATCTTATGGTAAAGCGTCTCCATTGAATTGCTGGAATCGGTTCGGTCAAAACAATGTCGATCCAACACTTCCAAAGTGTGCAAAACCCGACTGATCGTTACCCCTAGAGGCAGAGATTAAGCAAGCAGTTAGAGGGGCCAAAACGAAGCCAGAACAGCCTTGCACAAGGTCAACTATCATGTGGGGTAAAGGGGATTCCTTAACATCGTCATTCTTGACATAGTCGATAAGAGAACTGCCAAGGAAACCAACTGGACATTCTAGACAGGCAGGATCAAAAGGCATGCAGTGGAGAGCGTCTTCAAAATGCACTGGGGGTGCTCTGTCAAAAGCTCCCTCGTCCCCATGAAGCGCTTCACGAGAATCCGGAGCACCCCCTCTGTTCCGTACCTGCTGTCGACTCCTGGCACTTGTCAAAGGACCACCGAACCTCCACCGCACGGCCTCTTTGCTTTATCTGCTGTTCTACCTCGTAAATCCTTGCCCGAACCTGAAAGACAGTGGCTGCTAGTTAGCTTGGGCTCTGAAGGCCACACTGGGTGTGCCACTCACGCCAGCACTCTGCAGGAGCAACGCGTCCTGTGGTGACCTGCAGCCTCTCCTGCACTGTGGGAAAAGCAGCCAGCTGCCCACAGAGGGCGTTCAGCTCCCAGTAACAAACATTCACAAAAATAAACGCTTATGAAATGTTGGAACAGGTGAAATTTCTTCAATAAGTCACAAGGGTGGAAATTTTTAACTACCCTTTGAGTCATTTGGTCAGGAAAGCAGCTAGCAATGTTTCAGTAATTTAAAAAATTGTTAAAAAAAAACAAGGGTCTTACTCTAGAAGTTAGTCAGAAGACTGATTCAAGGTGCATAAATTCTATAATGTGGCACAAATACAGAGTAATTACTGAATAACACACTGCTACTGCAAGAGTCGGTCAGACAGGACACCAAATGGGCCGGGAGGCAGAACTCAGCCAGCTGCCAGCAAGAGGTACAGAAAGGGGAGAAACCGCCCGAAGGTCCGAAGCAGCCTAAGGGCGCCCAGAGGGTGAGCAGCAGAGCTGGGAACGACACTCAAACACCCCAGATGTTCAAACTCAGGCGTGGCCCCTATGCCCGACACCGCCGAAAGAGGGAAACACCCACCCAAGTTCGGAAGCGGGGGCCTACCTGCTGATTGAAAGCCGTGTTGCCCCCCGGCATGGGGAGGCTGGAAGGGGCAACCTGCAGCAGATCCAGGGGCGAGCCTGGGTTCACGCTCTTACTTTCGTTCGTGGAGTAATTCCACACCAAGGCACTTGGGCAGCAGAGAGTGACCGTCTAGAAGTGAAGCGGGAAAAATCCAGACATTGAGAGAAATGAGAAGGGGGTAACGACAGCTTCGCAGCACAAATGACACCGTCACGGCCCTCGTAGGGCTTCCTCCAGCAAACTCAAAACACAGACGCCTTTCCCACTCCCAGCTTCCCAAGCCATAGGCAAAACTAAGTCCCTTAGTTTTGAAAGGAGGTGCAATTGCCGCGGTATGAATGAACATTCCACTCACGACTGATATTCCCGCATGAGAAACCCAGGAAACAAATGTAGCGACTGTCACCTCTAAGGACTCTTCCACACTAATTAAAAGAAGGTACGACAAGAATGTGTAAGTTCTAAAGCTGTAAAGTCTGAAAGACACTACCTTTTAGAAGGCTCTGGGATAGCATAGTAACAGTCGCTAACTTAACTGCTGGACAGGCCAGCGCATGGCCCAGGATGAGCCACACAGGCGCTGTCTGCAGCCCTGCATTTCTGTTGCACCTTCTCCACTTTGGTTGCTGTTTTAAGGATCCATTGAAAAGTGCAGCCTACGGTGGGCCCCAGTGCTGGACCTGGCCGACAGGCTGCCTAGCTACCTACAGACGAGCTGCGCCACGCCAGCACTGTCACCAGCCTTCCGCCCACACGTCCCAGCCACCGCACAAGCAGGGCAGTGCCCTTCCTCAACTTCACCCAACAAACAGGAGTCACAGAGCAGACGTGCACTGGCCCCAGGTGGTTCCAGCATTCACGCTCTGCACCACTGCACCATCCTGCCACCCTGTAGGCTCTGCAGCTTACACCTAAACTAGCACCCACTCTGTGCTGAATGCCACTGTGAAGCCCCCGCACCCCCATCACCACCTCCTGACCCCAGGAGGCAGCGGCTGAGAAGGCTCATCACGGGGGTCACAGAGGCTCAGCTTACAGAAACTAAGTGGCAGGGTGAGGCTTGACAGCAGCCCATGCAATAACCCTTACGCTGTAACAGCAAAGTCTGAGCTGGAGAACAAATGAAATGTACCTTAATTCAAAATTTCACAGCAAAAATAAATCCGGAGGGCTAGGAGACATTCTTGTGGAGAACAGTGGTAGATGTCAATAATATCAAATCCCTGAATTCCCAATCCATCTGTCTCCTGGATCTGGTCCTGGATACCAACTTCCTTCCTCCTGCCTGGGAGGAGTGGGGTCCTCCGTGCCCTCTATTCCAAAGCCTCCCACGCCTGGGATGCCAATCTATCAAATGCCCTGATCTTCCATACCCAGGCTGTCTCCTAGCAGCCCACCCTTATACTACAAACATGTTCAACTCTGCCCCTCAGAAAGCAAAGAACTTTCTGTGACTCTCCACTGAGGGCTGGGGTGGAGCTTGGGGGTAGAGCACTTGCTCACCAGGTGCAGGCCCTGGCCTCAACCCCCAACACGGAACACAAATGTGCACACATGCATATGGATCTTCATGAGAATTTACACATTTTGCACATGCATAATACACATTCATATGTACTAAGAGTAAGCAGATTACACATAGAACAAGCATGTAAGATCTCCGGGCAGCTCACCGACACCAGCATCTACTACCCATCCTTTTCCCTTTCTTCAGGCATATGTTTCTTATAAGAGCAGTCACTACTCTTTCTCCTTCCCTGTCACTCCTCAAGCCATCTTATTCTGGCTTCTTCTGTACCATGCACCTGAAACAGCTCTTAGAGGGAGGATCAGTGGGGGTGGGGATGTGGCTCAGTGGTAGTCTTGCCTGGCATTGGGAGGCCCTCGGTTCAATTCCCACCATTGAAAAGAAAGAAAAAAAAAAATCAGTGGTTACTGTATTGCCAAAAGCAACTTCATCCACCTTCTCACCAGACCCCCAATGCACTGGACAGTGCCCAGTACCAATTCCTGTTTAAAACACCCCGCATACCCCAATTTAGCACAGTGGTTAAGCATGGGCTCTGGAGGCAGCGTCTGGGCCTGAATTCCAGCTCTGACTCATGCCACTATTTTGTGATTAGTGTTGCAGGAATAATGGTTCCACACCTCCTAGGCTGGTTCTCAAAACTAAAGGACTTCATAATACGTAACAGCTCAGCATATGGCCAGAACACAGTAAATGCTGTCAATATGGTAATGAAATCATGACCTCATCAACTTCGTCTCTAGAACACTCCTCACCTGCCCTCTCCCTAGTCTGGTCAACCGTCCTGGCTCCTTCCTGGACTCCCTTCAGCTTGGTCTCTGAAGCAATCATTTCTACGGGCCCTGGGGTCCTCGACACCAACTGCAGGCAATCTCAACCCTTCTCGGGACTCTGACCAGCCAAGGGGCGGTGATGATCCTGAACCACACATCCAGCCAGCTGATGCCCTAACCTTCAGCCAAGGACAACAATCTCCTGAATACACCCAGATGGAGATCCTGCAAGGACACAACACTTGTCACTTGTGTCTGAGGGACTGGCTCCAGAACCCCTCACACACCAACCTGTGGGTGCTTATACAGGGTGGTGTGGAACTGCCCATCACCTGGAGCACCTGACAACGCAAACGCCACGAAACCTTCGTTACACTTACTCATTAGGGAAACAGGACAAGGAAGGTCTATACTTGTTCAGTATCAACAAAACTTTCTCCTCAGTGTTTTCACTGTTATAGTATGAAGGTGGGGCATCCCCCAAAAGCTCACCTGTGACATTTTGTGAAGGCGGAGGTGAAATTATTGGGTTATAAAAGCCAATGAGCTGATCCCCTTACGGGGAGTAACTGGCAACCGTAGGGCGGGAGGGTGTGGCTGGAGGAAACAGGCTGGGGGCGTGCCTTTGGGGCATTTATACGGTATCTGGAGTGGAATCTCTCTGCTCTGCTTCCAATGTGACCCCTTGAGCTCTCTGGTCCCTGGAGCCATGCCTGCCCCCAATATGCCCAGCCTCACACTGAGCCCCAAGGAATGGAGCCAGCTTCCTGTGGACTAAGACCTCTGAAACTGTGAGACCCTAAGTAAACTTTTCCTCCTAAAATTGCTCTTTGTTGGGTCTTTCACTAGAACAGTCAGAGGGCCCTTTGCTGTGCAAGTACTCCAAAACCAAACTCACCTAGATGCCTCCAAATTCCTCTTTGCCTTGAGCTCCTCTTTCTTACCGCCTACCCCCATGAATCCTCCTACTGTGGCCTAATCGACGCCACTGAAGTCCAACTACAGCATCACCCCTTGTGTCAAGGTGGGCTCTAACTACTCCTAACCCCAGGAGCCTGGGCACTTCACCTTCAGCCACCACCACCCTACACCGAAACAATGGGTCTTCCTCGGGCCTTTCCCTGTGCTGTTCCCTCTTCCAAACCCCATACCACACCATTCCCCCCACCAAACTCCTATCCCCTCCAAACCTTCCCTCAGAAAGCCCCCAAACGGAGGCTGGCCTAGAGGCTCCCTTCGCAACTGCCTGAGCCCTGTGCATCTCTCCTATCTCCATCGTCATGCTTCACGGAAACTGCAGCTCTATGACTCTGCCTTCTTAACAGGACAGCGAGTTCAGCAGAGTGGAGACCCTGCCTTCAGGACCATTCCAGACCCAAAGGGTACACTAAAGGGCACATTAACGGGAACTCGACCTAAGCTTCAGACTCCTGAAGGCAGGCCCTGCCTGGCCAGAGCACCACCCAGCAACCAGCACGCAGATGGACCACGGAGCACCACACCAGCTATGCCCGGAGAGGAGCAGCGCCTGGTCAGTGATCTGGACTAAGGAAACAGGCAACCAACTCAAGATGCACACTGAGAAACGCTGCCCGGGAAAGCCACCTTTCCAGAAGAACAGCGCTGCAGAATCACAACACCAACTTGTTCAGTTGAGCTGCTCAAGGGCCCGAACAAAGGACAACCATAGGAAGTTTCTTCCAGATGGACAGGATGACAAATCTCTCAGCTTGATCCCACAGTAAGAAAACATACATGTCAACGTAAATCAACTAGTCGAGGAAAACACTAGACTTGTGACACAGAAGTCGGGAGGGCCCCTCCGGGTCCATGGCTTCCAGCTCTGGGCCGGGAGGAAAGCATACGGCCCGGACTCACTCACCTGCAACATACAGCTCAGCCCATACACCAGGGGCCCATGCTGCGCACAGGAAAGGAAATCGGAGAAGGCCAGCTGCACAGGGCTCATGCCGGGGCCAGGGGCACCCGGGCTGGGGGCCCCGATGCTGGAGCCGTTGGGTCCTATCATCAGGTGGGGCGAGTGGGCGGCAAGGAGACTGGGGCTGTCACTCAGCAGCAAGGACAGGCGCCGCGCACAGAAGTAGGCAAGCCGCCGGGACAGGTAGGCCGACTGCACGAAGTCGTCGGAGTACTGGGGAGGAAAGGACATGAGCTCTATCATGGCCTGCACTTCTCACACAACCAGACTTTTCTCCATGTGAAAGAAAAAAAATACAGACCAATGCTGTTAAATATAGACGTAATGTGAGCCACATACATAGCTATTAAAAACAAACAGCTAAAACTCCAAGAACAACGTCTGCGTTTAGCCCAAATATCCAAAATGTTACCATGGAGTCAAATTTAGAAGACACACACTTTCCCACCACAAGCCTGAAATCTGGCATGCACGTTCACACACAAGGCCCATCTTGGTTCCCGCTGGCCACATGTCAGGTGCTGAGCAGCCCATCTGGCTGGTGGCAGGGCAGGTAGAGACAGCCTCAGGGAGGATGTACAGGCCCCGAGTGCTGCAGCCCCTGGGCAGGAGCCAGCTGAGAGGTGACTAATGCTCCCTGCACACGAGTGCACGTCTCAATTATCGAAGGCCCTCATTCCTGCTCCAAAAGGAATCGCTTCTAATAAATCCCATTCAGATCACTTAAATTTCAACAGGTCTTCGGCACATCACAATGAGAAGCTTCCTGGGCTGGAGCAGTAGCTCAGCGGTTGAAGCACTTGCCTGACACATGCAAGGACCCAGCACCACATACACCACTGGGTGTCAGAGAAAAAGACCAGATGAAAAAATTTGATTTTCTCAAAAAAAAAATTCCTACCCACCAGTGACTCAATTATCAAAACAAAGTAGAGGAGCCTCTATACTCTGCAATGAGGTGATATGTTTATTTTCACAGCACTGTGGGTATCTGAAGAGCTGTTGCCTAATTCAGGCACAGGAGAGACCAGCACTGGTGACGGCTGCTGCACTTCAGAGGCCTCCCCGAGGCACGCGTGTGGCAGCAGAGACATGCCTTCCTACTACTCGAAGGACGAATTCTCATTTTCTGCCTTAGTGAATCGTTCTTATCCAACAGAATTCCTGCCACAGAACCAACTGGCCCAAGGTCACACTACGGTACCTGCAGCATCAGTGGCAGGAGGAGTTTAAGAAGGTCGTCGTCCATCGGCCTGATCTTCTCTAGAACATCCAGGATCCACGTCAAATACTCATGCTTGTCCAGCATTCCTTCCTGAAATGAGCAAAGAATTACACTAGTAACATTAGAGAAAAACCAACTCAGTGTTTATCCTTTCACTATTGTCTCACTGTTCCCCTCACAGCCCAAATTATAAACCAAATCAAGTGTTTCTGTAGACTTGGTCTGGGTTTGTTTAGTAATCCGATGGATTCCAAGTTGAAAAAACTCCAACAAGGACGGACATTCAAAGGCTTTCACTTTCCAGAGCCACAAACCCATGGCGAGATTTCGGGGAAGGAAACACACTAATGGTGACAAAGAAGTGAAGCACTGGGCTGGGGTGCCCCGGGGTCGGGTGCTTGCCTAACATGCGAGGCCCTGCGTTCCACAGCAAGGAGCAGCGGGGAATGGTTCAGACCATCCTCTCAAGAGATCAGAAAATCCCAGCGGACCCAGAGCCCTGCAGTACAACTGTAAAACCAACGTAATGACCTGCCACATAAATGGAAGAAATTTGTCATAAAATAATGTACACATGGTCCAACACAATTACACTTAACTCATGACTGCTGGGGTGATACAGCTCCTACGAAGACCACTCATTTACGCATTTTGCAATTCTCAGGATGGGCCTCGCGTAAGACCACTAATCCTGTCATGAGCCCATGAGCACCTTGCCCACTGCCTTCCAACGCACAGGGACCTGATCATTCCTTTCATGACACTCTACGCATGCGTTTGCCATCGTGTTGGTTTTGTATCAAGATTCACAATGAAATTCTTCAAAAAATAAGATGCACTATTTTCTGTAGGAAAACATACTTCTAAAGCATTCTGGAAGCAAAGTGAGTAGCTAGTGTGAGACCCTGCTCCACTCCTAGGGGACTTTGTCACCCACGACCCAGCACAACCGTTAACAAGGATCTGTGTGAAGATATTGTACCAAACAACTGCAGCTGCTGTGGGTAAGAGATTACATGGACACCATATTTGACATGGCACCCAGGTATTGCTAATTTCAAGTTTTAAACATATGAGTCACAAGTGGCTAAAACAATAAGTTTAAAACTAGTTTAAAATTTTAGACCAGTAAAATGAACTTTTAATAAGGACAAACTATTTGTCTATTTAAATACATACTTTAAAAACACATAAAAATGGAATTTTGCAATAAGATACAAGAAATGGTGAACGCAAGTCTTAAAAAACTTAAGTCTTCATACATGTAACTGTCCCCAGATGCCTTTGCCATGTCTCATACCCTGGTGCCTGAGTGTGACTCAACACTATGCTGTTCATATTTCAGAATATGGCAAATACAATAAGCTTTTTGATTTTGATATGTTTCCATTACATTCATCACTATATGATCTAATTGTTTTCTATAGGAAAGATTGATTTCAACATTTTTACTATGTAAAACAATCCTTCCACAAATATTAAATATGCTGGTTCCAAGATATAGACAAAGCTCAGGGCAGGCACTGACATAATCCTGTGATAAATGGAACCAGGGTTTGTAAGGGTTGCTGTCACTGATTTAAAAACTAAAAGTTGCTTCACAAAGGGACCATGCTTTTTCCTACTTTGAGCTCTTGAAAAAAGTCACGTATCAGCTGAATATTATAATTAGAAAGTGCACACCTCTCTTCCTCTGAACAACACAGTAGGTACTCAAAGCCTGTGCTAACACTATTCCTTCAGCCCAGTACCCCTCTCCTGCCACCTTGCCAGGATTGGGGACAGGCCAACAGCACTTGGCGCCCTCTTCTGGTCAATGAAAGAACAGCTGCAGGGGAGCTATTGCTCCTCGGTGCCCAACTCTTCCCCTCAGTGGCTTGCATATTAAACTACAGCTGATAATCAAAGAAAGATGAACTTTGTCTGGACTGACTCCGCTCTAAAGCTGCTCTGCCTTGATATAGGGACATCAGCACAGAGGTGTTTTTGACTAAGTATATCCAGTTTTGCACAATAAGACATTTATAAGAACTACATGTAATAGCAGAATTAAAAAGTAGTAGCACTAAAAATGCTGACATCACTGGAAGCTGGAGAGCCACAAGCAGAAGAGGCCACCGTCCTAGGGCAAATGGGTAACGTGGAATGCAACTGCTTCCTCTGGATGCATCGCTTCGCATGAAGACAACTAACCCACACAGAACTACAGCCACACACCTGCGGACAGACCAACATGCAGCAGGCCCGCAAGCACGGCCTCGGGGCAGCGACAGAAGTGCCCGGGAGCGCATTTCTCAGCACACAGCACCCTCACTAAGCAACGCCCATCTGCGCATGGAGCCTGTCGTTTGTAGAAGCACAGCACAGCATTGAGCTGTTGGAAGCAGTACCTGGAACATGTGAAACACCAGCTTCTCGTTGTACTCCCACTGCTTCATGGCCTGCTCCACCTCCGGGGGCACAGGGACAGGACCATCACTTGCGCTGGAGGCCACGTGGTAAAAGTCAGAAATCTTGGCCAGCTGCTCTCGAAGGTACCTGGTAGAGATCTGTGTCCACTCTGCATTTAAAAAGAGATATTCCAAATTCTAGACAATAATTTAAGAATTATACTTTTTCTTCACCTTTATCTTGAGGATGTGTTTACAAATCAAAAATTGACTGATAGCACAAGCCTGTTAATCCCAGCAGATGTTCAGGAGGCTGAGGCAGGGGGATGGAAGTTCTAGATCAGTCTGGGCAATTTAGCAAAACCCTGTATCAAAAAAAAAAAAAAAATAAGGGCTGGGGGTGTGTCTCAATGGTGGAGAACCCTGGAAAAAACAGATATAACATTAACAAATGGGGTTCTCCATGTGCAGTGTTGAGAACAGCATGCCCACCCCAAAGCCCTGGGGCCATGCACACTGGTATACAGCGGCCTGCACTGCAGCAGCCAGCACAGAGCCTGGCCAGCTCTGCTCTTGTGTTTACATGACCCTTAGCCTAGGAGAAAAGATGCCCACACTTGAATTTGATCCGTCTGGTGATCCTGTGATATAACAGCATGACAAAAATACCAAAGGCAGCACAGGAAACAGAACGGTGGAGGGGAGCCCGAGACCCCAACCTTCAGGAAAAGCAAGCAGAATCCCAAAAGGCCGCTCACTTGGGGCTCAGCTTTTCAGGGTCTGTCATGTTTCCAACACACCTAATTAAGACTGCTCTCTGCCTGTTAGAGGACCGACTCCTGCCAGGAGGAGGCCAGGAAAGCATCCCCACCTGCACTGCCCACAGCAGATGCCCGGGGCACAGGTGGAGCAGCCTCCAGCCCACATCGGGATCTACAAGCATCCTGTGTTGTTCCTCAACCAGCACTGTGCCTCAGCACACGGCTAGGCTACAGTCAGGCTTGGTGAAGAGCGAGACAACGTGGGATATGCAAAGGAAGTGGAGAAAGCAGCGTCGAGAAGAGTCACTAAAATTATTCAAAGATGTCTGCCACAGGGGCACAAATTAAACCAGTGTGTCCCTTTGGCAATCACAAGAGACACGATGCCAACTTTAGCCCATTCTGTGGAAAAAAATAATGCTCATGGACAAATTTCCCCAAAGATCAGTGAAGCAGCATTTCAGAAACCATCTTCCAAACATCACCTCAACACTCTTCCCATCCGCTGGCCAGGGCTTCTGCCACCCTTCCTTGTGACAAAAATGAGCAGAAACTAAAGCCCAGTTAGAACTGAGTGCCTTGCTCTTGCTGAGTTCCATTAAAATCTCTTAAAAACAGTACCCAGATACGAGTGTTTGGTCTTGGTTCACTTGTTCTAATTGTGTCTTATTTGAAATTAGAATTCAAATGCATACAGAAGCCGTTAAACTCCAGGAACGAGCCAATGCCCAAAGATGATCAAGTACTAGGCTGACATTCTGTTCCATGGTTATCTAGAAAGCACCACTGATCACAAACTGATCCACTGCACTGAAAAGCCATCAAGCTGTCAGTGCCACCCCCTCCCTCTGGTCCCCTGAGGTGGACTTGCAGTCTCAGGACACATGCTCAACAAATGCAAGCACAGCTCGCTATGAGCAAAAACAGAAGCAGCAAGGACCCAAATCCCAGCTTCCGTCCGCCAGCCCTTGCTAGCAACTTCTTTCAGGGCGGTACTGCTCTCAACATGCCCCCAGAGTAGGTCAGCCTCCAAGAAAAAAAAATAAAACAAATGCACACCCTGTAGAGGACAGCCTCCTTCGCAGATTGTCTAAAAGACAGGAGGAACACATGCCACTGTACAAAGCCTGTAGATATACACAGCTGTGCCTTGGTAACCACAGGGAACTGGCCCTTGCATCCCCATCACCAAAATAGTCCATGGTTGCGCAAGTCCCTTGCGTACAAAAGCACAGACTCTACATTAAACCTTCTGTATATTTTAAGTCCTCTCTAAAATCTCAGAACACCAAACAGTGCAAATGCTACATGGATAGTCACTGCACTGTTAGGGGATAATGACAAGGTGTGCACGTGTCCAGCACAGGCATGGTTTGTGTTAGCATGGATGTGCTTTTAGATATAAACAATGGTGATCAATACAATAAACCTAGGGGGCTGGAGCGGTGGCTCGGCAGTTACTGTGCTTGCCTGGCATGTGCAAATACACAGGTTCAAACCCTAGCACCATATACACAAAGTGTCGGAGCAACGAAAGTCACATGGAAAACTAAAAATCGCTTTTTCTGTCCCTCATTCTAAAAACACACACACACACACCTGAGCCAGGTGTGGTGGCATATGCCTATAACCCCAGCAGTCCGAGAGGCTGAGACAGGAGGATCCCAAGTTCAAGGTCAGCCTCAGAAGCTCAGCAAGACCCTAAGCAGTTTAGCAAGATCCTGCCAATCCTGTGGCTTGGTGGTTAAGAACCCCTGGATTCAATCCCTGGTACAAAAAAAAACCTAGAACGCCCCTAACATTGTCATTAAAAACTGACAACTGACACCACATACCTTTCACACTGTGCTCCTGGCACCTGATGAGAACAGCTCCAGGGCTGTAAAAGGGCCACAGGAGACATTGGCAGGAGGTGTACTCTGGACTTGGGCATAGCTACCTAGCCTAAGGGCATGACAATTGCAGGGGGAGTTTTTTGGTGACTTTTTCTTTCCCAGCACCAGGGATTGAACCCAGAGATGTTCTGCTACCTGCCTAGCACTGCCTGCTACTGAGCTACCTCCCTAGCCAGGCTTTTTTTTTCCCTCCCCTTCCTTTCCCTGATTCCAGGGAGGAACCCAGAGGCGCTTAACCACTGAGCCATATCCCTAGTGCTTTTTATTTTGAGACAGGGTCTAAGCGGTTAGGCTGGCCTTGAACCTGCAATCCTCCTGCCTCATCCTCAAGTCACGAGGATTACTGGCTTGCACAATCACATGCCTGTCAGGAAGCTCCCAACAAGAACCAGTGCCTACGGCCCAGTCCTGCCAGCTTCTGATGTCACTGCTCTGGAGCAGGGAACCAGTTTCAAATAAGACACCAGGAACAGACAGACTATAGGAAAGACAAGGAAAGGGAAAGGTCCACAGAAGGCTGTGAGAATGACCAAGGGAGCCACTTGGCAGGACGGGGAGCTCTGGATGCCAACTCAGAGGCTATGGCCCCAGGGTTCGTGTCAAGAATTTGAGTTCTAGGAAGCAGAGAAGTAGAAAGTTCATGAACATGAAAGTCACTGAGCGCGGCATCAGGGGTCTTCCTCCCAATGCTCTCCCTGATACGTCACAGCATCCCAGAGCCACAAGTCCACCTTTGCCGATACCTAACCCTAAGAACAGAAGGCTGGCCCTGGCGAGGTTTCCTGCAGTCCACACTACCGCTGTGCCGATGCAGGCACTGTGGGCTTGCTCACAGGTGAGCTGCCCTGCACACAAAAGCACACTGATTAATAAGAACAGTGGCGAGATGCATGAAAGTTGCTTCTGAGCCTACAAAACCTGCACAAGTAATCGGGGAGGGTGGGGAGTTCAGCGGAGGAACATCCACCCCGGAAGCAAACAGACCAGAGGTGCCCTGACAGTGAGCCACCATCAGAACAGGCTTTGAAACAGGGTTGCCCTGGGGTTCAAACACCAGCTCCATCCCTTGCCAGGAGGGCGACCTGGAGCAAGGTTTTTAAGCTCTGCAAGGTCTCAATTTCCTCTTCCATGATAGGAATTGATATACATACACCTCAGAGTTCCTGTGTACAGATGAGCCACTAAGTACAGCACATGCAAAACAAATCAAACAAACAGCTAATGTCACTTATTATCAAGATAGTGTTTTTATGAAGAAAACAAAAGTGAGACCTTGGCTGCTGGTGGGCAGTGGCTATCACGGACAAAACCTGCCGCCTCCTCAGCTCAGCTGACACCCAGGGGCAGCACACCTGGCACCGCTCCAGATACATACGGAATCAATGTCACTTTCAACAACCTCCAAAGGCTCCACGACCCGTACAGAACGAAAGCCAAACCTTGAGCAAGGAATTAAAGTCACCCAAGCACCGTCTACCTACCATCACTCATTTCACACACAGCTCAAACATCTGGCACCAACGATGCCATCTCCACCCAGGACAGCGTCTCGCATCACCTGCATGCACAGATAGAAATTCACCTGAGCCCAGTTCAGTGTCACATCCGCATCTGACATATGATCTCATCTCTCGACACCACTTCACCACATTTTCTGATATCAGAATTCCCTCAAGTTTTTCCACCCCTGTAAGACTACACTTTATGCATGGAGTAGAGACAAGTATTGACTTTGATCAATACACTACGAGGTCCTGCCAAAACAGACCAAATCATAAGGCCTTTCAATTCTCCATGCAAAATTTCCTTTGATTTACACTCACTGTATACATCAGAAACCACTACAAAGAAAGTGCTGTAAGTAAATTTAAAACACTTTCTTGAATTATTTAATTGCCAATAAGAAACCATCTACATTTCACAAGATAAATGGAAAGAATTCCATGAAATTCAGTGATTTCACTGGGAGATAAGGGCAATCAGGGGTAGAAATAAGAGTGACCATAAGGTAACTGATAAAGTAGGTAAACTGTGAAACTGGGCTTCATTTCCATGTCATATAATCTGAGGCTTTATGAAGCTTATCAGTTGAATCCTATAAAATGATTCAAAGGATGCCCAAAACTCTGTCTTCGGCTGTTGTTCACCCGCAGACTGAAAGGGGAAGCCAGCAGGCAGATTGGTAACTAGATGAAGAACGGCTACGTGGAGACTGCCGCCCCAGCGCAACGGGATCCAACAGTCAGGCTTCCGGCCATTCTGCTGCGTGGTCAGTTGGTTAAGTCTGGT
Organism: Aplodontia rufa; assembly: GCA_004027875.1. Lineage (NCBI taxonomy): Eukaryota > Metazoa > Chordata > Mammalia > Rodentia > Aplodontiidae > Aplodontia > Aplodontia rufa. The sequence continues at coordinate 99,363 of PVKS010000193.1, forward strand.
CTGCTGGCTGGGTGGCAGGGAAAGAGAAAAGCGGGCAGGGGCGGACAGGCTGCCAGCACACAGCTGAGAGCTAGAGAAAGGGTTCCTGAAGCTCTTTATGCTTTAGAAGTTCAGAACCACCTGTACAGTACAGGTGTTTAATGGCTGAATACCTGGCTTTGTGTGGATGAGTTCCGGCAGCGTGATTTTTAACTGGTTTTACTCTCAAAGCAGCGTGCGAAGTTCTGCTACCTCGAGATCAAGAAAGAAGCTTAAATATGTCATCAACAGGCCAGATAAAAGCCATCAGAATTTAGCTACAAACACTAACTGCCTCCTGTGGGTCAGAGACTGCTGGGACGGGGTTCCAGACGGGACTGAGGAAGCATGGAGTCAGGGACCGAAGGCACCGAGTGCAGCGCTCACAGGTGGGGGCGGAGGCTGCCTAGCCGTGAAGGACAGTAGGGCCCAACCCACAAGAGCAGTGCCTGGCCTTCCAGCAGTGCAGGCGGTAGGAAAGAGGGAGTGTTGCCAGAGCCAGCGGTCCTTAGATGCCAGCGCAGATGGCCACTAGAGGGCACTGGCGAGACAGCACCAAAAGGGCTGGAGCCAGGTCCAAAAACCTGCACTCTGACCCAGCCATCAAAAGGTGATTGAACGTCACTGAAGGGTTTTGAGCACGGGTACAGCAAGATCAGGCATGTACATGAAGACACTCTGGGCTGCCGGGCGCAGTGGGGTGCCTGCAGGAGGGAACAAAGAGGCAGCTTCATGATGAGGACAGTACCCGACCCGACAAAGACAAGGAAAAGGCAGAAGACAGAGCAACCTCCTGGTTCCGAGTTGAGGCTCAGTGGACCAGAGGCGCAGAATGAGATGTGGCACGGAGAACAAGCTGGGGACGGAGAAAGGCTAGGTTCAGTTGGTTTCATCAACTTTGTTTTAATAAAGCTCTGAGTCCTTACAGATTCACACGTAGTCATGAAAGCACATACGTGTACTCTACCCAGCCTTCCCAAAAGGTAATACACAACACAATGTCACAACCAGGATGCTGTTACTAATGCAATCCACCAGCCTCACTCAGTCCCCAGTTTTGAAGTTTTAAATGGAGGTATCCACAGGAAAATAAGTCAAAGGGCAGATGGATGCTCAGGTGTGGTCAGGTGAGGACAGGGACTTGGTGACCATTACCGTATGTGGTATACAAAGCCTCAAACACCACAGTGACAAGTGTCTACCAGCCTAGCAGACACCCCAGGGGAAAGGTGAGCATCCTAAGTGACAGTGTTGCTTGTACACTCCCGGCACCAGGCCCTCTAGCCAGTGGCATGTGCCAGCTCATTGATGAAAGGCACCAGGTCAGGATCCACCAGCCTGAGTCCTCCTGGCTCTAGGTCCTCACCTACATGGGGACCCTGGCAGGTCACTCAGTGCCTAGATGCTTCAGTTACTTGTCTATCACAGAGGTCTAAATGCATACACCTAGCCTCATGGTTCTGATAACAGGATCTGCTTACAACTGTGCCTGGCACAGCGTCAGTGCCCAGGAGAAACCATGACTTATGGGAAGGGGCAGGGAGGTGGCCACGAGAGGAGGAAGTAGCCTTGGGTGAAGAGGATGTCCCTGGGCAAGGCTGCAGGAAGACAGGCAAGGATGGGGGACTGCAGGGAAGTCTGCAGAGTGTGAGGGGGGGGTGTGGAGCGAGCAGGCACGGAGGACAGTTCCTCTCTGAAGGTCAGGCAAGGCAGAGAGGGATGGACGAGGGCCTAGAAGGAGCAGCCAGGCTGCAGGGGAGCCCATGCATCTTTCTTCTGTATCTGGCAGCTGAGCATGGCATTCGACACCGAGGTTGTGTAATCCCTCTTGCTGTCAGTCCCCATCTCTGCTTCCCTTGTACTATGAGCATGCTAACGGCTGCACTTGGATGTCCTTTCCCGATCAAACCCACACACTCCTATTTCAACCCCAGAACAAGGATTTCTCATTGAGGCCAATCACCACTGGCTTCTCGCCACCACTGCAGCTTTGGGGGTCCTTCTAACCAAGTGGGCCACACTGAACATCGGCCACAGCAGGCTCTGCTCAGGGTGTGAGATGCAACCTGCAAAGAGGACCTTAGCGCCACCGTGCAGTTCCTCCAGCCTTTTCAGACTGCTTAGCAACAGTGCCTTTGATTAACCCCCAAGGACCTGTCCCCACCTCCTTGAGAAAAGCAGTCTTCCAGCTCAGGAGGGGAAGAAAACTCATGTTTAGCAAGACAGACCTGGCCCTCACCTACCCCAGGAGTTCCTCCAACAGGCTTGGAGGGCAGGAAGATGGTTGAGGAGGAAGAAGAGGAAGCCTCTGAGGAACTGAAGGACCTCAGACTCAGGAGAGGGCAGGGGCAGCGCTGGTGAGCACTGGGCAGCTCCTTGACAATTCCCCAAGAAGCCACCCAACTGCAGGACCTTCATGACCCTTGCCCTCTCCCAGCTTCTGCCAGGGCTGGGGAAAAGGTCCCAGGCATCTGCAGAGCAAAGATACGTTTTCCTTTCACTCTGTGCTGGAATTCAATGATCAGTTGCGGTTCAAGTTTTGAGAGAAAACACCACTGTTTACTTGCAGGTCCTAAATGCAGGTTTCTACTTCTCAACAAGCTTCAGACAGCTACGAGCATTCTGGGGGGTGGCAGACAGCATGTCAGAAGGCCAGGTGACCATGCAAAATGACTTGGACCAAAAAGCTCTAAGACACACATGCTGCTCACTCACCAGCCCTGCCCCAGAGCCTACCCTCGATGGTTTTCTGGACCCAACACTGGGCACATGACAGATTCACCTCCACAAATCTTTCACTCCAAATGTGTTACACTCACAAAGACATCCTGTTCAGGCACTGACCTTTAACTCTCTTCTATCCAATAGATTCCACGTACTCCTTGACTCTAAAGTAACAGTTGAACAGGGCTTTAGAGCCACTTTATTCTAGAGCATGCGCTTGGAAGCGGAGACACTCAATGACTCAAACTTTCACCAGTTGGATCTAAGCTGGCTAGAGCAACCTCCAGGCCACTCCAGCTTCACTGTGACCCCACCTGCATAACAGTTGACAACTGCCAGGACAATAAGCAGAAAGAACACACAAGAGGCAAAAGCAGATGGTGGTGTCTAAGTTCCCAGGAAATCCCTGCCTGTTCTCAAGGGCATGAATACCTCCCCACTGCTATCCACCCGCCCTCGTTCTTCCGTCTACACCCAGAGCCTCACCGGGTAGGAAGAGGATCCTTGAGTTTCTCTCCCACTTCCCCCATTCTGGAACAAGAATAAAGGACTCCTTCACAGATCAGTCACTGCTTGGGCTGCTCACCAGTGCCATGATTCCACCATGTAGAAAGCACCCGCGCTAGCACTGAGCTGCTGTAGCATCTGTACTTTGGAAAAGTTGGAGTCCATTTCCACAGATGCAATCAGGCAGAGTTTTAATGCAGCATACTCAACCTGATTAGAACTTGTAGACACTTCCGTAAATCAGCAAGGGATGTTAGTGGCCACCAGGCCACCGCAGCTGGGGAGAGGAAAGGAGCAGCTGTTGCGAACTGGGTGCAGAGCTTGTTCAAGACCAGAAAGGCCCATGGCTCTTTCATACAATGTACAGTTAACTGACACTGCACACTGAGAAGTGGTTAGAATGATAAACTTTTTAACAATAAGTATAAATCAGGTAATTTGTGCAATTAACCTAAATGTTTCCAGGGAAAATATTAATTCTTCCAATTTTCACGAACAATGACTTCACTTTTAAGATCCCATTAAGTATTCAGATCAGTGGAAAAACATGCCTCTGTGCCTGACGCAAGGCTAACTAAAGCCAGAGCACCATGCTAGTAAAAATGTCACTCCCTGAACTTCCTGCAAAAACTTCTAAAAAGGAGTGTCTTCAGATCAAGAATCAACAAGCAGACAGTGATGATCAGGGTCTGGGATTAGGTTTATCCAATTTTTGTTTATATCAAGTTACCCTTGAACCCATCTTAAAGAGTCCAACAGTTCTCTGAGATGCTGTGAAAACAGCAGCCCAGCAGCCACGAATCCCTCATTTCCTGGTCTCAAAGCATTTAACTCCTTCGTCCTGTGTTTGATACCTTCATTTAACATGGGTACAGCCCTGTCTCGAGTTTAAGCGCTGTCTGTTGGTTTCCTCCATGAAAGGAAGAGCTCTCCACTCTCCTCCCACCAAGACCTTCCGTAGCATTTTTTCTAATCTACAGGTCCTCCTAGCATGTCAGTAGGTCTAGTGTGTTTACGCTTGGAAGATTGGCTAGTAAATACACTTTTCATGTTGGACTATGCCCAGTCAGAACCCATGTTTAGCCCATTAGACACACATGGTCACAAAAATATCCACGGGTAGGGGCATGTGCACAAGCTATCACATGTATACACATGTCCTTGCTCTCTCAACCAACAGGGCCTAGGCCAGAGTCTAATACTCCATGAAAAGAACAAGGCTCCTTGGAAAAACAGCTAAGCGTAGGACTGGAACAGGAAATTCTCCAGATAAGCAAGAGCATGGAACATACTGCCAAAGGGAAGTATTCCAAAAACCCAGAGATGAGGTGGGCAAAAGGACCCAGCGGAAAGTTCTCCAAGGACAAAGCTGGAAGAATGTAATGTGATCAACAGGACAATGGAGTAGCAAATCCAAACTATAAACTACATATTCATGAGGCTAGATGGATGAATGCTTGGAGCCACTCGTGCATAACCCAGCAGGTCGTCAGGTACACAGACGATCTCCCATGCAGGTGAACGCCACACCCCTCAGGTAGACACTGTCCTGTTCCAGAGTGTCAGCCTGCATGTCGGTGTCCTTCCAAAGACTGCAGCATGGAAAGAGACCACGGGTGACGAAACCTGACCTGCATCACCTCAGGGTAGTGATTAAGGTCAACACCCACAGCAACCAGGACATGGTGACAGCACATGCCCTGGACGCAGCAGGGTGAGAACAGCGCTCAAACTCTGCGGTCTTTCTCCAGACACCCACCACCTCATGAGAACAGGAGACAATTCCAGCAGAGGGTCATCTACAACTCTTTAGATCTGTCCCGTCACTTGTCAACAGAGAACCCTCCCCAAACCAGGGAAGGGTGGGGAGATGACAACTGCATGTAACGTGGGGCCCTGGGGAGGGATCCCAGAACGGAAAGGACCATTAGGTAAAAACAAGGAAATGTGAATAATGTACATCCCATTGTAGTAGTGATCCGTTAGCTCACTGCGACGAATGTGTAACCTTTGTGAGATGTCAGCAGTGGGAAGACCACGGGGCTTTGGGGACACAGCAACTCAGTAGTATGGTCTCAATTACTAGGGAAATCAAAATTCTTCTAGAAATTTTTAAATGTTTTCTAACGTACTTACCCCTTTACCATGCAAGCCCACCTTTGGGAATCTACCCTACAAGCTCACCTTGACAAAGCATCGCATACACAATGTTACACACTGGAACTGTGTAAATAACAGCAAAAAACTGGAGACGGTTCACATGTGCTCTAGCAGGGAACTGGCCAGACAAGCCACAGTGCATCCACAGGACAGAGGACCTGGAAGCCGCGAGAATGCCACGTGGGCTCCAGAAGGTCATTGAGGGAGAAAACGCAAAGCAGCAGGAAGTGCCACAGGATGCCAACATCTATGCCAGGAGGAGGGAGCAGCAAGACCCAGGCACTCGCACACCTCTGCAGAAATGGAACTGCCTCGGTGAAAGCGTCATTGTGAGCACAGCACGGCATGACGAGTGGTGTGGAGGGACAGAAGGCAGGCTTCCGCACACACCTGCAACACCAACTCTCCAGGCCAAGGTTGCACCTGAGATCCGGGATCATGGCGGGAGAAAGTAAAGCCCAGAGTGAAGAACACAGGGAAACGCTGCCTTACCAGAAAGCGTGGTTCAGTCGGCAGACATTCAAGTTAAAAAGGACCACAAAAGAAACGTGGTCTCCTGTTCGTACTTCTCAAGCCAGTGTGCTTGTAACCGGCTAAGTCACCCAGCTTGTTTTACTGGAAATCATCCGATTCTTCAGGTAGTGGAAATTAGATACACACGAAATGGAAGAAATTCATAAAAACATCTTGAGTGATAATGGAAAGATTAAAGTGGAAACAAGAATACGAATTCTCACAGGTACACATGCGGCCATCCGTTCATCCCCTAACAGGATGTAGACACCATAACATCCCGGCAGCAACACCTCCAGCACCTGGACATCACTCCTTCCCATGGAAGGCAGCAGCGCCCCTGTAAGAAATGGCCATTTGCGGAAACAGACAGGGAAATTAGTGAGTCTAGGGCATCTCTCTGCCAAAAAGCAAAGAGTCATCCTACGACGAGCACTGTCACGCAGAAGGATACCAGAGAGCTTCGAGGGTCTCCCATCAGCCAGCTCCAGAACTGCAAAATGAACCGTGAACATGCCTGGCTACAAAATACAGAATACGTACAATTCCATGAACCAGAAACAGGGACCCAACGCCCATTTTTAAAAAAGAAAAAAAAACTCATTTTTCACCACTGGAGGTGCAGATACAGTTCTTACTCCAAAAACTGAAAATCAAAGCAAAAGAAAATTTATATTTATTCTTCTTTTAAAAAATAATTTACCATGATTGAGAAGAGAAAGTCCTTTTATACTGAAGAACGCCAACATCTTACCATTCCCAAGAATAACTTTTAGGACTGTTTCATGAATGGATGCTGTGACTGAGGGGAAAGATTACTGGCGAAGAGAAGAGCCACAGATGGCAAAGCCTCACCCTGTGGCCCTATTCCTGCCACTGAAGGGTGGCTTTGCCCAGACGGTGTTAACTCCGCTGAAGACCTATTTTTCAGGCCTAAGTTTAAATTTGAATTAAGGTTATATAAGCTCTTCTAATTTTCAGGGTTCTTTTCATAAAGAATGCTGATACCTCCTTTATAACAAATGAGATATAAGGAGTACTGTGAAAATGTGCAGCCAATCTTGACTTGAAGCTGCTCCCTGTAATCAAAAATTAGCAAGCAACGTCTTCAAGGACCCAAACTGACAGTAAGCTGCTTGGCTTAGATAAGAAAGCGGACTGTCAGCTCTGATGTGAGCAGGCCAAATGGCTCAGTGAATATGTCACAAATTAATTACTCATGAAGAAAGAAGGGCAACTGCTTCTTCTGTATATTTTGGGGAGATAAGGACAGTTCCAAGCACAGAGTCAACCAAGTGAAGTCTCTCATCTGACTCCAATCCCCGCGCCCACAAAGCCTCAGGTGGCACAGAAGAAACCACGGGCAAACAGCCGTGACCTTGGCAGTTTAACCACGAAGCATCCTCAGCTGCCTCTCATCCACCAGTTCTATCACTTTTCCCCATATCAAGAATTCCCAGCCCGAAGCAGAGGTGCTTGTCTCGCAAGCAGTTTCCTGCTGGCCTGCCTTTGGTTTCAGGCACCCCGGACTTGGCACTGCTCCTGCTGCCCAGCCTGGTGAGAGCAGCAGTCCTGCCTCCTCAGGTGCTGCCCCCTGCCGCCAACCTTCCCCAGTCATGCCAGCTGCCTCCAGGAGCCTAGAGCCAAACCTCAAGGTGCCACCAGCAACCACCACCTCACAGCAGGAGTGAGAGCAGGCACATTCCAGTGACACAGGCCCAGGTGTGGATCCAGCTCCCTGAGACCAGCAGGTCGCTGGACCTCAGACTCAGGTGCCTCGCACACAAAGTGGAATGAATTTACGCTGCAAGGCTGCTATGACACACAGTGTCTACAGTTTCCAGCTCGGTGGACAAAATGAACACGGGCTGGCAGGAACTGCAGCCCCACTGGCTGCTGCACAACCCTGGTAACCGTCTGTGCTAACCACATGCCAGGCGTGTTCTAAACGCTTGGAAAGTGTGGACTCAAAGGTACTGCCAATCAGGAAACTGAGGCAGAGAGCCATGATTAATGAAAACCCTTCCACAACCGCCCACCATCTCCCAGAGAGGGTCCAGCAAGTTTCCCCAGCACCCCAACCCCCACTGCAGCGAAGGGCCCAGCCCCATAATGCCAGCCGGGACCGTCTGCAGACACCCTCTTTCTTCCAGAAGCACCTTCCCCTGAACGGCTCACCCAGCCCTGGAGAAACCTCTTTTCAGAGCCAAACTGCTAAATCACTTTCTCTGACTCTCCCTGTCCCTGAACTCCCCAGGTCCCACAGGGTCATGTCCTCTGGGCTCCCCTGAACAGCACTGTGTCCTCCTCCTTCAGAGTTTGGGTCGTTTAGACACCGCCTCCACAACTGGGAGCACCTAGAGGGCAGGGTTACAGTGCCCTCTGCCCACTGTCCAGCTCAGCGGCCAAACAGGCTTCAGAGCCCTGCTGGGCACTGGGGCACCATCCGCACAGCAGCCTCATCTGCGAAGTCTCACGATATCTGAATAACGAATCAGACAGCGGATACGGCACAGAGGGCACAGCAGACGTCACAGACCAGGCAGGCCTCGTGTACTGTCCACTACAGGCACCGCAGCAATCCCAGCTGAGCTAACAGGGCTGGTGAGGCACTGACCGCTCACACGGGCCACGTGCAGCTCTAACTCTAGGGCTCAAGAGCCAGGGAACATGGCACGGCAGAAGAGCTTCCTTAGCAAACCCAAGCCACTTCCCTGGACACGATGGGGAATACACCGTGGGATACAATGAACCTGAAGGTCCAAGGTCTGCTGACCTCCGGGCCAGGAGTCCAATCACTAGAAAGGCTGCCAGTGGGGCGAGAGCAGTTGAAAGTAACACCGTAGCTGTCAAGTTTGGCAACAACTCCTCCCAGGGAGTCCTACAAACGGGTCCACGGAGTTCTGTGATGTCTCCTAATCTGTTTAAAGACTTCCTTGAAAAACTTAAGCTCACTTTGTGTTATTTAGTATTAGCTAGCTTGTTTGAAATGCTGGTCCCTGGTGAAGAACATTTAAGACACCTAAACATTCTTGTTCCCCTAAAAACAGCTTAAGCCAAGTGTAGTGGTGCACGCCTATAATCCCAGCACCTCAGGAGGCTGAGGCATGAGGACCGCAAGTTCAAAGCCAGCCTCAGCAATTTAGCAAGGCCCTAGTGAAACCCTGTCTCTAAAAATTAAAGGGCTAGAGATGTGGCTCAGTGCTTAAGTGCCTGGTATTAAAAAAAAAAAAAAAAAAGCTTAATCCCAACTCAACAGTATCTGACACCAACTACGTCTCGCTGCCGGCGTGGCACCCCCAAGCTCAACGCTTGCGCTTCAGCCGCATTCGCCACATGCTGCACCACCAACTGCCATCTCATGTTGTTCAGGTCTCATAACAAACACGAATGACAAATTCTTCCTCTAAACTTCCCCATGTCACCTACACTTCAAATCTGATTTGCTCAGATTTTTTGAGGACAACTGTTACCCATCCCCCTTGTCCTGCTCATGGTTCATCACCCAGGGCCCCCTGGCTCCCCCACTCTTGCACACACTGTACTGCTACACCTTGATGGCTGCGAGCTCCGCGGGGCAGCCAGCCATTCCATTTACATTCTGGATCTGTCCCTCTCTACACAGAAGGTGAGGGACCAGGACCACCTCCTTGCTGCTGTTAGCCCACTTGACTTTAGGAAAAACTTCCTTCCACAAAATCAAGCAGCAGTGCTTTATAGCTCTGCTCCTGCACTCAGTGTGGGAAATGCAAATAAAACATATGCTTCCACCACAAAGGAATAAAAGCCATTGCTGCTGAAAATGACTGCAAACCCGGAGAAAAGTCATCAAGACAACGAAAGGAATAATACACTAGAAAAGGGTGACGCTTCATAGTCAATCCTGCCCCAAATGTGCCGAGTTCTCCTATCATAGCCAGAACACAGAACCTATTACTGCAAGTTAATCTTCTAAAGTGGATGTGATCTGATCCAATTCAGCACGTACACACGTGGGAAGTTGTGTGGCTGTGCCGCGTGCTTCGAGCGTGAGGCTGGCTGCATTAAGACTGGGCCATGCAGCCAGATGCTTCCCAACGTACTGTGCCATTTGCTTACAGAAGCTCAAGGAGCCCAGGCGAAGCGGAGAGTGGAGGCACCACCAGGGGAGATTTCAAGATCAGACCCTAGAAACCCTGTCTTTCCAAGCAGCATGACAGCCTGCTGCCTTTACGTTGCAAAAACACACCTCAGAATATAGACGGGTGTATTTACATAGTCCAGCTGCTTCCTAATTCCAGAGAATAGGATAGTAGCTTGGCAGTGGAGAACCCTGGCAGATGTCCCCTGGCTGCACCCAGCATCGGTACAACTAGATAGCGCTATGTTGTCACTTCCATGATGCGAGCAGCCTGAACCTCCTGGTGAAGAATCCGAGAAGGGGACATTTTCAAAGCAGCAGGTCTGTCCCCTGCACACAGCAAGGTCAGGAAAGGCTCAGGTCCTGATCCACACTACCAACAACTAAGAGCCCTGACAAAGGCAGCAGGGACCGCAGGCTGGGTCCAGGCTGATGAGGGGTCAGCTGTGGACCAAGCAGCAGAGCTTGAGCTGGTAAAGACCAGAAGTCAGATCCAGTGGGATGTAAACTCATACACAAAGTTATCAAGACCCACAAACTTCATAAACTGAGTCAAAAAATAAAATCATGTGCTACGCTGCTTATGCAGGAAGAGAAAGAGTAGGCCTTGTCAACCATCCGTTATAGGTATGGAAATACCTTTCTCCACTCAAAAGCTAAAGTTATTCCACCTAGAAGCCCACTGGTCACAATAGTAAGGGAATAAATCATAACACTAGTGAGATCCACAAGAAGCCCGTGGCAGCGTTCCGCCTCTTTTGTCTGGGGGACCAGGGGCTCCTGGTGATGTATTCATATCTGGGACTTCCACGTAACTGCTTCAGATGACAGCCGATCAACTTTCATTTGTTCTAGGTTTCAGCTGAATAAATCATTCCTGCATTCCTTTTCTGTGCTTATGTTGTAGTTCTAAGTTCAAACCAACCAAAGAAAACACTGACAAGTAATTGTGTGTCTGCGTGTGTGCACGCGTGCACGCGGATGGAGGAAGGGAAGGAGGGGAAATGAAGGGTCGGGTCAGGATGAGACAGAGGCCTCTCTCCACTACAGCTGGAGTTGGAAGTTTCAAAGATTATGAACTGGAGTCACTTAAACACATTCACAGGCTGGAGTGGAGCAGTGGCTCCACGGTTACAGCGTTTGCTTGGCATGTGTGAGGACGCAGATTCAAACCCCAGCACCACGTACACAATGAAGTGTCAAAGCAACGAAAGCCACATGAAAAACAGGATTCTTTCCCTTGCTCTCACTGTCCCTTCTCAACACTCAACATTACATCTCACAGACTTCAAACCCAATAATTCATTCTTTAAAAATTACTGAGCATCTTCTGAATGGCAGAGGCCAGCACTGCTCAGACCCAGAGAGAAACCGGCACTGAATAAATCTTACAAAGTTTCTAATGCAGCCTTCTTTTAGTTGAGGCTGTAGGGATCTAAATTACCCACAAATTAACGTTAGCTACAACATCAGATGGTATTAAGAACAAAGCAGGCAAGAATACAGAATGGTGGGGAGATGAAATCGTGGCTAGAGGGTTTTCCTAAGTGAAGCCTTCTGAGACCCATCTGAGCAAAGATAGCAGTGGAGCCAGGAAGTGGCCAAAGGGTCACAGGCGCATGCATGGGAGAATTCCACCCCAGGCTAGTGGAGGTCCCAAGGTCAGATGTGCACATGGGCTAACAGCAGCCAAGGGAGGCACCTGAGGAAGACAGGGCTACGAGAGGAGTATCATGATTTCTGTTGTCACCAGCATCACTCTGGCTATCAAGCACATAGAGGTAGCTGACATCGGAATAAAAACAGCATTAGCCACAGTCCTAGCACAGGCACAATCAGCCGTGGGCTGGCCAAAGCATCAGTGATGCACATCAAGGAACATGTTGTCAGATCCTAGCTTTATTCTGAAAGTGAAGCTGACACTGTTGCCGAGGGACTGAATGTGGGGTTTTGAGAGAAAGTAAAAGCCTGGAATCACAATACGGCTTCCACATCTACTCAGCTGAGGACTGCATATAACATTTACCAAGAGACTGGTGGGGCAGCTGGGCACAGTGGATCACGCCTGTAATTCCAGTGGCTCTGGAAGCTGAGGCAGGAGGATCACAAGGTCAAAGGCAGCCTCAGGAACTTAGCAAGGCCCTAAGCAACTTAGCAAGACCTTGTCTCAAAATTTTAAAAAAGGGCTGGGGATGTGGCTCAGTGGCTAAGTGCCCCCCCTGGGTTCAATCTCTAGTCCCCTTGCCCAAAAGAGGGGGAAAAAAAAGCAACTAATTTAGAGACTGTGCCCATCAAGAGACTGGTTTGACACACGTTGGGTTCCAGATGCCTAGCGATCTCCAAAGAGAAGGCTAGCAAGCAAGTGAACACCCAGGGCCTGGGGAGAAGTATTAGTGAATCTGATGGATGCAGGCAGATACACAAGAACCGCCCGCACATGTGCGCCGAGGCCTGAATGAGGGAAATGCCGGGAAGGATGAGGGGGACAGGAAACAGCACTTCCATACTAAAGGGACATTTCTTCTGCGCCCCCCAATAATAATCTGAAGGGGGGAATTAAACTTGAGAACAGAGCCAAAGACTGCTGTGAAGACACCCAGTCATCGCTAACTGTAGGAATTACTTCCCCCAACCCCGTGTTCTCAGATTTGCATTCTTTTTCTTAAAGATCATTTGATTGCTTAACACGAGATAATCCTGACCTCTAAAGATGACAGCCACAGAACTCTCACCTTGTTTGCTTCTTCGTTTTGGCTTCTAATTTCAGTCTTCATACTTTGGGGACTGGCACCCCTCTGGTTCATCAGGGCTGCCAGCACCACCCCCCAGTACTTCACATTCCACCCGTTAAGGGCCCAGGTTCTCAGCTGCCTGCACTGCCCATCCCTGCTCCGCAGGCTCCGTTGAAGGGCCTCCTTGTAAGAGCATAAACATGTTCCCGTTTCAGAATGGGCTGCATATCTGACCGCTAAATAGGCATCTTTATGTGTACTTTTGTACACACACTTCTAATGGCACCGTTATCAGAGCTCCATCTCAAGGGGTGCTCTAGTAAGCAGGTCAGGGTAGAACCTAACACTTCTCCAGGCCAGCACGATTCCAGACACTGCGGATACGGTGGGGAACAAGACCCATGAAGTTCAGAGAGGCCCCCACCCTTCAGGGACGTCCTGGAGGGAAGGGGTAGTGGCATATACAAGATTTTTAAAAGACAAACCTTCAGATTATGCAAAGTAATGGGAATAAAATAACACATGAGAACATAACCAGGAGAAAGAGGGCAGCTACTTAGCTCAATGGCCAGAAGTCTTTAGGATGTCACCTCTGAGACACAGCCTTGGGACAGGAGGAGGCACACACATACTCCAGGAAAGAGCAGCCCAAGCACGAGGACAGGGATCAGAGAGGGACAGGGAGGGAGAGGGATCAGCAGGACAGGCACAGCAGGCAGGGAGAGTCCTGGGTGACCACAGTCAAGACTCACCATCCTTTTTCCAGGTGTAGTAAGAAATCACCATAAAGCCACACAAAGCAGTCAAATACATTGCAGCAGCTAGTTGGCAACTAGAATGCAAGGAGCAATTCTGAAAGCAAGAAACCTGTATGAAGGTTAGCGATGCATCTAGCCAGTAGGTGGTGACTGGGATCTGCATTTCCATAATCGTGGAGAAGGGTCCAAGCGTGGGACATTGGAAAGGATAGCAGCAGGTCTTGCCGACTGACAGTCCTCTGAACAAGACCAACTGTCCCAGCGCAAGGGACTTCCAGCCACACCTGGACCTGCTTAGTACTCAGCACACTGGGCTGTGCCTGAGGGGGCAGCAGCCACCAGCAGAGAAATGTAAAATGCAACTTACTGTCTCACTTACCCAAATTCGGATCAGTGGGCTGACGTTTCTTAATTTTAGCTTCAGAAATAGCAGAATAATAGGCACAAGTCATCTTGATCATCCAGGTTGCTCGAACCATTGGCACCGAATATTTAGCTAAATACACAAAAACATCCTCCTTTTTACTAAGGATGGGAACCTAAAAAGAAATGACAATTTTAACAGTCACATACATTGTTGCTAGAGAAACTTTGAGGCTGGAAGTTACCTAATGCTGTAAGAAATACAGTTGATAAATTTTCGAATGGCACATTCAATCTAAAAAAGGAATAGTTAAGGCCAATTTTCATTAACATCAAAACTATTTAGTGCAACGGCAAAAGTTGCGTTAGTTGTGCATTCTTACAAGAGAAACTGTCCTCAACCCTCAGACGCTGAAAGCGACTCAAGAGTAGGAATAATTTTATGGCAGTCTTCCAAAAAACACTTCTCAAAACTGGACAGACCAAGTGTTAAGTTGTCACCACTCCACAATTTATCCTGGAGCACTTTAATATAAAACTTAAACTACAACATTGTATAAGAGTAACAATTTTCAGAAAGCATTTTAAAATGCCTTTAGCTCAATGTTTAAAATAGAGGCTAAGAAGATGGATCAGTGAATCTGCCTAATAAACACCGAGCTAGAAATAGCTGGGTAATTAATTCAGTGGTTGGAAGCAAGCTCTAGAGGCAGTTAATTACTTCTTCCAGACCACAAAGGTACTATTTAGCAGATTAGTATCCCAATGAACCACTGAATGGCTTGAAGGAGTTAATTCATCCTTCTAGAATACCTCGTAAATATCCAGTGAATAGCTGTTTGCCTATATGACCTACTGCGCTTATGAATGGGGAGAAGAGCAGGGAACAGTGCATTGGCTGTGACAAAGCACGACAGGGTCAGAGACCACAGGCAGCACAGCCAAGCCAGGCTCGGCCAGCTCACCTTCTCTGGACCTCACCTGGGTCCAGCCCATTGCTCCCAGGCTCTTCACTGCGGAGCTCTGAAAACACCAACCCCATCCACCTCGGTGTTGCAAGGGTTAAGCAAAACTTACAACAATGGGGATTCAGCCATTTCCTCACACCAGCCAGCTGAGGTGTTTTCTGACCGTGGACTTGCCCCCTCACCTAGGGGATACTGGACACCAGCCCTCATCTCTGCCCCAAGCTCTCACTTGAACTTGTGCTGCAAAGCGAAGCTTCAACCCAGTCGGCCAACCCACACAGCATGGTGCGCTGCTCTTGGTCTGCCAAACACCCTTGCACGCACAGGGGTTTACTGCATCGCGCTACCAATCAGACCATTCACAAGCTTCCCAGGAACTGTGATCCTAGAATCAAAGACTACTATTTTTATACATGGCCCCTCAAAACAAGCTAAGCATTTCACCTAGTCTCAAACATCCAGCAGTTCAGTGAAGGAAAATCCAACTGGGCTGGACAAGGGGGATGCAGGGCCTCCAGCCCTCGATTATTATGGGCAACTGAAGAGGCTTTTGATCATGGATGCTGCCCTGGTGTCGACTTCGGAGCACAGTCGTGTGACAGGCAACCACACTGCACATGAAAGGCACATGGACCAAGGCTACAAGCACTGTTCTCTGCAGACCACGGTGGTTTAACCAGAGAATTTCCTGAATGTTCAGCTTTGAAGGCCCCTCTGTCAAGTAGCACAGGCTCTGGTTTATCGACTTAAGTTTACATCAGGGCCAATAAAAGTACAGCCCAAGTCCCCAGCACCTGCCTTTCACTACAGCTCACAGGATGGTACTGGTGGCCTAGATGTAGGCTGCCAGGTTAGGCTGCCTGGCATTCAGACACATCAAGATCAAAAGACCAAGGCCTGACAACAAAGGAAGTGGTGCCACTACCAACATCTTCCACAGATGCCCAAAAGATTTGTGAGCAGCAACTGTCAGGAAGGAAAAGTGAAAGAAAACACTTAGCCATGTGAAATGCTTCGATGAAAGAGCATTCGACACTGAGCCATAGGCTTGTACACACATGGCACAGGGCAGGCCTGTAGCTCACTGCCAGCTCTAAGAGCCCCAAGAGAACAGAAGAGCTCACATGAAGGAAGTTACGAAGATGACACGTGTCCATGGCTTTGTCTAATCTACATCAGTTAAATCAAAGGAAGCATGTCTACACCATGACTTCCTTACAGTGAAGGATCCCATTTTCCCCAAGAAACCACCGAATTTGACTTTTGTTGAATCCGGGCAAGCACTGGGCAGCAGTTGGGTCCTTACACAGCTCCAGAGCTGCATCAAGTACCGACAGGAGACGCAGACGCCTGCTGTGAGCCATTTCCAGCTCACGGGTATGGTCCTCCTGCTCCCTCTGCCCTGGAGGCTCACCACCACCACCAGCATCCACCGGAGGCTAAGTGGGGTGGAGACAACAAAGGCAACCACACAGACTACAGGCATCAGGTTCCCCTGAAGTGAACAGGGGAAAAACAACCAGTGACCTGTTCAAGCACTGGGAAAATGTCCTGGTTACCAGAAGTTTCTTTTTCCAAATCAAGTGATGATTGCAATCTAATTAAAAGTCCTTCACAGGCTTCTCCGTGGCTAAACACTTGAGGTGAGGTGGAAGTTGACCAAAAGCGTGATCCATCCTATACAGGAAACCTGGAGAAGAGCCCGAAGACGACTCTCGACTGGAGCAGTCACATCAAGGGTTTATGGCCTGAAGCCAAACCAAGTCAAAGATGCATTTGGGCTTTCTACTGTGAAGAACACGGAGGATGCAATCCTTAGCCAGCTCTGAAAGCTTTCTCCACTCCAAGAAACGCTGCAAAGGGGGAGGACTCTTGAAACGCCCAAGAAACGAATGCTTCAAGGGGCATCTGGTGGTTTTACGAAGAAAATGAACACGTTTGCAAGGAATGGACATCAGGGCTTCCTGAACCACACCTGACTTGGCCGGATGCAGCTAATGAAGAACGACTAATGCACTGCACAGAATCCATCTTCCCTCTAAAAGAGCTTCCCTACACCTGTCAAGCAAGGGTATCAATTCCTCACCAATATTCGCTTGGGGAACGAATCTAAAAAATGCACGCTACTAGTTTATAACAAGGGAAAACCCACGAAGGTGCCTGGACAGCAACATGGTGAATACGAATTGCTGGTCAACGAAGGATGCCCTACGACTCATGTGTCCCCCCACACAATCGATCCACAGGCCATGGAGAACTGCTACATGGCACAGCTGGGCCAAGAGAGCGGCACCACTTCCAAAAAGAGCTGCTTTAGAGAACTGGAAAGTACACCAAGGAGCTCTCCCCTACCCTGGTCCAGGTGGAAAGGAACACAGTACAAAGAACAGAAGACAACGACCCTGAAACCAGGTGCTTCACGGGAGGCCGGTGGCATTATTTCAAAGCTGTGCAAGAACTTAGATCAGGACTACAAGGGAGGTTTCTACCTTCTAAATTGCAACAGACATTTCTGTATCACTTGGACAATAATATAATTGAATCCATTCATTATTTCTTACTTGAGGAAAATGATCAAAAGCAGAGATGTAAAAGACCCTCCCATCCTCCTTGCAAAAAAAAAAAAAAAAAAAACTGGAAGCTATAAACCTGCCCATTTTGTTCAAAAACTTTTTCAAAAAATAAGCACACAGAATCACAATCTTTATCTCACTGGGTAGGAAGGAGACAAGCTTGAAGCATTTGCATGGGAAATAACCTCAAAGCAAGGATCTTTTCATTGAATCTTGAACATTGACCCAAGAAACCTAAAAATAAGAGCCCTCGTTTTCTATTCATGGCTTAAAAATCTCGTCTACCTCAAGTCTGCATGAAGGGCTTGCTTTGTGGACGGTTTCAGTTACAGACATCCTGGGCACCACATGGTCTAGGCAGGGAGAATGGCATGAGGAACAGCCCATGCCTGGGCTTTAGCTTTAGAATCAGGGAAAAATACACACTGATCATCTCAAACAGCTTCATCATTTTAAGACCATAATCAAACATAATGAGGTAAGAAATACTTAATACCTTTTTTGCCAAAATAGCAAGTGGTTTATTTCCTGCTAAGTCAGAGAACCAACTATGAATTGCACTCTGAGATCGAGCAGTAACCAGCCAATAATTATCTTTAGCATTAACTTGGGGCTTCTTCTTTCCGGTATCCTGGAAAGTGTTAAGCTTTAGTTTCTCAGCTAATATGCTGCTAAAATAAGCTCCAATCTGTGGAAAGAAAAAAGAAAGTGTAAAGACAGTAACCAAGTATCAACATTCTGTATATTTTACCTTTATTAACTGAAAATCTTCATACAGCTCATCAGAAAATAAAGTGGTAATTTACATCCTTAAAGTCAAGAGCAGCGATTCCCATAAGCTAACGTAATGCAAAATTCCACGCAGTACCTTTATTCCAGTTAACTAGTTCACAGCAAGACCCTTACGAGATCCCTAGTACAGCAAAACGAATTACACCCTAAGAAGATTCCAGGGGGGTAGTTCTTGACACTTCAGCCGCACTGCCTCACTTTCAGTTCAAGGGTGGGTGAGTCTGCCCATGAGGCGCCCACAAGGGGCACAGGTGTAACCACACACAATACTCAGCAATCCTTTTGTTTCATGCTAACAGCATGTATTTTTAAAGTTTTGCTCATATTTAAATGCAAAATTATGAAAGATCCAATTAAATTAGGTGTTCAAAATTTTTGATTGGTCTATCAAATTTATGAGCATGAGTTTTCAGAAGAACGTCAGCATTAACCTGCTCTGAACATGGCAAAGGGAGCTTCTGCAATCTACTTGATCATTGTCACACTATCCAAACTAAGATGAAGGGACAGTAAGGATGAGAAAGAAGAATAAGTCATCTAAAAATTCCAAGACTCACAAGACCTACTGGATCTTTCCAAGAATCCTATAAAAACATGGTTATTTTATCCCCAAGAGTTTTGAAAGATGATGCAGATAACAATTTCCAACAAATGTCCCCAGTACAGTTAGCAAACAGTGGCAACTGATTAAGAAAAATCTCTACCCTGGAAGTCTAACAAGAATCTCCACTTAGTAAATGCTCATGTGGCAGTAAGTCCATGGCTTGGGACACAGCTGTCAGCCACTAGCCAAGTTCATCTACCAGCATGAAAAGCTGGCACAACACTTTTTGAATGTGAATTGGCATTCCGTGATCTTGCGATTGATGTGTGATCAGTGTTTTGGAAAGTTATGTAACGTGGTCATAAAAACTAGAGTATAAAGTCTGAGCTTATCACTGTTCTAAGCAAATGTTTGCAGAACTTCCACTGAACACCTTAAGTGCAAAACCACAACCAGTTGTTTGTAAACAAACCAATAGCAAACACTCGTGCTAAAAAATGTGCATTTTAATCATATGCAAAATAGAAAAGTCTCAGCAATCCATTTTTAATTATATTTATATATTTAACATAGCAATGGAATATGGCAAATGCATGTTTTAATTCCTAACAATCCTTGTGAAGAAATGCATACTATAAACAAAATTCCCAAGTGAAAGAAAATACACATTAGGGTTCAAAAAGATCAAAACATGATTATAACATTTAACTTTGCTGAAACAGCAACATACTTCCATTATTCAGAAATCAGAAAACATTAAGAGCCTCATTCCCAAATCCCAATGCCTACCTCCAAAAGATCCACTCTAAGTTCCAATGCTTCTCTACGTAAACAGGAGCAGACACGCAATTTGTCTCATACGTCTCGCTCATCATGCACTTAGTACAAGACATCTATCTGTAGGGAGAGCTTCTCCACTCATTTTTATAGATACACAATGATGTACTTCACGGATTTATCACCATTCCTTTAATCAAGCTACTGTTAGAGAACACTTGGAGCACGTGCCTCAAACTGCTATCATGAATCATATTAGAGTGGATGGCCTTTCACGCCTGTGATTTCAGACATATGCAGGGAGAGATTCTCATGGTTCAGGTTGGACAACTCTGCACTGTTAAGTATTGCCAAACTGCCCTCCGAAAGGTTTATACCCACTTGTATCTTTCAAAACAAGGTCAAAGAAGGCTGAATTTAACCCTTGCTTCCATCCACACAAATCTAAAAAATAATCCATTTCATGAGAATGTGGAGGAAAGTTTAGAAGTTACACTACCATTCACAAACTTCCTATTTATGAAATTATGCCCCTCAAGAAGGCCCGAGTCCTTAAGTAAACTTCACAGGAAAAGTGGCAGCAGCAGCTCAACAGATTTGCTTAAATGGCATAAAACTATACTGAGCACAAAACCCAGCAGCTTGCAGGAGACAAAAAGCAAGCATAGCCTCTATGAGCTAAACTGTGGCCCCCAAAATTCACACACCCAAGCCCCAGTCCCCAAGGTCACTATGTGAGATAGGGTCACTGAAGAGGTAGTTAAGGTTAGTAAGGTCGAAAGGGTGAAGCCCTAACCAACATGAGCTCTTCCTCATAAGGGGAAGATGGCAGGGATGAGCACAGAGGAGGGACCCAGTGGGCCGCAGCCACAGCGGCCCCGGGGGTGGCCTCGGGAGAGGCCGACTACACCAGGCTCCAGCCTCCCGCACAGGGAAGTGAGCTGCTCCCCTCCTGCACCCAGACTCAGGGGCTTCATCACCCAGCCCAAGCAGAGGATGCACCCCCTAACCAGGTAGTGTGCTTCTAGGAACCGACCCTACAGGACCAAGGCCACATGCTCAAGGGTGACGACAGCCCCTTCATACGTGGCCATACGAAACTGGCAGCAGTCAATTAGAGCACACGATGGGGCAATGGCACTTACCCATGAGTTGTGATGACCACTTCCACCAAAAATTAGAGCGCCAAAAAGAAACACTTCATTTTTTTAAAAGTAGATCAACTAGGGCTGCGGGCGTAGCCCAGTGACAGGACAGGTGGCTACCATGTGCAAGGGCATGTTCAATCCCAGCACCGCAGAGAGAAAGAGCCAAGGGAGCTGTGGCAGGCCCGGAGAGGGACGGTGGCAATGGCCACACAGCCCAGGAACCATGCACCTTACACACTTGACCACAACTTAAAAGAATGACATCAGGCAGAGAGGGCTGTACATCACTTGGACAAAGACTGGAAAACACAAACTTAAAAATGACGCGTTTGGTCAGTGGAATATGCAGAAAGACTTCTATTTTCTTTCACGGCTCTTAAATAACATTTCAGTTGACAGCAAACCATCATTTATGTGTTCACATGTACATGTGGACACAAAGAAACCCAGAAAGATACAAACTTAACACATCTCTGGAGAAGCAAAAAGTATAGAAATACGCCTGCATGCAGTTTTTAATTTTATCACAAAGTATTTTAATATCCAAACGATAACCAAAAAAGGATTTTTAAAAACCCTAATACACAAAAAATTCTACGCATCTAATTTATATCATAGAAAAAGAATTCCAGAAACTTTTGAACATCTATAATGTTTTCTTTTGGTACGGAGAGGTTGAACCCAGGGCACTTTACCACTGAGCCACATCCCCAGCCCTCTATCTTTTGAGAGAGGGTTTCACTCAATTGCTTAGGGCCTAAGTTGAAGTTGACCTTGAACTTGTGATCTTCCCCCTGCCTCAGCCTCCAGAGTCGCTGGGAGGGTACACCCCAACACCCAGCCTGACTACGGACTTTTATGAAGTTTAATCTCATGATAAATGTTACAAAAAATTACAAATTTTAACTAGTAGCTTTGTAATTGAAGTGGCATTGATATAGTTTGTTCTACCTTTTCATAAAGTTCTAGCATAAACACATACATTGAGAGGTTGGGGATTTAGCTCAGTGGCAGAGCGCTTGCCTAGCACAAGCAAAGCCCCGAGTTCCATCCTCAGCCCTGAGGGAAAAAATGAAAATACATCGACATGGTAGAGCCAGATGAGCTCCTAGTGCAGCCTGGAGCCTAAGACACCCAGCCTCTGGGGCTACTGTGATAGCATTGAGCGCCTTAAGAAAACCTGGGCGGATGGAGCGGTGCAACTGGACTCGAGGTGTGACGCCAGGCAGCGCAGGATCTGCGGGGGACCCTGTGTGTGCACTGCCGCGGCGTCAACTCCCATCCGGAGTCTCATGAGCACGCTTTCCCGCGGGCTCCAGGGAGGCACTGGCGTTACCTTTGACGGGTTGATCACCAGGTTCCTGGCGGAGCCGTGCTCGTCTCCAGTGAAGGCTGGCTGGTTGCTGAAGCCCTGCTTCACGTTCACAGCGGTGAGTTCATCCTGTGCAAGAGAAGCACCGATTAGGCAGGGGCACGCAGAGCCTCCACTTAACCCAGACCCCGCAGCCTGCGTGGTGCGCTCGCCGCGCTCTGCGAGAGCTGAGGTGCCGAATCCAGTTCCCCAATGTGGCACTGAGGCAGGGGTAAAGCTAGGCAGCCAGCGCAGGCAGAATGCCGGGGGTCGGTAAGGAGGAAACGACCATGGTCACCTTGTCTAAGTCAAGGAGCACCCGCTATTACGCCCCCCACCCGCGTGCTAACATTTCCCACACAGGCATCCCTTCTGCTGAAGGTCCTGGACCCAGGACCTTGGACTAAGGACAGACCACACTTCTGCACCCCATTCCTAGGCATAGGGGAGGGAAGGCAATCACTCACTCAAACGGGGAGTTTTTGGGTTTTTTGGGGGGAGAGGGAGAGGGAGAGCAAGCAAAGGAGAATCTTGAGATCATAAAGATGAGTCTGAGTTCTCGGCTCCTAGCCTCCCTGACCATTTTATTCTTTCTGAAATAGGATCTGTTCCACTTGCATCGGTGACCCTCGGTTTTATTTTTCGACTGTAAGAGGACACAAACCCAACATCCACTGAAAGCGGCATCAGCACCTGGCCGCAGCTGCCAGCGTTCCTTAGCTTGGTCTTCCAGCTTTTCTACAGGCTTGGAATATTTTAACTTCTAAGTTGGGAAAAGAAAAAACTGAGCCTCCCCCTCCCTACACCTAGAACAAACTCAGTGTTCCACCTGCAACTGCTCTGGAGACCCAGCAGCTGGGTTTCCTCCTCAGCCCCTCCTTTGCACTCAAGAGGCCTGGCTCACCCAAATTACCCAAGACCCCGTGACGAGTTAGAGATGAAGGTTCCCAGGCCACACTTCCCCAGAGCACAGCTGGAGGGCTGCTCAGAGCTCAGCGAGACCTTTAACAGCATTTTGGATCACCCAATCCTTACCTACTGAGGCAGATAGCAGGCATGTGTCTTCATGACCATTTCACAGATGCACAAAGCGAGGCTGAGCCAGCCCCGAACTGCTCAAAGCTAGACTAGCAAGACAAATTTCCATGCCAAAGCACAAATGCCACATGAAAATGTGGTCTAAAAGCACAGAGCCACAACTCCTACACTCCTTACAAAGACCACCTATTGGATGCACACAGGAGAACGTCCAAGGTCACATCACAAAAAAAAAAAAAAAGTCACCCAGCCTCTACAATAAAAAGGCCCTCCCTACCCAGCCCATCCCATCCCCAAGCTAAAGGAACCGCAGCAGTCTCTAAGACCAACAGGAGAGAACAAGAGCAAGAGGTCGGACAAAATGAGGCCTTCTGCTCGCCACGTTAAAAGCCAAGAACAACAGGAGCCAGAGCACAAAACCGCAAGCACACCTTACTCTTTGTCAATATCTGCTACAAGTGTGAAATAAGAAAAACTGATCACATCCATTGCTGTGATTAGTCAGGAAGCCTTAGGTCAAAATAGTTTGACACTTGGGCATCTGATCAGCCTCAGGTCACAGTGGCTGTGAACAGAGGCCTTCTGGAGACATGCCACATACCTGCACACCAACACCATGGCAGGCCGCTTTGGTGAACTCTCAAAAGACCCCCCCACTATGGGAAATTCAGCTCAATGGTAATCAAGTCTCCTCCAAGCAGAGGAGGAGAGATAAATCAAGATCCATGCCGAAGACAAACTGACCCCAGAGGTTTCAGCCAGTGCTCCTGTGTCTTCAGATTGTTTGAAAATCTAGGATAAAACCATGTACTGCACTTTTTGTACCAGGGATTGAATCCAGGGGCAAATCAACCACTGAGCCACATCCCCAGCCCTTTTAATATTTTTAAGGGTTTCACTAAGTAGCATTGAGTCTTGCTAAGTTGCTACGGCTTGGCCTCGAATTTATGATCCTCCTGCCTCAGCCTCCCACTAGGATTACAGGTGTGTGCCACCACTCCCAGTTATAATGCACATTAAGAAGATTTCAGTCAACTTAAACACAATCATCATTTTTTATGGTCTCAGTCTGAAAAAGCAGGAGTAAAAATGAATTGTTAGAATATGGGGAGAAAACTATGTTTATCTTTGATTTACTACCGGAATATTATAAGAAACAAAATGAGAAACAGCTTATGTTCTTACTAAAACCATGACCTGGCTTCACCAAGAGGCCACGTGTGAGGCTTTCAGGACCAGTTAGCTCCACTTAGTGCTGTTTCGTAATTTTATTCTAAACTGACGCTGGCTCAGTTAACCATTATTTGCTAACCACCTGAGGTCCGGTTTCCATAGAAACCGAGCAAAGTCAGGAGCATCACGACCAAAATTTGCACCCCGATGGCCCGTTTCTTAAAAATCTCTGCCAAGAGTGAATACCGACGGCAAAAATCCAAACGATGGCTTAGATTCATATTCCAGAGTGTTTGCTATTGTTGTTTAAGCAATGTTTCTCAAACTCCAGCTATGCACCCACACACCCCCTCTGAAGGGAAACCACTCTCTCCAACCTGAAGATGTCCAGTTTGGGAAGACAGCTAAGGCAAGGATGTTTAATGGCATCAGGCACCCTTGAGAGACTCCGAACTGAAGGTAATTTGTGTTACATGAATTCAAACAACAAACTTCCCCGACACGGCTCTGCCAGCCTTTGCCAAGTCTAATTAGGCAAAAACAGAAGAGACAGAGTCCAGATTTCAGAACAGCATGCCTCAAACCCCAAGCCAGATTCTGTAAGGGACACAAATAGCTTCTTGCACTAGCCTTGAACTTCTTCAAAGATTTTTCAAAAGAAAAGTAACCAACACCAAAATTCTTTTAATGCCTTTCCCAAAGTCTTAAGCTTGTTCCATTGTGCCCAGTGGATGATTCTTATAACAGGACCATCAGCTGCTACTTTGCCTAGTTGCAAAGTGAGGCAAGCAAGACCCCAGAGACCTGGGAGAACATACAGCGGTCAATGAGAGCCCAGGTCTGGGTCTTTAACGCAGGCCACCAGTGCTGGGCCTTTTCCAGCCAAAGGACTCCGGAACAAAGGTTGACATTTTCTTCATTGTAGAACATGCAGAAAAAAATGTTAATAACTGTTGGTGTAAGAGGCGACCATGAATTCAGAGACAACCTTCAATGAATTTTCCATGGACAGCATCCAGGGCACAAAAGAAAATAACGAAAAAGTTGTACGTGTGTGAGAGACCAAACATTCTCAGCAAAGAAACGAGCTGAGAGGGGAACTCCATCCTCACTCCGTGGCCCAGGGAAGCGCTACACAGCACATGGCACATAGTGTTGAAGGGTGCCCAACTGACCTAGTCCCAAAGTCACCCCAACACAGAAGAGAAGATTACCACCCCCTTGCCGATTTCAACTGAAAGCCTTAAAGCCGTTCTAGGGAGACAGACACCAGACAGAAATAGAAGCCAGCCTAGGAAATAGCCCATGTCGATGTGGAAAGCCAGCACTCACTCCGCATCCCCAGTCTACGCTGACGAAACAATCAGACCTTTGCAGCTCCGGGTGATCTCCAAATGCACCCACCCATCTCCTGCGTTTACCTTGAATTTCAGAACGATTTTTCTTGGTTCACTTTCAAAGTAATCTTTAATTTCAATAAAATATTTCATCAGCAAAGTGAAAGCATTCTGAAGCTAGTTTGGAAACTGCTAAACTCTTAAGAAAAGCTCAGTTTGGCACAACTTTTAGCGACCGTTTGAAAAGCCACTGCAAATGGCACATGCACACACTTAACCTCCTCCACCCTCGCCATCCAACCGCAGAACGTGGGCAGAAGCTCCCAGGTTTCTCAGTCACCTGGCTGTCCAACAAGCTAACTCAATGAATATTCAAAGATCTAGACAGAACTGTCCACCAGGGACAACATGACAGAGGAGAAATATCCCTCTCTGTGCTGGCCAGGTAGGCAGGTTACACCCATCTTACTGAATTTCTCATAAACAAGTTTATAATTACTTTTCCTAACCTTGTCCACTTCAAAAGAGTGTTCTCTCAGCTCCCAAAAGATGACTACAGAATCCCTTTTTGGATAGGCCTAAGTTTTAATTGGCAATTTCAAATCTGAAAGAATTTAGCATGGACATTTAATGCTTTTATTAGTGCCTTACAGTTGCACGTACTGTGGGGTTCATTCTGACAATCATACATGCATGGAATGAAGTGTGTTCCATTTCAGGTCCCAGTACTTCCACCATCCTTCTCTTCCTCCCCCCCTCCCCCCGCATTCCCTTTCCACTCTTCTAGCAGAGACACCAGTTTGGAGGAACTGGGTTATGATAATCCCCCCTTCTCATTTGTGCAGGTAGTGACCATCAGGTAACAGCAGGTGAAAACAGCCCGGGAGATAGGCCAAGGGTCATCACCCAAAGCCACGCATCTCCCAAAATGGGTCTGAAATCTTTTAACATACTACAGTCACAGCTGGGCCCGGCCACTGCTCCTCACTAGGCTCCCCCTTCCCCTTGCAGCCTGCCTCCTGGCCTGGATGAACCTCCCCATCGGAGAGACTCTGAAGGCTTCCACTTGACCCCGCAGAGCTACCAAAGCGCGCAGCACAGCTCTCCAGGACCCAAGCAGCAGCTCTGAACTCGTCTCCCCCAATGCTGGCCCCTCATCAAAACAGAGCCACCCAGGAGTGGCATCCGAAGCCTCCACCAAGCTGCACCTTCTAGTCTTGGTTCTGTTCTAAGCAGAGTCATGTGGATCTGTGTTTGAATGCAGAGCCATTGCCTAGGATAGGACCACAGTTACTGACCTCCCTGCACCTTGCTTGCTTTGTTTAAAAGGAGACAAGAATAACTCACAGGGCTGGGGTTACATAAGATAGAACGTGCAGAGTTTAGCACAGTGCCCGGCCCATTATTAAGTGCCCTATAAATGGTGGATACTGTTGTTATAACTGTTTCCTATTTTTACATTTTAACTCTCATTTAATCCATTCGATTGTTCCATGCCATTCCGGAACATTGCCTTTTCAACCTCCGAGTCATGCATTGTGCCATTTCTACCCCTTGGACTGTTAGCATGAAATCTTCTGCATTCTTCAAACCACAACTCAGGTTCCCCTTCATCCAGTGAAGAAGTAATCAATACAGCACGGTGCTAAGCACTCCGATTCCACAGCAAGCAAACTGCAAGGTGCGCTAAGGGCCCCAGGAGAAGTGCCACCCACTCTGAGATCAAATAACAGAAAAGCCAGGCAAGGAGGTGAGACCCAGGCAGCTGGGCCCCACTGCAAAGGAGCTAACTTAAGGAGAATCCTTATAATGGCCTGGTTCAGACACTTGTAACTAAACTCGCAGTGGGTAAATTAAAATGGAAAAGTCTAAGAACCCAAAGAAAACTGGAAAGGAAACACAAAATAAAATGGTCAACCCAATCCCAACCACATCAATCACATTACATATGGATTAAATTGTCATACACCAAGATTCCAACTAAAAGCCAGGATTGCAGGCACGGTGGCAACACCTGTAATCCCAGCTACTGGGGAGACCAAGATAGGAAGATCACAAGTTCAAATCCAGCCTAGGCAAATTAGCAATGCCTTATCTCAAAAAGGGCCGAGGGTGTAGCTCAGTGCTGTGTGCCCAGCATGTGCAAGGTCCTGGATTTAATCCCCAGTCCTGAGAAAAAAAACTGTCAGATGGATTTTTAAAATAAAAGAAGCCCCAAGAATAAAGATATACTCTAAATATAAATACAGTTAAATTGACAGTAAAGGGATGGAAGAGACGTGTGCCATGAACAGAAGAGGGCTGGAGTAGCCATTAGCATCAGATAAAGCAGACTCCAGAGGGTGACCAGAGAACGAGGGCATCATTGCCAGCAAGGGTGACAGACATGCTGATGAACGCCTGGCAAGCAGACAATAAGCTCGCATAAAATCCGCTGGACTGGGAAAGCCAAAGAGACGGTGTTCGAGTGGGAGCTGACAGCACGCAGGTTGACAGGAGCTGCGCAGGCCCTGTGGGCCACGAAGGCCTCCGGCTTTACGCCAAGAACAGGAAAGGCTTTGTGCCCACCTCGAATAGATCTGCACCACAGACAACTCAGTAGGCAGGATCAGACAGAGGCCAAGGTGAGCTGGGGGCCAGCTTCATGGACATGGTAGCTGGGATCGTGACGGTGACGGCAGAGGGGGAGGAAAGGGGGAGCAGATGGATCGTTACTGGGAAAACCCAGCAGGGCTTGGGCTGACCTGGCTGGAAGGACTATGGTGGTCACATGTGCCCTGCAGGCTTCTGGGATGGAAACAGTGTCCAGGGCCTTCGAGGAGCATGGGTGTGGAAGCAGGTTCAGTATCAACCACACCGTGTCCATGGGCTCAAACATGAAGAAAGCTTCCTACAGCACTTGGAGGTGCAAGTCTAGGGTACAGGGCCACCCAGGCAGGGCTGTCAAGTACTAGCTGTCTACACGGAGGGCACTCTGGGGAGGCCAAGACCACCCAGGCAGAGGGCAAAGTGAGGACAATGGCAGGACAGACCCCAGGGAACTTAATGGCCCTGCATAGGAGAAGCCTTCAAAGGCAACTGAGCTGGCCTGGTCATTTCAGGAAGGGGAAGAGAGGGAGCCAGGAATGCTGCATCTGAAAGCAGCGGCAAAGACTTTTGCCAGCAGAGGGAGCACAGGACTGAGCGCTGCTGGGAATGCGGCTATCACTGGTAATGGAAGGAGCGACTTCAGAACCATGAGGGCAGAGGAGTGAGAAGACCGTGAAGGAGGAAGTGAGAACTCAGGACGCTTCTGGAAAAGTCTGGAGTACAAAGAGACTTGGGATAAAGAGGCTCTCAAACTGGAGAGCCTGTCACGTTTCAGTGACAGGAAAGAAGCCATTCAAGGAAGCAGCTGAAGTAACAGGAGGAAAGGGAACTAGAAGCTTCTGCGGAAGTAGGACACAGCCTCCCAACTCAGGCTCCACAAGCCAATGGCCAGTGCAGACCTGCCAGGACAACAGAGGAGCACAGGCCAGCCTCACAGATGCCCTCTCGCAGGGTCACGTCAGTCCTAACCCCTGAACCTGTGCACAGACCTTACCTATGGGGGGTCAAGCTCAACTGCTGAGTCCACGTTACGACAGCTGATGTCCTCGTAAGAGGACAGGCAGGGAGGAGAGCACCGTGCAGACAAGGCCACGACTGGAGTTTCATGACCACATGCCATACCTGGACCAGAAGACCTGGAAGGGCCCTGCCCTGGAGAACCTGGTTTCTAACTCCAAGCCTCCAGACCTATGAGAACACAGTCCCACCATCTGAAGCCATCCCGTCTGTGCCCGGTTACAGCAGCCTAGGAAACCAACCAGGCATGCAAGAAAAGGGACACTAGGCTCTCAGGGCAACACTGCCCCTAAAACTCAAGATGCAGGCCATCCAGCACAGCAGACCATGGCTGTGCCACAGAGGAGGTGTCTACAAAGAAGTGTCTGGAGAAGAGGGGGAAATTGACTCAGGACCAGTGGCACCCTTGGCACATCACAGGGGAACAAAAAAGTTTAAGCACATGTCAGAGGTGCAGACAGGCTTATGTAGGACAGACACAGTCAAGGGAGAATGTGGGCACCTTGAGACCGAGACACCCCCTGTATGGCTCCTGGCACTTTTACAGGAAACCAGGGAAGGGCGGTACGGAACGGCAGGTCGGGGTGCTATCCATCTGGTGACCTCGAGGCGGCTTCTGGTGATCTGATCCCTCAGGATCCTCAGGCTGACCTGGTATTATCTGCACAGGTAGCGCGGGAAATAATCCTTCAAAAAAAACAGCATCTCTTTAGTTAACGCATTTGTTGGAGGTTTGATTAGCAGCGCACAGGTAGATGTAGAGATTTCCCAGGAATTCAGGGGTAATCGGCCAAGGAAAGACTGGCTTAGGGAAGACGGGCCCGGAAAAGTCTGCAGAACTTCTGAATTAGCAGTCTATTTCCTTGTCCTCCCTCTATGTCTCCTTTCTACCTTTTAAAATTTCTGCTTCCTTCAACTGCTATCTGCAGTTGTGGAGCAAAACATCACTATGCCTCCAAGCATCGCTCGCTTGCACTGCCAACAGGGCCTGATCCCTAGCTGGAGCTCCTCTTCCCGAGGTCCCTCAGGTGCAATTTGAGGGAGGTGGAGGGTTTTTTTTTTTTTTTACTGCAGGCAAATTATCAGCTAGAGAGCTGATACAGCCTCC
Organism: Aplodontia rufa; assembly: GCA_004027875.1. NCBI lineage: Eukaryota > Metazoa > Chordata > Mammalia > Rodentia > Aplodontiidae > Aplodontia > Aplodontia rufa. The sequence continues at coordinate 129,673 of PVKS010000193.1, forward strand.
TCGAGAGCGCAAACGGTAGGAGTGACTGACTTAGGGAAGGCAGGACTCCCCTAATAAGGCTGCCTTGTCCTTCCCCAGCCCCACCAAGAGCTGACAGGAAGGCCATGAGCTTGAAAGCCACGCCTCAGTCAGCTCATCACATGCATCATCACCCCGCCACACCTGCAGTCTGCGGATCTCACAGCAGGGACCCGATATGGAACCAGAGGATGCCAGATCAACAGAAGATAGTCAGCGCCATCCTAAAGACAGCAGCACCACCCCCTGGCACCCAAGCAGCACATCCATCCCATCCTCCTAACAGCCAAGTGACTCGGGCAGGATGGTCCCACCTTAAAGGTGAGAAACTGAGGCTGAAGAGCAGGCAGAAGCTGAGGGTGGTCAGGCGGCCATGTGAGAAGAGGCCCAAGCAGGTCCAATGTGTCCTTCAGGACAGATCTGACGGGATCAGCGTTCCTGGCATTCCCACCCGAGCTGCCTGGCTCCCCTCTGAGATGAGGATCACCATACATCACACCCACTGCCAAGAACAAGGGAAAATGATACCCACCACAGTCACCAGTACACACCAAACCCTTTAAAAACAGGACCGTGGTCTTGGCTAGGAATATGATTTTATATAACCAGAACGAACAGCAGCAAACTATGCACGCAACTGGCCACTCACACCGTCCAAGGGTTGCAGAGGTCCAAGGAGTACCCAGCACACGCTGGGAGGGGCCAGCACTCCAGCGTCCCACCCAGAGGTAGCCTAGCAGGCTGGCAGTTCCTCCTTCCCCTTTTCCAATGGCAGAGCTTTTGCTTGCAATTGCATCTAAATACAGTGCACTGCGCATTTACCCCACTCCTATCTAAATAATTGCATCCCATTAATTCATATTCAAGCCCCATTCAAATGCATGTCACCCGCCAATATCAAACACCTGGATGTGGCTCTCAGGAAAACTGGAGGAAAATATGGGAACTTTTACATTTGCATATTCATAAAGCAGATAAGGAGACTGCAGTGTCTGCTAGGTTCCCCACCCAGGGCGGCATCCAAGGCAGCTCACTGCTGGGGTCGACTACAGGCCCAGCACTCCTGTACTGCAGTCTTACCAGGTAAATTCTGCCTCTAAGTCACATCTTCACCCAGTCCTGCACGGCAGCGCACAAGGCGATCAAGAACTGAGGCAGAGGAAACAGTTGTGGTTCCTATTCATGAAGTTCACTGTCCAGTGAATTGCCTACCACTCACCCTGCTCCCCAAGGTCACACTGCACCAGCTCCCCTGCAGGAAGCAGCTACCTGAGAGCCAAGAATGTGGGTTTTTTGCGCTGCTGATAGAGATCCTGTTCATCTGTTTTATGTCAATTGCTCAGAAACTAGAGGTAAAGCCTACGTTTTGAGTCAAGGAACCAAATTTTCCCCAGTGGGCCTCAGGACAGCTAGCCTCAACAGCCTTCTGTGGACCTCTGGCCTCCACTTTAATTCCAGGAGACCCCCTTCACACCCCCCCTTCAGTTGCCTCAGCAAACCTTCTGGGCAATTGTGGCCATTAACAGGCACCAAGGCAGCCCTCTGAGAGGCCAGTAAGAGATTACTAAGGGGAGCTTCAAAGCCCAGGACAAGTGGGTAAGCTAAAGCTATAGGGGCCCTTCCAGGCCGAAGACCACCAAGTGACCTGGTTAAAGCCAGCTAAGCAGGCATGGGAAGAGGTACAGTCTACACGATCATTCCTCTCTGCAACTCAGTAATGACTGAAATGGCTGCGGGCCACTAAAGACAGGGCACAATGTCTCTCTGAAGTCCTCAGGCAACAGGGTCTGCCACCCAGCTCAGCAAGAGCCCCAGCCTTCTGCACCCTCCTCTCCTGCTACACTTCCTTGAGCCAATGTGCCACCACCGCCGATCCTTCTCTGGTCCTATTTAAAGCCCCATCAGTGGGGCTTCTACTTCATACTTTAGTTACTGAAGCCGCCTCCCTCACAGCCTCCTGACCCCACTCTCCCCCACACTGGATTCATCAGGCATGAGCTAGTGCAGTAAATCCAAAACAGCAGGATCACGTGTGCTCACCGCCCCCAACGCCAAACCTGCCAGGATTCCAGCGGAGGCTCAAGTCTGCTCTCCCTTCTGCCCTGCCTCCTGCACCCTCCTGCAACACCCACAAGCCCCCAACCTGCGTTTTCTGAACTCCTGCATCATTTATTTGCCTCATCATATATGAAGGAGCCCGGGTATAGCACCGGCTGGGAAGTCCCATCCCAACTCCAGCATTATGTCGACAAATGATCTCGTACAAGCCAAGAACTTCCCCCGTGCCTGTTCCATCACCTGTAGACAGGAGACAGTAACAGTACCTGCCTCAGGGGTGAAGCGGGCATAAAACCAAACATACAAAGCACTTGGAACAGCATGCACAATAAAAGCTGGCTGTAACAACATGATGTGGCATTTTAGACCCTGCACTGAATACATATTCTAGTCCTCGATTCTAAAGTAAATAAAACTAAGGCATCTGTCATTTTAAAAATTGCTTTATGTGGGTCAGTGAACCAGGCATGAACTTGCTGAGCAGTGTTATTCAGAATATGGGTCAAAACTATCACTGGTCCCCAAGAATCTGCGCACAAAAACAGCCTGTAAAAACCTCCTCAGCAATGTGACATCGCCATAAGCAAGCAACGTGGCTTTCCCGGTAATTCATTTCATCATTGTTTATACCAGTCTGCAACAGACTGAAAACTAATAAAAACCTGGTCCTTCTCCATGGTTATTCTGAGAAGCACCATTCTAGAGGGGCGAAAACGGGTTTCTATTTCTTTTCTACACCCCCACAGCACCTCACAGAGTGGGAGGCAAACATCAAGTACTAAGCAAATGCAAACAACTTCAGGGACATGCGGATGATCTGATGACCTCAAAGCAGACTTCACGTGAGCAGCCACCATGTAACCGGCATCTCCAGTTCACGAAGAATCGTGGAAACTGACAACCGACAGCCAGTCTAAAACTGGCCGGTGCGTGAAAACAACTGTGACCCCCACAAATATTTCCCACACCACCTCCTGACGTAGCACTGTGCGCGGCTTAAGAAAGCCGAAGCCACGTCACATCAGCCTTCCTCGCAAGCCTGGAGGAAGCTAGAGCACCGAGCGCTGCCCTGGGCGGTTCTGATGGGTGCTCCGGGCCTTTAATCAAATGGGCAGCCTAAGAACCCAGCCTCGTCACGGACACACACTGCTGTTAGTGCGTCACTCCCGCCAGGGCCTTCGCGGGTCCCAGCCTCAACCTCGTTAGGTTAATCCATGAACGAAACGACTGGTGAGGGACAGCAGATTCTACCAGATTTGAGTGACAGCGGGCAGCTCCTGCACACTTGAGCTCGGCACACCAGGTGCTGGTTGAGGGCCCAGCCATTCCTGCTGGGAAAAACCCTGGCACCTTCAAAGTGACTGTGAAAAGCTGCAGAAAACTCGAGACCAGGGGAGCCCCAAGCACCCTGTCCCCGACTTTCTCAAAGGAGGGCTTCGTAACCACCCTCACTCCTCCAGCCCCAGCACCGGATCAGCCTTGGTCTGCTGACACCCCTGCACCTCTCTCAACTGTGCTAACCACCAGAGACTTGTCCAAGTTCATGGATTCAACTCTGTCGCCTCCCTGAACTCAGAGCAACTCCTGGAAAACACTGGCACCCTTCTGAAGATGCCAAAAGCTTTCTCATGACTTCATGGTCATCTCTCCACCCAAGGCTCTCAGCGGCAGGGACCAGGTCTCACGCTCCTGGAGTCCTACTTCCTGTGCCAGGTCCTACCTTAGCAGGTTTCTAATCGCCATTTAACTGATAAGTGCTGCCCAACAAATACAGCCCGGCCCACCCCACCACATAGGTAAGCTCCACCAGCCTCTGATGGCCTGCCAGGATGGAAGGGCTCTGTGTGCAACACTGGCTGGGGGTGCGGCCCCAAAAAGCAGCAAATCAAATGCAACCTGCTGAGAGGTGAGGAGTGAACCACAGGCAACCAGGCAGCAGGAACCACACAAGCAAAGGGCCCGAGGACACGAACTGCTCAGTGGATGCAGAAAAATGAGAAAGACCAATGTGGCTGGAACCTCCCCAGTGTTAATGTCCCTTGGGACCACTCCTCCACACAGGGTCCCTAAGTCCTGGTCCTGCCCTTAGAGTCACAGCCAGTTCCTGGGACCCTGCACCCTCAAAGGGTGATCACAGCCATGACTCCCATCACCTATGATCACAATCCCAAATCCAGATGTTTAGCTTCCATACACAGTTCAACCTGAATGCTCCAAAGCTTCAGAAAAAAAACCTTATCTCCCCACCTTTGTACTCTCCCCTGCCCTTAGAATAAAGAATTAAATTCTGTTCCTTGGACAACTTGGTCTAGATAACATACCTGACAATCTAAGCCAGATATGACCCAAGTCCAAGACCTCTGGGTCCTTAAGACCCTAACCCATTTGTGAGAGATCAGACTTTCTTCATGGTCTTCAACCAAAACAGCATATGGCAAGAGAATGGATGCAGAACCAGACGCAAAATCCAGATGTTAGAGATAATTGCACGGGAGAGAATAAACCCAGGCACCTTCAGCCATACGATTCCCAACTTGAGCCTGAAAACACTGGAGAAGAGAGGCTCCTGGACAAACAGTGGACACCCTACCGCGGAAGCCTGGGCAAAGACCTCGATGACCAGAAAACTCTGAAAACACCAGGGGAAATACTTCCAGGTACTGGTTTAGGCAAAATTTCCTGAACTCCAAAAGCTTAGAAAATAGCAAGAATTAACAAGTGGTATTACATCAAATTACAAGACTTCCACACGGCAAAGGAAGAGTGAAGACAACCTACAGAATGGGAGGAAATATCTGCCAACAGTTCATCCAACAGGATTCACGTCTAGAATGTGCAGAGTTCAAAAAAAATGCAACACCCCAAATAATCCAACAAGTGAAAAGGTACCTCAAAGTACAAATGGCCAATAAAAATATGAAAATGCAAATCAAGACTACACCAAGTTTCCATCTCAACCCAGCCAGCACGCAAGAAAAAATACGCTAGAGATGGGGATGTAAATAGTGCAGCCACTCTGGAAGACAGTATGGAGTTTATCTCTAAAACCAGGACCACCGTGAGGTCCAGTTACCCCACACCCAAGTCAATACACAGTGCAGACACCTGCCCACTTAGTGTATCGCAACACTGTGCCACAGCCACGCCATGGACTCAGCCTGGGGTCCATCAGCAGATGGAAGGATAAAATGTGGTACATGTTCACGATGGCATATTATTCAGCCACCTTTAACCAGATGGAACTAGGTATGTTCAGCAAATAAGCTGGACTCAGACCCATTCTCATACGTGAAATCCGGCAAGGATACGTGCCTATCACCCCTTCAACTCAGGAGGTTGAGGCAGGAGGATCACAAGCTTGAGGTCAGCCTCAGCAATTTAGCAAGGCTCTGACTCAAAAAGGTCTGGGGATACGGCTCAGTGATTAAGTTCCCCTGGGTTCAATCCTCAGTACAAAAAGAAAGTAGAGGGGCTTTATTAGGGAAGGGTAAGGGAGGTGGTAAGAGGGTAACAGGGAGATGGATATGGTCAAAACACAGGCATGTATGACATCACATTGATACAATGAAGCCCATTATTTTGTACAATATGCACTTTTTTAAATGTTTGCAAAAATGCAAAACAATGCCACTCATTTTGTTTTGGAAAATTTAATGAACACTTAAAATTTTTGTTTACTTTTTAAGAGATGGAAAAAATTCTATCTGGTTTTTCCAACACTTGTGGATGTGGTGCTAAGGTTCAAACCCAGGTTCTCACGCATACCAGGGAAGTGCTCTACCACTGCTCCACTACTCCAGCCCCTCATTGTATCAAAATAAATTTAACTCTTGGTTTTGGAAACATTTTTAAAAAGTTAAAAATGAATCAATTTCATGTTAATATATTTCTTAAATTTGTTTTGATTTCTAATACACTATTGAGAAACGTGAGCTTTTGTTTACGTAGGTTAAAAGAATCCTCAATGCTTCAGACTATAAAGGGGTTCTCAGGGAAGTTTGGGAACCACTGTCTTTCAGCTAATGGAGAATTTCTACAGGCATCTCTCAGCTCAATGCTATCAAATAACCTTTCTCCCCAATCCTCTCCCCTCCGCATCCCCAAACTTCCCAACCCCACAGGCCAAATAAAAATTTAAAATTCACATCAAATTCCAGAACCTGGGAATGTGACCTTATTTGGAAAAAGGATCTTGGCAGATTGTGGATGGGATCATCCTGGATTACCTTGGTGGGTCCTCCTACAAGAAGCCCAAAGGAAAACAGACACCCAGAACAGAGGAAGAGGCCATGCTGAGTGACGTGGCCAGAGGTCAGGGAAGACAGCGGATACGGGAAGTCAGAGAGGGTAAGGCGAGGAATCCACGCCAGCCTTCCGAGGGGAGCAGCCTTGGCTTCTTGATTTCAGGCTCCAGCCTCCACGACTGAGGAGAGATTCTTGGCAGGCCACCAGGGAGGTAATTTGTAACAGCAGACACAAATGAACCGCTCACCCCACGCCTGATGGCCAGCAACCACGGACATGTCAGTCCTGCTGGTGTGACCCTCAAAAGCCACCGTCTCCTCAAACTGGAACCCTTTGTCACCTTTAACACCCCTGAAGGCCACCTCATTTCTCCATAAAATCCAAACACAACACAGCCCATAGAGCCCTTCTGTCCTTCCCATGCCACCCAGCACACCACCCTGGGGCACATCCCCCATTCTTCCTGTCCTGCCTCCTCTAGAATAACTTCCTTCCACATCCTCAGTCCCACCACTCCTACACATCCTCCAGGGGCCAGAGTCGCCTAGTAGATCTGGTGACAGATGGGTCCTTCCCGCCCACTTCCTCTCAACACCCGTGGGAAACACTGCACTCCTTTACCTGCCCAGCCCTCCCTTCAGCCTACTCTTCTCACCTCAGTACTGGCACTGGGCAGAGGAGTCTGCTGCAGGAACAGTCAAGTGGAGTGGAGGCCAGCAGCCCTGGCCTCCACCCTTTAGAGACCACCAAGTCCCTGCACATATCCCGCTGCAACAGCTCATACTCCCAGATGCCAAGTCCTGGGGGAGAGAGCAGCAGCACCCAGCCCGCTCCCAGGCTGAAAGCTCTGCAGCCCTGAGCCCACGCCCCAGGTGTTCTCACCATCCCTCCGACAGCTGAGACCTAGGTGAGAGCCAGACTGCTAGAAGCCAGGGACCTGGCAGGAAACAGACTAGGGTCCGGTGCTCAGGAAATCACAGCTGGCAAAGGGCCTGCAACGGGCCCAAAACCATGCACTGCGTGACAGAACTCATCTAGGACAATTCCCTCAGAACATAGGAATAAAGGCCAACAGTTACAGTGTTTCTCCTCTTCTCAGGGCCAGCACGCTGCACAGTTCGCAGGACCCATGTGTACAGATGCCACCTAGACATGACTCGAACTGGGCAGCTCGTGTGGGCATATCCCCTTCATGAGGGCTGCCCACAAGCAAGGGAGTGGTCACAATGAAACTGCAGAGGAATAACCCCAGCACACACAGGGCCGGAAGAGCCGATCCAAGGCTGCCCCAGAGTCTGGCTCGAGGGTAGGATCAGCCACTATGGAGCACAAGGATGAGCATGCGGGAGCTGCAGGAGCATTCTTCTCTGCCCAGAAGACACCACGCCAAATCTGCAGAGATGAACGGCCCCCAGCTCTCAGGCACAGAGTGCCCTAGAGGGCAGTGTCACACAGCCAGGGCAACAGGAAGGTGGTTCAAAGGGGCAGGCCAAGGAAAGCTGCAGGAACAAACAACGTCTGGCCCAGACCTGCTCCGACGCATCACCTTGGCCGGCCTAGAGCTCAACTTCCTTCTGCTCTGCAGGACCTTAGAACCACCCATCTCCAGTGCTCACCTGCCCGGCCTCCCCTGAGGTGGCACAGACCACAGAATCTCTCTCCACTAAACACAATGGGGTTCTCCACTCCCACAGTTCTTCCTGCCAAAACAGAAGGAAAAGCACCTACTGTCCAGTTCCTCTAGGCTTCCCATGCATGCTGGTTAGAATTCACCATCTGATGCGGAAGACACAGGAACTCTACCATTACACCAGAGGGAAGAGTTCTGGAAAGTATTCCCTGCTGCGACTCTCAGGATGCCAAAATACAAATGGCAAGTACTATGACATCGTCAGAATGCCTCTGTCTATAGGCTAATAAGCGGCCCAGCAATGGCCTAAGCCATGTGGATTGCTACTGTTCAGAGTGCAGGGAGAGATGGTCCCAAGGTCAGCTCAGCAGCTTATTGATTTCATAGTCACTGGATTCACTCCATTTGAGCTCGAGTTTCAGTCATAGCTTTGCTGCCTCATGGTCACAACATGAGTGCCCCAGCTCCAGCTATCATATCCTCTTTATCACCTTTCCAACACAGGACACTAAAGATTCTTCAGTGCATCGAGGCAGGGCATTCCCCTCCTGTGTGTGCACATTTATCAGATGAAAAAATTTTCCAGAGTCCTGTCATGGATTTCCATTAAATCTCTGGTCCAAATTAAGTTTATATGCATACTTTGAACTGCAAAGGAGATTGAGAAAGTGAGACTCTGCCTTTTTCTTCAAGTGGCAAGCAAGAAAAGTAAAAGCAGGGTAAGAATGATAGTGAGGTAGCCCACACAGTGCCTGCCGCATACAACCGGACCCACAGTGCTGATTGGTTAATAATCAGCCGGCATGGTGGTGCACAATTGTAATGCCCATGACTCGGGGAATCACGGTGGGAGGATCACAAATTGAGGCAAGCTTGGGCAACTCAGCAAGACCCCATCTCAAAATTTTAAAAAGGAACAGGGATGTAGCCCAGTGGTAAAGCACCTCTAGTTCAATCCCCAGTACCAAAAAAAAAAAAAAGGAAACAAAACCACTTATTTGCTTTTCCCCATTTCCTTAGTGTGAATACTGTACTCCCACCGTGGAGAACTTCAAGCCACCAACATGGTACCCACCAGCTCACAAGATCTGACATTTTAAGAGTCTGCTTCAGCCAAAGAATTTATATACGATGCATGATAAAAATTTAAGTTCACAATGTTACTATGTGATCTAGTATTGTTCTAGCTACAGGGCAGTCCTAACTCCAACCCACAGCTGGCAGCATCCCAGGTACACAAGAGCTACACTCGATGAGACCCTTCTGCCTACACAGCAGCGCCAGGAGATCCAGGCTGGCTTGAAACCGACAACACCGGGCACAGTGGCAGGCAGCTCAAGTCGCTGTTTCTTGGGAGGCAGAAGCAGGTGGAACCCTAGGGCCTAGGAGTTCAAGGTCAGCCTGGGCAATACAGTAAGAAGACATCACAAAAAAGAAAGACTACCAACAAGGACTCTTTCCTTAAGCCCAATCAAGGTTATGTAACAATGTTTTCTCCAAGGAAGTACTTGACTGCATGTTTGTTACAGCTTGGAATGCAGATTAGCACCAAGAAAATAAAAGTCATTCCTAATCCCATCCCCCAGTGCTATGGAGTGGGTTCCCCAGAGTTCAGGTGTTGGGAACTCAATCCCCAGCGCCAGGTTGACAGGTTTAAGAGGTGATTAGGTCTTGAGAGCTCTGCACTCAAACGGCCCCAGGTTGCCGTCTGTCCTGGGAGGTTTGGGAATGGGTTCCTGATCAAAGCAAGTATGGCCCTCTCTCGCACCTGTGCACCTAATTAAGTAGCAAGAGAGTTCTCAGTACTTGCCAGACCCTAAATCCCAGACTTCCAGGCCTCCATAGCCCCCACAATTATGAGAAATCTCCTTAAAAATTAGGTAAACAGTTACCTTACTTTACAGGTGGCCCTGTCTTTGATCTGGTATCACAGGACAACACACCCAGAGGCAGCGCTGTCTACTTGAGAATCCCTCCAGATAATGCATGTTTTAAGGAGAAATCATGCTACTTTATAACCCAATGACATTTTTTCCTTATTATGTAAATTTTCCAAGACAAAGAAACCCGAACCGCATCTTGAACCCCGTCACCATCGCCAGCTTCAGAAATTATCTAAATATCTGAAAGGGCAAGTGTCTCCAGATCCCCTCATGGAGGGGACCATACAGGAAACAGGCCTTCTCGGCTGGCCTCTCCCCACTGCACTGCCCAGACCGCAGTGGCCCCCTGCTCCACCATTCATCAAGCTCATCCCCGCCTGGACGCAGCCTCCAACTGCAGCTCAGAGCTCACAGCAAGGAGCACTTCAGCGGAAGCACCAGTCTTTCCACTCTGCTCTGTGGGAGTGCACCGCAGCTTGAGAAATCCTCCAACTCCCTTCGCATGCCTGCCTGACCTCACTGTGGTCCCCTAAGGGTCCTAAAGGACCCTTATGCCATCTCCCCAGGTGTTATCCTAAGGGAATCTTCTGACCAAAGAGCTCAGACCATACCCTGAATTAACAGCCTTACCGGAGTCCCCAAAGGACCCAGCTGAAAACCAGGCCCCCCAAACAAAACCCCATAGCTCCTGTGAGTTCAAAGGAGGGATTGCGGAACAAAGCTAGAGCTGCTCTATGTCTCAGCTTAGGCAAGGGCACCCTGGAGAGAGAGACCCGCGTTTCAGGACCCAGGTGAGAAACTCTGCTATGGGCCATTTGCAGCTTGAAAACAAATCTAGGCTGAGTCACGCTTATTAGAATTGATTTTGAATGTGGAAAGTAATCGAGCTCATTTGCATTGTTCAATACCTAAATACAGGTATTGAACAACTTTAGATACTTGTTCAGGTATCTAACATCAGATAGAGGTAAATGGGGTTCCTCCACCTTCCTACAAGTTTTTCTAACAGGTAAGGACAAACCGAAGCAGTGGTTCTCAAATCACCTGGAAAGGCTATTTAAAATGCAGATTCCTACTCCTCCCCGTTCTGCCTCCGCAGGTTTAGGGTAGCAGTGAGGCATCCACAGCTGCACTTTTAAGGCACCTCCTTGGCCATTCCGTGCAAGGTTGGCAGACCCCAAGAAATGACCAGTTGAGCTCCTCCTCCTTGACCTGGAGTTGTGCAGCAGCACTTGAGCCAGTGCTTCCTGCCCCAACTGTCCTTAGAGGCACCTGAGGCAGGAGTTACACAGAAACGTCCATCCCTCCCTGAACCCTGGGATTCAGGAAGGCCTGCACCAGGGCCCTGGGGCCAGCAAATTAGCCCCTGGTGGGGTGCTTTCTGCAACCAATTATCTCCCCAGTCTTCTCTGCCTTTTGGTCTCCCAGGCAACTGGTCAACCTGTCCTCTCTTCCCAGGCAACTTTACCAATGTTGTCCCCTTAAAAGAACACATTTTTGCTTCCTTCTTTCCACTTCCCTAGCTGTCTCTGAAATATCTTAAGAGTTTCAGATGCTAATAACCAACCCAACAGGACTACCAAGATAAAACGAGCACTGTGACAGCTAAGCTTCATAAACACAAGAACCCATCTTCCTCATCCTCCTCAGGCTCACTACCCTGTGTTGACATGTCTCCCAGTGCTTGTCACTGAAACGCGACGGTTGGCATCCTTACTCTCTCCATGGCCTATCTTCCTCACGGAAGTGTAAGCTGCCTGCGAGCAGGAACTTGACCCTGGTGCCTAGGATTAGACAAAGTGCCAATTCATGAAGACAAAATACAGACCTCTTTTCCCATGTTCCTCAGCCTCCTCATGAAGAGGCTGAGCTAAGAGCCAATGACAGGAAACGTGGCTTGAGGGGAGCAAGGAAGGAATCCAAACAAGAACTAGGTGACTGCAGGGACAGGCAGCTGGAGAGCTCTGCCAGCCAGCAGGGTTCCATGGCCACAGGTGTAAGTACAACGGGAGGCCTGGGGGTCAGCCAACAGAAGCTGGCCTGTCCCACGTACAGTGGGACACAGTTCAACATTTCACACGCAGCTCTTAGGATCTTCCCAGCAAACCTGTGGAGTGGGACAGACACGTGAGTAGTCTGAACCAAAGAGGCAGAAAGTGGCAGAGCCAGAACTCGAGGGCAGGCTGTCTGGCTGCAGGGAGCATGAGCAAGGACTAGGGCTTCCTTGAAGACTGAAAGCAATTCCAAGGGTAGCCAAGTCACTGGGCCAGGACTTAGACTTCATCTGTTCCCTTAGATCTGAGCCAAGCATAGCAGACCCTGACTAAGTTGACGACAAAGATGAACTGTTGCAACACGGGTCTCACGTATGTCCAATCCCACCTGCCCACACTGAGGTTCCCCAGCCCTTCCAGATCAAGGTCCACAAGGCAGGGCTCTGGATCAGAAACAGATCACAAGAAATCTTGTTAGAAATAAAAATTTCAGGGCCCCCCAGACCTACTGAATCAGAACCAGCAATCTGGTGTTGTTGAAAGTGGTGGTTGATTTTTTTTGTGGTGCTGGGGTATCAAACCCAGGGCCCAGCTCGAGCTAGTGCCACAAAGCTACACCCCCACACACCAACTGTTATTCCATACGCCCTCCAGGTGACATGAATGTGCTGTTCTGAGGTTGGGAGAGCAGCTCTGGGTCAACAAGCAACACCCTGCTTAGCTCGAGCTAGTGCCACTGAGCTACACCCCCACAAGCTGTTTTCACCAAGCCCTCCAGGGGATGCCAATGAGTTTGAGGCTGGAGGAGGATTCTGGGTCATCAACATGCAATAATGTGGGCGGGGGGGGGGTCAACTCTGCTGGGTAGCCCTGCACTGCACACCAGGCCATTCTACCCTACGCTCCTGAACGCCTCACTCTTGCCCCAACTCATTTTTCCAGCTCATCCGATTTCCTGAACATATTTGCCATTCAACTGTCTAGAAATAGGAAGAAGTTTTAGAGTTTCACTTTCAGGCCTTGTAACATCAAGGTAGATGCAAGTTTTTTTTTGTTTTTTTTTTTTTTTTTTGTTTTTTTAAAACATTCACCAAGACTTTTCACTCCCCCCGACCCGAGTCAGATTTTTCCTCATTTACCCCACTTTTAGGCATATATTCCAACAAAAACGTGCACTTAGCTTTCTGGAAACCAGCTGTACTTGGTGCTAAGTACCATAGTGATGCCTGCATGTCATCCTTGTCCAGAGGAAACCACCCCTTTAGTGGGAGATGGCAAAACGGAAGTGTATAAAGTGGCGGTAACCAGGCTGAGACAGGGATGAGAGCATCCCACGGTGGTCCAGGATAGCAAACACCTGCGGGGGGGACTCCGCAAGCTCCACTCAGTTCTTCATACACACCAGCAGCCGGAGGCAAGCAGCATTCTCATCCCGGTGCTACAAGGAAGGAAACTGAGGCAGAAGCTGGCAGGTAGAAGCAGGAGGGGCTGGACTGCGGCCCAGTGGTAGAACACCTGCCTCCGTCCCACGCAGGAGGCCCTGGGACCAATCCCCAGCACCACACACAAAAAGAAGTGCATCAGGAGATCCCAGAATGGCTCAAGGCTTCCTGACCACAAGCAGAGGCTGAATGCAGAGGGTGGGGAGGTAACAGGTGACCCGTGACCAGGATAGACAGACCAGCATATGCGAGTACCCCAGGACAAAAGGGAGCCTGAAGCCAGAGCAGAAGCCAAGCATGTGGGTGAAACTGGCAAGACAGATTGGACACATTTTGAAATCGGATCAAACTGGTGGATGTAAGATGCTGATGTATGGATGAGACACGGCGAGGAATCAAGAATGACATCCACTTTTTTGCTTCCCTGTTTTGAAGACTCCAGGACAGTCTTTCCACAGGGCAAAGAATCATACAATATACAGTCAAGTCCAACGGGATGCTGACACAGCAGGCCCTGAATGAAAGCTTCTAGCTCTTCCATACTTCTCAACAGGGGTCCTCATTGAGGGGCCCTACCCTGTCCCTGGGAGCCATTTTCCAACTGCTGCCACTAACAAGGACAATTATGACAAATAGTGACAAATGGATAGCTTATACCAGGGTTTTTCCTCACAAGTGTAAGGAAACTGTTCACAAGTAGTTTTCTGAAGAGCATGATTAAAGTTTATAAATGAGAAGTTATGTAACACTCCCAACTGCAAAGATGCAAACCGGGAATCCAAATCTATGGCTGCCCAAGTGGGAAGCCCACACTTCCTTTAAATTTGTATTCCCACCATGTGGTATACATCTCGGAATGATTGTAAAACAGTTTTAGACGCAAAGAACTTTCCATAGTGCCAACAGTTATGCTGATTTGAACCTACATTTTGTGTAACAATTATATGTGATTGATATAAATTTTACATATACACATGTGTATTGTAATAGTACTCAGGAATTCATGCCATTACTGCCTACGCAGCACAAGTTTGAGACGTTCAAGAAAACATTTAAATAAAAATACAAGGAGCACAGTGGTCAGAAACCTTGAGAGGAAACATCAATAGCTGAAGCTTAGGAAACTGCTCAGCCACCAAGAATAGCCAAGCGCCTGTTCCATGTTGTACCCAAATTTGAGTACAGCCACACAAAACTCCCTCTGCTCAGGATAAAATGTTGCCTTGGGGGAAAGCAAGTAACATTTGATTTATGCCAAATTGTGTTCCAAGTCAGTACTGGTTGACATAAATAGGGAGTTGGTCATCCACCGCCACTTATTTTCTATATACCTTGCTTAAAGCAGTTCAGTTTTCCTGGACTTCAACTTCACTGTCAAAAAGGTATTAAAAAAATAGTCTCTACAGGGCTGGAGTGGTAGAAGGCCAGAGCAGTGGCTCAGTGGTCACAGAGCTTGCCTGGCATGCATGAGGATGCGTGTTTGAACCCCAGCACCAGCAGTGAAAGCTGCGTGGAAAAAACAAGTTGATTCTCCCACTGTACCCTTAAGCCTCTAAGGCCATTTCCAGTTTTCAAAATCCACAGTGACCCCTAAAACTCCAAGTTCTTCTTTCCAGAATCAGAGACCCCAAACCTGTGGGGCTGGAGCAGTGGCTCAGTGGTTTCGGTGCTTGCCTGGCAAGCATGAGGACCTGGGTTCAAACCCCAGCACCACGTACACAACTAAGTATTGGAGCAACTAAGGCCATGTGAAAAACTCAAGTTGTTTCTCTTTCCTTCTCACTGTCCCTCTTTAAAAAAAAAAAAAACCGAGTTGTCCTGAAAAATGAACTCTAAACCCACTTGACAACCCAAGCTACCATCCCACTATGGAGGGCTGCTGTCAATTATGCTGCCCTCTGCAAAGATGAGGCAACACACAAGATGAAATAGACCAGTGGATGCTGCTGTCCCCCACCAGGACAACTTCCTGTCAATAATTTTAAAGTTAACTAAGTTTGGTCCTGCATATCTATTCTAGTCCCTTAAATAACTTCCTTGACTAGTAGAAGTAACAGGCAGAGGTTACGAGTGGGAAAGAAACCTGAAAAATCTCATACCCGTTTTCCTGTTAAGCTGGGAACCACCTGTAAAACCCTCCCAGTTCCAACAAGAATTACTTCCACTGCTGCTCCTTAGCGCATAAACTTCTGAAGTTTCTTGAATTTAATTTCTCAAACATTACTAGCACAAGTTATAGCCAGAGATACCACTTACCCTCCCTCTATTGATGAAATAGGTAGATTTACCAGGGCAAGTCTTAAAAGGCCCCTCCTGGCCTTATTTACAAAGCCCTTTCTGAGAAGTCAGTGGGCCTATAAACTTTTAAGAGAAGGCTTTTAGATTCACAGAAGTTCTGACACTGGTCACTGTTTAACTGTAGACAACAGAAGATGGGTGGGCTACAGCTGTCAAACTGAAAGCCAGGGAGCAGGTGATTAAAAAAGCAAGTCCCTGAGCAAATTGTGTAGCCAAGGGTGATCATTATAACTGGAGATTTGTTACATAATTACTTGTTAACTCCTGACATGCACATAGCTACAAAATACCATGGTTACCCAAGCCATTGAAGCTCATGTACCTGGTGGAAGAGTCAAGGTTTCTTCAATTAATTTCAAGGAACTAACCAATCCTAGGACCTATTCCCCTCCAAGGTAACTGCCTGCTTTTACATATACACAGCCTCCAGCAATTAAGTCCACTGCTGGCGGAGACAAAAAGTCGATGTTTCCCCCTTAATACTGATTTTTAAAAAGGGAGAAGGGATACAGAAGTACATTCAGAAAGCTAAGTATACGTATCACCTCCGCAAAAAAACGACCTCCTTTCCAACCTGGAAAATTTGAGAATGGTCCTTTCTCTCATCTGTCCCTGCTCCGCTGGCGCAAAACGCAAGACCTCCGTGTCGGATGCACTGCATCCCAACATTTTTCAAAAAGTTTACGAGAATTTACCACAGCGGCGGAGAGAAAAAATAAACCAGGCGGAAGCGGAGGAAAGCGAGCAGGAGGGCTTTGGTAGGAAAGAAGCCGGTGAAGCTCCTAGCAGCGCAGTGCCAGGCCTGATAACCGGGAAGCGACCGGGCACTGAGAGCGAGCGCCCACTGGGGCGTGAGGAATGACAAACACCGGGTCTCCGTCGCCAGGGGTCTCCAAGGCCCCCGGCTCCAATCCCTCTCCCCGACCCTTCCCCCGCAGCGCCGGCGAGGCCGGCTGGGCCAACTTGGCCCCGGGTCAGCGCTGCAGAGCGCGGCCCCAGCAGCTGCGGAGGCCGCCGGCGCCCTTACCTCCTTCTGCTTGGGGTCCTGTGGGTAGACATCGGGCGGCCCGAGCCGGGGGCGCTTCAGCGGTCTCTGCTCATAGCTGAGAAGCCCGAAGGCGGCCATGATCTCTCATGTTAACCGGCGAAATGAATGAGAGTTGGAGCTGGAGCAGCCGCCTCTGAGCACCAGGGAGCAGCACTTTGCAGACAGACTCCCTCTCCTCTCCTCGCTCGCCCGCTCGCTGTGGCGCTGCAGGCAGGAATAAAGCAGGTTGGATGCTGCCACTGCCCGGCACGCAGACGCGCACTGACGGGGGCACCTTTCGGCGGGCACGGGGTTGCGCTGGAGCCTCGGGACGCACGGCTCCGGAGGTGGCGGCGGGGCTGGAGGTCGGCCAGGGTCCACCGCGGCGTCTGCCTCTCGTCACCGCCCCCCAACCCTGTCCCCAAGGGGAGGAGCAGCTGATGGGAACGTGTGACTTTTTTCACCAATGGACCTAAACCCACCCCAGCTGGGCGCAGGATGGAGATGGGGGAGGGGCGGGGGAGGGGCAAGGGAGGTGGGAAAAAAACTTTTCTAGGAGCCTAGGCGGGTGGCTCAAGTGCTCGCCCAAGGCGAGGGTGGCCCGCCTCCCCCGGCGAGAGGCTGCGGAACGACCCGCCCCTGCCCCTCCTCAGCTGGGGCCCATCCCCGCCGCCACGCGCCCCGCAGACCCCGCCACCTGGGCGCAGACCCGGCGGGGCGGAGGGAGGGAGGCCCGGAGTGGAGAGGGAGGCGGGGACAAACGATCGGTGCCTCCTAGACGCCCTCCAGACTCCGGTGGCGCACCCGCGGCTTAGGTCCCCTTGGAGGCTCCCAGCAGGCGCCTAGGAGCGCGGCTGACGGCCGCGGCAGCCGCTGGCGGCTAGAAGGGGCCGTACTCACGGTGGCGCGGGGCCGGCTTAACCCTTTGCTGTCCCTCCGGCAGCTGGGGAAGCGGGCCGAGGGGGATGGCTGGGAGCTCCGACGGGGTCCGCCAGCCCGCAGGCGTCGCGGGCAGGTCCAGCCCGCCACCCTCCCCGGCCGCAGCGCATCCCCACCCCCACCCCCAACAGTTTACCTGTTGGTCCCCGGCTAGCGGGCTGGGGCCGGGGGCACTCCAGTGGCCGCAGCCTCCATGGCTCGGGGTGGGAAGGGGAAATGGGATTTGATTTTACTGGTGAGAAATCCTTCTCGCTCAGACCAGCTCCGGGGACACCGCAAAGTTTGCCACTGATGAGGGCGGCGAGCGACGCCGGCTCGTCGCCGGCGTTCTCGCCCCCACGGCCCGGGAGCACGAGCTTCCGAGTTGGCGGACGGCGGCCGCACTGAGCATGCCCAGCTCCGCGGCCGGACCGCGGAGGAGTTGGCTGCGAGCGCGCCAGGCGCTCCGATCCGCCTCTCCGGGTTTTCGCAGCCGCAGAGCACGCAGCCCGCGGGCGCTGGCGCCCGAGCTGGCAGTGGGGTGAACCTGGGCGAGGGAGGAGGCGCCCTCGGGACCCCTCTAGGCCTCCAGCCCTCCGCCCCGACCTCTCTGGAGGTCGCTGTCACCGTGGCCTGGACCGGAAGCCTCACCTGCGCTGAGCGCGTGGATGGAGGGAGACGATCATCCAGCTCCACCGTGCCCCTCGCTTGCTTGGGGCGTGGGGCACCAGGATGCTGAGCCACCTGCCGCGAGCACTGCGAGACCGGAACCGCCCAGGCGGGCCCAGCCTGTCCTGGAGGATGCGCCCGCGCTGGGCCAGGAATGATGGCTGCCATTTATGGGGCCTTTTCCTAGTGTCGGGATCTTGACAGAATCTGCTTCTTACGTACAAGGTTTTACTGTACCCTCTCTATGGGGTGAGAAATCGAGTCAGCTCGGTGAGGTGACTAGTTCGAAGCCCCAAAGCTAGCCCAACACTTTCTGATCAAGTTTTCTGACCTGTACACCTCTACATGGAAGCACTGGGTGCCCTACCTGCCCTGGCCTGATTGTGTCAAGATCCCCCTCAGCTTGAGGAATTTCTTAGACTCCTGGTTCCCAATTCCTACAATAGTGCACGCAGAGTCCTACCTGAAGCCTGATATACAGGTACTCAGGAGTCATTGAATCCGAATCTCTCCTTACCTCTGCTGACTAAGCAAACAAGGGAAAGAAGGAGTAGGCAGTAAGATGAGGCCATGCCTCCAAACTGGGTCCCAAGTGAGGCATGTCTGTCTTTAGGGGCTTCCTTAGTCTGAGCAGGTACTTCTAGAAAACAGTTACCTCCCCTTACCAGCTCCCTGGTATTTCCTGATCACCTTTCTGCTGGAGGTTCAGCCCCAGCAACTCTTAGGGTCCCCGAAGGATGAGTGGAGTCAGTAGGCGCGGAGGAACGACTTGAACCGCCAGAGCAAGTTGCACGCACACGTAACACGCTGCTGGAGCAAAATGCCGTCTGTCTGTTCTTGTTGAACCCTTTTATACAGGTGCATAAACAACGCTTTCATTATCTGCCTCATTAAACAAATTGACCACCTGTAACCATTTCAACTTGTTTCAGAGCACCAGACATAAAACTACCCACTTTATCATTAGTTCATGGTCAAATCCTCATGAATTGTTTTAAAAGACTTTAAAAAGACTTCATTTTCAAAAAGGATAATGTTGTTCCTTATACCTGTTTTGACAAAAGGCAGAGATCAAACACTTTCCTAAGACTGACTCCTATTTTCCTTCAGATGTTTCTTATTTAGCTATGTTATAGGCCCTTATACCCTAATTAACTACTAACCCAAAAGCACCTGTTACTATAACCTTACTAGACATTCTGTAGCTATCCTAAGTCCTATAATTGTAAATCTTAAGATATTTGTGCATCCAACCTATGGGCTAAGAAGTTAAAGCTTAACTTCTGCAAAGATAGGAAAGGCAATTTTTACATAAACAGTTTCCTTTGTTCCTTAGTTCCAATTATTTTGCTTTCTATTTCCAACCCTGCCTCGAGGTCAGTATAGCTTCATCCTTCATGACTTCCATATGTGTAAAACAAGTACCCTTCTCATCAATCTGTAACAGTTATTTCCAATTTGAGTAAATAGCCATTTTCCAGAAGGAATGGTTTTGGCAATATCCTGGAATGTTGGCTTTGCCAAGCCCTTCCCCAAGTCTGGACCTCATCAGACAGAAGCTTGGTAGATATTGCCTCCTCCACCTTTCCTACCTTCTAATGCCCTGGGACTAACTTCAAGGCACCATTCGCCCTCCTTATGGGCATTTTATCAATTCTAGCACCTTTGCTTAAGAGAAAGGACAATTTTAATTAGTGTCTAACTTTGTTAGGAAAATTACCAAGCAAACCAAAAAGTAAGGAAATTGTGTGCTCATCTCCCAGCTGTGGTAGTTTACCATTTTTGTTCCACCTGTTCTCCCCATTCTGCAAGATGTATGTCTTTTCTGTCAAACTTGAAAGATTGTGATTTATGACCCACTATCTCCATTTTAGATTCAGAGAGTAACTCCCTCATCTGTGTATATCCCCCTGTGTACACCCACCTCTTTCCAAGGACCCCTTCCGTACCCACCCATCCTCTTGCGATGAACTTTGCTGAATCACCAGGACCCTTACCACCTGTGTGGTGACCCCCACCCACACTCTCTTCCAGTTACTGCCTATTCCCCTTTGCACCTGCCTCTACCTAATCACAGCCAATCCTGCAGACTGTGCACCTGAGCTCCTCCAATTAGAACGAAGGGCAGTACTGCCTCAGGTTGGAATTAAAAACCCATCATTTCCTTGCTAAGGGTGCATTCTTTCTCCCGTCTGCAAAGAAAATTTTCTGCCTTGCTCATCCACACTGGACCACATGTTTGATTTCATTAATAACAATTCCCAACACACTGATGTGCACTATTAGTAAGGACAGTTGGAATTCATTGTTGTTTTGGAATTCATTGTTGTGACTCAGGCTCAGAGCATGGGACTGGCACATGATGGGATGGGCATTCCAAAACTGTGGTTTTTGGGGATGGATGGTAGGTAAGTAGGTGGGTGGAGGTGTGGCTGGATTTATTATTGCATCATTCATGGTTCTTCAGGGGTACCCTGTAATGCTACTCAAACATCCCTAGTCTGGTGGGAGATGAACCCTAAATTCTTCCATTTCCCCTAAAATTTTTAAGCACTTAAAATCTTTTCTGCCCATAAAGATTTTTTTATTTTTATTTATTTACTTTGCCATGCTACTGGCTGAAGCCAGGGGATCTCTACCACGGAGCTGCATTCCTTTTTTTTTTTTTAGACAGGGTCTCGGTAAGTTGCTGAGGCTGGTCTGCTTGGATTCATCTTCCTCAGCCTCAGCAGGAGCTGGGATTACAGATGTGCACCACCTTGACCAGCTCCTACCATAAGCTTTTATCAACATCGAAATGTGCCCTGGTGTTGAGGAGAAGGGAAAGGAACAGTGCTCAATTTGTTCTGCCTTTTTAAATCACCTCCCTCTCACCATTTTAAGATGGTCTGACATGAATTCTTTGGCTCTTTCTACACAAAAAGTAAGGAGATAAACACATAAAAGAGTGACTGACACGATGTGAAACTTCCCCCCAAATCATTCTTTTGCTGTAGGACCTACCCATGAGCATTTGACCCCTGACCCTGGCATTTGCGATTTTTTGCAATTCACCCCCACTTATCAGGCCAACTTTTCCTCTTACTCCTACTCCTTCCCAAGTATGGAATTCCCAGGCCCTCTTCTTCAGATATCCCCTTGCTAATAGGCTTAGAGTCTGGGCTCCTACATGAAGCCTGCTCTAAACTCTGGTTCAAGGTGATCCTTTGCTCTTTCTGTGCCCGACGTGTTTTAATTCTTATTCTCTTAGCTCATCATGAATTAGCATGCATTCAAATATGTCACACAGGATAGTCTTGTACTTCTATCCCTACTTCACTCTTTTGCTCTCCTTGCACACCAAAATTAGTCTGTAAGCTGACTCAGGCCAACTTAGCATGGTGAATTTAAGCTAGAAGCCCCTGTGTTCTGCTCTGTGCTTGAATTTCCCACATGGTGCTGGTTAATTTAGCAGATAGGCACAAACTCTCCTTGAATAATGTGACTCCCATTTGGTCTAAGCCTAATCCTCCGTCTAGCAAAAAAAGGATGAGTTCAAGGACCTGTGGAAATTTTATATAATATAGCTGTTGAAGAAAAAAATGAAATGTGGCTGGAGAAAGATGCATTGCGAAACACTGTAAGCATATGGGGCTACATCTCCAGTTTGGTGCTCACTCTCCAGGGAAGCTTTTGCAGGTTTTTAAGCGGACCCCTTTCTTGAGTCCTATCTAAGGGCTCCTCAAAGATCCCTCAGCATTGAAAATCTCCCCAACTGCTTTTGTTCCCTTTTAAAGCCTTGGTTTTCAGCATTCTGCAAGGAGTGTCTCACAGTTGAGACCAGTTTTGTGCTCTTGAGCAAAGCCCCTTTAAGGTAGCTCCTTTGCCTATTCGCTCTGTAAGCAGGCATCTCCTAGCCAGCCTCCTCTCCTTGCCAGTAACAGCCATATTCTGCAAGCCACAGTTCCTCTGAAAGTTCTCCAGTCTGGGTCAGAGACCTGTGCCTCGGGTACGCAAGCTGCAGAGGACAAGGGTCAAATGCCTCGCTTAGTCGCACCCCCAAAGTTCTTCCCATGAAGCCTACAGTAGTGAATAGCACTTCTTGGGCAAAAGGCACAGACACAGTCATATTTCCAGAGCTGATTTCAGAAATGAGAACAGAGAATTGCCCAGAGCAGAGGCAGGGCATTGATCCATCAGGATCTGTAAATCTCTAATTCCCATTTTACAGATTAGCAGGTGGGCCTCCAGAGTTGAGGCTGCTTGATTGTTAGCAAGCAACAATCCTAGATCAACCTAGAATCAAACCTAGATCAAACAAGAATCAAACCCAGGTCACTCTGACTCCCAAACCCCTGCTCATTATTGTCGATGTGCCACATGTATTAGTTATCATTTACACAACACATACAAAAGCCTCAGAAGACAGTTTTGGTGTAAAGAATCAAAACTCCTGACAGCTCGCTCTGCAGAGCCGTGTGCTTCCACTCACGTGGAAAGAAACAGCCCTCAGTGTATTATTTGCAGGTGAAGTAATTAAAGTTGTTGGGCTTTCTCATGGCATGGATGCCTGTCCAGGTGTATACTATTTTGCTAACAGATTGTCTTCAGGCAGTCCTGCTTAATTTCAGTTTTTCTTATATTCCTATAATATTAAAATGTATTTGTATTATGCCTACTTCTGAATCAACAAAAAAAAGTTCATCTTTATTTTAAACTTTTTCTATTTTTTTTTTGAGATAGGGACAGTGAGAGAGCATGAGAAAATCAATTTTATTTAGTTTTAGTTTTTCATATGACTTTTGTTCCTCCAACACTTTGTTGTGTACATAGTGCATACTTGCCCATGCCAGGCAAGTGCCGCAACCCCTGAGCCACCGCTCCAGCCCCTGTTTTAGGCTTTTAAAGAAAAAGAAGAATGAGAATAACTTGCACGGTGGGTATTGATTGTGGAATATCTCATACGAATTGAGTTTGTTGACGTAAGAGAGAGAGGGGGACAGTGAGAGAGAGAAAGATTCAATTTTTATTTTAGTTTTTCATGTGGCTTTTGTTTCTCTAAGACTTCATTGTGTACGTGCTGCTGGGGTTCAAAACCCGCATCCTCACACATGCCAGGCAAGCACTGTAACTGCTGAGCCACCATTCCAGCCCCCAAATTGAGTTTTTTTTTTTTTTAAGAGAGAAGAACAATGAGAGACATACAGAGACAGAGAGAACCAATTTTTTGAATTGAGTTTTTCACATGGCTTTCGTTGCTCCGACAGTTAGTTGTGTACGTGGGTGCTGGGGTTTGAACCCGTGTACTTGCCCATGCCAGGCAAGCACTGTATCCGCCGAGCCACCGTTCCAGCCCCCAAAATTGAGTTTTTAATAGCATCTTTGTGCTTGGATAGATGAAAAAAATGGCAGGCATTATAAGTCGGAAGCAACAGTGACCAGTAGATTTATTGTGAGCCAAATATGCACTTTCTAATTTTCTGGTAGCCACATTTAAAAAGTAAAAAGAAATGGATGGAATTAATTTGAACAATATATTGCTTAACCCAACATAGCCTAAACATTGTAATTTTAATGTGTGATCAATATAAAAAGTATTAATGAGATACTTTCCATTCTCATTTTAGAATAAGTCTTCTAAATCTGGTGCACAATTTTTACTTACAGCACCTCGAATTTCAAACCAGTCACATTTCACATGTTCAATGGTCCCATGTGTCTAGGGGCTACCAAATTGGCCAGCCCAACTCTAAAGAAATGTTTCAGTCCTAAGAATTTATGATAAACAGAATCTCGATAAGATCACCAAGGAAGCAAGAGAACAAAAAGAAAAAAAAAGGAATAACACAAGAAAGAGATGGAAGTAAACAAGGAAAATAAAATACAACTCAGGAAGACTGGGTATCCACTATCCAGATGGAAGTTCCTGAGGGTAGAGGACTCAGAAAAATCTGGGGATTTGAAAGGATAAGGTAAGAATATGTGTAACCTCATTATGTGCTGTCTGCCACATTAACAAAATGAAAGCCAACTGGTTGGCTTTTGGAGTGGGGTCCCGATAATTAGGGTCACATATTCAATTTTAGTACCAGCATCTTAATGTATTAGCTAATCCAGAATGATTCAAGCTCTACCGGCAAACAAGTGCTAAACACAGTCAAGAGTTCAGTAGCAAATCAGAATGCTAGTTTGGTTTACTGGTGCAGGGAAGCATAACTTTCCAGAGACTGAAATAGGCAAATCTATTTTGCAGATCACCCCTTGCTGGTTTTAAAGCCTGTCGTAAATCTGGATTAGTATGCAAAGGTTTGGTGAGCATAAAATTATAGGGAAGGGAGTTAGGTAATATCCAGGTAGTACTCATTGGGATGGCCGCCAGGAGAACTCGGCTTCCTTGTGACAATGGGACAGATGCCACACCATGGCCTACTGTGCCTTCAGCTAATACATGGATGGGGTATAACTGTCCAATGCCTTTATTATTTGCTTCATACCAGAGGCTCCTGGTGGTCCACCAATATGTTCTGTTCATTTGGTTTTTCTTTCTTTCTTTTTTTTTTTTTTAAGAGTGAGGGACAGTGAGAGAAAGAGAAAGAGAGAATCAATTTTTATTTAATTTTTCATGTGACTTTCATACTTCCAACACTTTGCTGTGTACGTGGGGCTGGGGTTGGAGCTTGCATCCTCGTGCATGCCAGGCAAGCACCATAACTGCTGAGCCACAACTCCAGCCCTCATTTTGTTTTAGATCTTACACAATCACTTCTGGGCTCTCTAGGGAAATCTGCCTGCACTGGGTCCACACTCTGCAATGACATCCACGTCTCAGAGCAGAGGAGGACCTGCTACCTTGAATGTGGTATGTTCTCACAGCCCAGATAACCAGCTTTCCCTGGAGGGCTGGCGTCCCTGCCTGGCTTACCTGACAGGCTTTCGTAGCTGGTATGAGTGTGATCCCTGTTGCGTGGATAACTTTGGTAACCAGGCCTGGCTTCAGACTTCTCTGCAGAGATAGGAAGATGCTAGTTTTAACTTGCATGATTAACTACTCAATAAAAACTAAATAAATATATAAAATTAAAAAAAAAAAGAATCACATCTTCATCATCTGTTAGTTACAAAATTGGAACTTACCTGTTAGAATGATAACATCTGCTAAAAGTTAATCTCATCATTGTTAATCATGAAGTATTCTGCTTTCTGAGGGTTAATTCCTCTCCCATTTCTAGAGGCATGCTCTTACATTTCCTTATAGATGCACTGCACAATGAGCAAGCAAACAAGAAAATCACTGGCATGTATTTGAAATTATGATACTACACAAAATTTATCTTGATGGACTGAAATGGTGAGCTAAATGTAGTATGATCAAATTTTATATAAGAATAAACTTTTTCCCCCACCTACTGGATATATCAAAAACAGCTTGGGTATCTACTGTTTACTAAACCTGCAGTTTAAATTCTAAGCAATAAAAACTAAATGCAGCCAACCTTTTGCTTTCAGTAGCATTTGGGGAATAGTTGTACACAGATCATTTACATGAATTCTTTCTATAATAGTATTTTTATTAGTACCGTTAAGCTGCTGCTCAACATTCTCACCACGTTACCTTTTCCTGGGCCTGTTAACAAATAGTAAAATTTATCGGTTTGATTTTCATTTTCCTTCATTTCTTCCACTCACCCTCTGGCAGAGTTGCTGTCAGTCAGCCTAAAGGGTCAGCAAGGAGACAGATGAGAGGAGAAGCAGAATTCCTATTAAGCCTTCAAATAGGAACTGACTAATCTAGAATTGACTGCAAATGATTTGATAAGGGTGGTGGCTTGAGCCTCTCCATCTGCCTCACCCGTTTATACTTCAACTTGGTGCTTAGCTCTTCTCCCTCTACTCCCAGTTACCTATTTGAGCACCGCTTTCAAATTCTGTTCCAGTCCAGCTGCTCACAGTCTCTTCAGCCCTCTTTACTATTGCTCAAGATGCCCCAAGTTGAATTTAATGTCTATCTTGCTCATTAGGGCAACCCTGACTGGCCCCTGTTTCCTGTTAGAAGGACTGACCAAGTGACTTAAATATCCAAGGGTCAGGAGAAAAGAGAGGGGTACCTCTTGGCTCCAGCGGTGGGATGCGGAAGTACAGACTGAACATGAAGAGTGTGTCTAGGAGAGAATGGAAAAGTGTATCAAGTCAGGAAGAGCCTTAAAGAGCAGGGAGCTCTTTGTCCAGGCACATGGGAAGGAGTATGATGAAAGTAAAGAAAGGAGCTCTTCCTGCGTATCTCACACTGTTCAGCCTGCTATCACAAAGTACCAAGACTGGTAGCTTAAGTAATAGGAAATCTTTCCCACAGTGATGGAAGCTGGGAAGTCCAAGATCAATGTGCCAACAGATTTGGTTCCTGGGAAAGACCCTCTTCCTAGTGTTCAGCTGGGCCCTCCCATAGCAGGGAGAGAGAGATGGACTTTCTGGTGTCTTTCGATGTAAGCACTAAGCTAATCCCACTGATGAGGATTCCACGTGCATGACCTAAGCATCTCCTAAAGGTCTCACCTCCCGAGACCATCACATGGGATCTGAACATTCGGTTCATATTAGTGCATGTGCGTGAGAAGGCAAACAGAGGGCAACATACCCCGATGGAGACTCAGTCTAATTTCCATCCACTCACAAGGCCAATTGATTCCTTCTTCCCCAAATTTCTAGATTCACTCTATTGTCAACATTTCTTGCTTTGGGTAAACCTTGTACACCAACTTGTCTCCCTACCCCAGTTCTTTGTTTAAAACCTAAAATATAGGAGTGGATGGGGTGGCTTAGCAGTAGAGCACTTGCCTGGCATGCACAAGGACCTAGGTTCAAACCCCAGCACCACATATATAACAAAGTGTTGGAAAAACAAAAGCCAGATGAAAAAATAAATAAAACTGATTCTCTTCTTTTCTCTCTCTCTTTAAAAAAAAAACAAAACAAAAACCCCAAAAAACCCTAATGTACTCCAGGCATGATGGCGCACACCAGTAATCCCAGTGGATTACAAGTTTAAAGCCAGCCTCAACAACTTAGAAACTTAGTGAGACCTTGTCTCAAAATAAAAAAAAAAAGGTTCTGGAGATATGGCTCAGTGCTTAAGAATCCCAGGTTCAATCCCTGATACAAAAAAAAAAAAAAACTATTATATAAAGTTATCAGATTAATTTGTCAAAAATCTTCATTTCAGCACATCACTCCTTGCTGAAAACTCTTTGCTAAATGCTTACAACTTCTAAATTTTTTTTACACTTCAGTGTTAAAATCAAGGGTTTTTCCTAATGTGCTGATGGGATCAGGGTTGATGTGGGCTAAGTGGAGAGTCATTAGCCAGGGATACTCTTAGCCCCTCTTCTTTAAAGTTACCCCGGATTCCACCCAGAGGCAACAGGAGCACTTCAGGGGCCTACACTACTGGAGCTGCTTAGCCCAGACTGACTGAGAGGTCAAGTTCAATGCCACTCTTTAAAATGAGATTATACATGCCCAGGAGCTGGAGCCTTCAGAAGTTCTGACTTGCTCCGGGATAAGCCAGTAAGTGAGGAGGAGCAGAAATAAGACACATTCTCTTGTCTGTACCACCACAAGACCACCATGCTCTGGCAGAGCCTGAGTTCCCCCTTCCAAGGAACTGGGGACAAGCCTGGGGGACAAGCCAGCATCCTAAATTATCAGAAGGATGTGGCATTTCTAGGAAAGAAGGAGCAGAATAAGGAAGGGGTCCTGTGTGCTGCAGGGGACTGTAAGTGATGAAAGAAGAAAGCAATCACATCCCCTTCTCCAACAAGACCCAGGAGACCATTCAGTACTGACCCTATTCAGCCAGGTCCAGTGAGCAAAAAGGTACAGCCTGAGAGCCTGTGAAGCTTTGGCCCCAGTTGATACAGAGGTCAGTTAGGTAGTTTGGTTACAAGATCAGTGGTCTAGGCCAGTTCCACTCTTAAATCTATAGTGAAACCTTCTAGAATCCAGAGCATCCCATGATCCCAGCCAGCAGGTGGAATCTAATCACATATAGTGCAATGGTTTCACCAGGTCAACCCAGGAGAATGTTCACTGCTGCATTGATTTGGGCAAAGTTATGTGGGGGAAAAAAAACCAAACAAAACCCTCCATTTCTTTGACATGTGTTTTCTAAGAGTCTATGAGATACCTGGTACTTAAAATTCTGGAGATACAACGGTGATATAACTGTGAGTTGATGGCACTTACAATATATAGAAGATACAGACAATCAAACAATCCCATAAACTGACATAGAAGTGGCACAAGGTCAAGAGCTCCAAGAGGAAGGACATGAGTCCATGTGCTTCCGGAGGGTGGTTTCCCATGGATGCAGTGCTCCATCTGAGGTCTGAAACTTGAACAGGAATTCACTAGGCAAAAAGGAGGAGGGAAGAACACTCTAAGTAAGAACGGCATAAGCAAAGACTTTGTGCCTAGTAGGTAAGTCAAGCGCAGCATGCCCAAAGAGAAGAGAGAAGGGACACTATGTGAGGTTGGGTCCGGAGGCAAAGAGGGTCAGACCATGTAGAGAACTGTGGGTTAGTAAGGATTTTGTCTTTGTCCTATAGGAGATGGGAAACCATTCATTGTGTTAAACAGAGGGATGTTCCTGGTAAGGTGGCACACCCCTGTAATTCCAGCAACTCGGGAGGCTGGGGCAGGGGGACTGAAAGTTTGAGGCCAACCTGGGCAACTTGTATCCTCTCTCAAGATAAAAAAAAAATTCTAAAGGGGCTGGGGTTGCAGCTGAGTGGTAGAACACCCCTGGGGTCTATACCTAGTACTGCAAAAAAAAAAAAAGGTAGAGGAATTAGACAAAGGGATGTCCCAAGTGGATTAACATGATGAAGAGACAGCACCGCACACAGGTTGGAGAGGAAGCCACCAGAGTGGACACTGACAGTAGTAGAGATAGGTGAGCTGATCTGAGTGATATTTGAATTAATCTGATAGAATTTAGCCATGATCATATATGGAAGATGAAATCAAAGAGGGAGTTCAGATGTGTAGGTTGCAGAACAGCATCAGTGTTGGTCACTGAGAAAGAGAAACTGGAAGGAGAGCCGTGTTTCTGGTACTAAGGCTGGTGGGGAAGGTAGAGCAAGAGTTTCATTATGGACACAGTAGTTGAAGGTGAGGGGAGGTGGCAGAATCCCAACGAGCCCCAACTCTTGTATCTGTACCCTTATATAATCCCTTTTCCTTGTGTGGGGTAGATCTAGTGGTTTGCTTCTAGAATAAGGCAAAGATGATGTGAAGTCACTTCTGAAATTAGGCTACAAAATGACTGTGGCTTCTATCTTGTCTTCCCTCTCTCCCCTTCATCTCCTTCAGAATCCTGCGGGGTGGGGGAACAAGATGCCAGGCAGCACCTTGTCCAACACAGAAGGTCTCTGAGAAGGAGCTGTTGTCTCTGAGCAACAGCCAGTGAGGACCCAAAACCATCCGCACTCACAGGACTGTGTGTTGAAGGGGCTGCTCCTCCATTTGAACCCTGAGGCAACTGAAGCTCTTGCCAAATCCATCATTGCATCTCCTGAGAGACTCAAGCCAGAGTCTTGCTATGCCACCCCTGAATCTGATACTCAGAAACCGTGAGATGATAAATTTGTGGTTGTGTTACATTTGGCGATATTTTGCTACAAAGAAATAGATAGCTAACACAAGTGACTTTCCATGTATACAAGAAAATAGGCTGAAAGTAAGATTGTGGGAGCTCAGAGAAGCCGAGACTGCAGATGTGAACTTGAGATGTATGTGCATTTAAGGACAAATTAGGAAGTGAAGGAGGAGAGACTGTTGAAACAAGTCTTGAGGTTCTCTCTGCTGGAGGCAGATGGGTCTGCAAAGGAGAGAGGGAAGAGATGGTCAGAGAACCAGGAGGAAAGCCAGGAGGAAGCTGACTCAAGTAGGTTAGTCTATAGAGGTCAGTGTTTCAAATAGTAGAGAATGGTCATGTAAAATAATAATCACAATAATGAATCGCTGCTTTACTGTGAGGGTAATTCTCAATCCCAGCAAAAGTTGCCATGTATGACTGAAGCCAAAATGATTTGGATTGAGGTTGGGAGACATGGAAATAGAGACAAAAAGTAGAGAAAGTCCTCGATGGAATTTGACCTGTAAAGGTTAGAAGAGATCAGATGGTAGCTGGAGGTGGGTTATGATTGCTATTTTGTTTTTAAAGGAGGGAAATATGCAGGTGTATAACAAAAGCGAGGTTTCAAGTGAGAGAAAAAGATTGAATATTCAAGAGGGAAAGAAGAAATAAGAGATAATGTGGTTTCCTGAAGTCTAGAAGGGGACCCCCTTTGACGGAGGTGGAATAGCCCATCTAAATCTGGAGCAGGAGAAAAAGACACATAGGATATACCAAGAGGCTCTGAGAGTTCCCATGGGATGAATCCTAGTTCTCTCTCTCTCTCTCTCTCTTTTAAATTTCTTCTTCCTCCTCCTCCCCTCCACCTCTTCCTCCTGCTCCTTCTCCTGCTCCCCCTCCTCCTCTCCTCTTCTCTCCTTCCTCCCCTCCTCATCCTCCTCCCCTTCCTTCTCCTCTTCTCTTCCTCTTACTCCTCCCAGCCTCCTTCTCCTGCTCCTCTCCTCCCTCTTCTCCTCCTCCCACTCTCCTCTTTTTCTCCTCCTCTTCCACCTCTTCTCTTCCTCTTACTCCTCCCCTCCTCCTCTCCTCCCCTTCTCCTCCTCTTCCTCCTCGTCCTCCTCTTTCCATCTTCAGGGCTGGGGTTGTAAGCCAGGCCTTGTGCAAGCAAGCTAGGCAAGCACCTTTCCACTGATCTACATGACCAGTCCTCATATTTTCTCTCTAATACAGTGTGAGGAGGTCGTCTGCTCAGAGAAGAAAAGGTGAAGTGATATCGGAGGTTTCTGGAAAGGAGAAAGGACAGTCACATGAGTGAATGAAAGATACCTGTGTTCTGTATGAGGAATTGTTTGAAGCTAATGACCTTGAACTGATAGTGAAATCAATCTGCCGTATCAGGTAATGTTCAATTTCTTGAATGCAGGTCCAGAGAAACAGTCAGGCTCATCCAGGTGTAGAACTCAGATAAAGGGAGGCAATGGAGGGCCAGGGCAGTCTAGGGGAGTAGAGAGGCATAGGGCACAAAGGAGCTTAGAAATACTGCCGGATGACAGGGGGTCAATGGGTGGGGAAGAGGCCAGGCCAGGCCATGCCAGTGATGCTGAAGGGCTGCTCTACAACCAGTTGAACAAACGCTTGGAAGAACACAAGCCAAGGAGCGCCCAAAATCGCGACTTTGGAGGAGCAGCAAGATAGGAGATGACAATGACCACGGAGAGTCTGTGGCACACAGCAGCTGAAGCAACGGAGGGTGAAAGGGAGGTGAGAATGTGAGTGGCCATGGTTTGGGTTCTTTTTTGTGTTTATGATTTGATTTACTTAGTTTGTGGTGCTGAGGATGGAACCCAGGGCCTCACACATGCTAGGCAAGTGCTCTACGCACAGCCACAGCCCTGGGCCCTTGCTGAAGATCTAGACAGGCCACCCACCAGGACATTGCTGCCATTGGACTGATGAGGGTTTCTGTGCATGTGGGAGGCAGGCAGCTGACTCGCACTGTGGAATGGTGGACCTTTTGCCCTTTATCTACATAATAAAATGAAATGACCCCCAGTGGTGGGTAAAGCAGAATACCCAAGAGGCAGAAGCTCAGGAGAGCAGGGTTTTGACGACAGTGGAAGGTCCTGTGGGTGTCAGGCAGGCCTTGCCACAGATTGTGCTTCCTCTCTGCCCAATATCTTCAGCCTCTTCCTCCTTACTCACAAACTTTTAACTTCACTCTGGGGTGCAACACGCCAGCTAACTGTACCCACCTTTCTAGCTTACCTTGCCTCCAGAGATGGCCGCATAACACACTTCTGGTCACCAAAACAGAAGCTTAATTTTACTAGGGACCCTGAGACTATTTTTACTTCCCTAATGCAGACACCACCCCTTAGCTCCTTCTCTTTTCTTGCCTGAAATTTAGGCATGATGGCTGGACAGTAGTGGCCATATTGTGACCAAGAAGTCATAAACATAAGGAAACAGCAAAGATAATCATAGAGATGAGTCCTGATTTTGACTGGTCTCCAAATCAATACCAACAGTGATCTCCATCTCTGAGGGAAAAAAATGCACCCTCTATATAAAACTGATGCTGACTGACTTCGCTCTCTCTCTCTCTTTTTTTTTAATTTTTTGACATAGTCTTACATACTGGAGGGAATCATTACATATTCATGCACATATGGGTATTGACAAAGTAAGTTAAGGCTAATCCTAGTCCAGGATCTCCCCCCTTTGACTACTCCCTGCTCCCATGTCTCCCCTGCTTTACCCCCATGTTGTAGATAGAACTAAGCCTATATATGTGTATTAATTTTTGAATTTTCTGATCCTCTCTACTTGCCTATGTATAGTTGGGCTTCTCATGGGAGTCAAGGATTCCCAGCTGCATTGATAACCACCCTAATCTCTCCCTCCCCTCCCTGCCTCCTGCTCTTCTCCCCTGAGCTTCATACTTATGGTTCCTCCTACTTATGTGAAAATTCACCTATGTTGAGTTTATTTTGAACAATGACAGATGCTGGAGGGGTTGTGGGAAGAAAGGAACACTATCACACTGTTGGTGGGACTGCAAGCTTGTACAGCCACTTTGGAAAGCAGTGTGGAGAATCCTCAAAAAACTAAGGTTGCGGGGGGCGGGGTAACCATGGAATGGCATCAGCCTTGGCTAACTATGTGAATACATTTGTTCTTGATTATTTGCTAATGAATCCCCCTCAATTGGAAATCCAAATTCAACTAATAAAAAAATAGTAGCAAAAAAAATCTAGGGTTGGAACCCCTTATTACCTAGCTATCCCACTCCTGAGTATTTTCCCAAAAGAGCTGGAATCAGCATACCACAGAGACACAGCTACATCAACTTTGTAGCAGCTCAATTTACAATAGCTAAACTATGGAACCAACCCAGATGCCCCTCGCTGGACAAGTGGATTAAAAAACTGTGGTAAATAAAAACAATGGAGTTCTACTCTGCTATCAGAGAGAATGATATCATGGCATTTGCAGCCGAATGAATGAAGATGCAAAAAGATTATACTGAGTGAAATATCCCAAACTCAGAGACTTAAGGGCCAAATGTTTTCTCTCAAATGTGGAAGCTAGAGTCAAATGTAAGACAGATTGAAAGCTAGCTAAGCTGATTGACTTCTCCACTGTGTGTAATATATTGCATTTCCCATAGCAATACCAGCCTACCTTGTCAAAGGTAGTTAGTTGCCACAGGAGAATCTGCAGAAGTAGCACTCTCCAGGAAGAGACCCACTTTCATAAGGTAAGAGGCAGCAGATGAGGGACAAATAGAGAAGAAATTGTTCAGATAGGGAAATTTGCTAGTTATTGAGAATAAGGGGATGAGGGATGGAAGACTGAGACAAAACATGTACAACAGCTCACCTGTAATTCTGGTGGCTCAGGTAGGAGCATCTCAAGTTCAAAGCCAGTCTCAGCAACTTAGTGATGCCCTAAGCAAATTAGCAAGACCCTGTCTTAAAATAAAAATAAAAAGGGTTGGGATCTGGCTCAGTGGTTAAGCACCTCTGGGTTCAATCCCTGGTGATAAATAAGTAAAATCTACATTTTTTGAGAATAATAGCAGGGACATAGATCAATTGTCTGTGTGGGCTTGGACCTTGACCAGGGCAAACAGAAGAGAGAGGCATGATGGGTTTGGTCTCCAAGTTGCTTGGAGGGCAGAACCCTTGTTGTCTGCTCATAGGGATTACCATGCTGCGCACGGGGACAATCATCTTTCCACATCCTTGGTTAGAGAAGAAAGGAGAATGTCATCCCTTTGACTCCTCTAGAGAATCATCATGCAGGTTCCAAGCTGCATTTTGAAACCTAGCAATTTCTCTGGATTCCCTCTAAACCTCTCCAGGGCCAGGAATAGAAGCAGCCCCAGGAGGTGGAGGGATGGCAGGCCACGGGGCCTGCTGGGGCAAGCTGAGAGGGGCATTTTGTCCTCTCCTCTGGTAATTGGCCCATAAGGGCTGTTATCTCCCCAAGGAGGCCAGCGTTCCCCTCCCTGAGCCCTTCTAGTCTCAGAGCAGAGTGACAGCGGTGAGCCTGCTAGATCATCCGTGTTGCCATAGCAACAGGCTTGGCCCTGGAGCCGTGGGTTCATGGCAAAATGATCAGGCCTCTTTTAAAGGTTGCAGATGCAGAGTTGACCAAGAGTGGGGCCAGGTGGGTAGACATGGAAATCTAGAGCCAAGAATCTTCAGGGAAGGGACTGGACCCCTAATGGTCAAAAAGCTAAAGAGTCTTAGAATGAATATAAGCTAAATTTAACCAGCCAGCGGTGAAACAGAAGAAGCAGAGTTCAGTCATCAGTCCCTTAGACTTTAAGGGACACCTGTGATAGATTTCATGGAGAGAAACAGGGGGATGGTGGGAACAATAGTGACAGTAGGGGAGAAACCAAACAAAGCGGAGGGGAGCATCTGCCATGCCTTCTCCCTGGCTGCAGGCCATGTGGTGTGGAGCTGAAGTCTGTTAATGCTCAGGAACGCAGGGTGGACACTGGCTGCCCCTAACTTGTTCAGCCATGGCTAGCTTGCTCCCGAGCGCCATTCTTGCTCTGAGTCAGTGAAATCCAATTGTGATGGTATTCTAGGACTCCATCCTCAATTCTGGCTCAGTCCTCTTATGTGCAGAATGTTCTCAGCATTTCTCTGTGGGCTAATATACTGCAGGTAGCACTCAGGATATCCGCCAGTCTCTTCACCCAGACATGGTTCCTAGTGTGTGGCATAGCTCTGAGCTAGGCCTGGAGTCCACTGGGCAGGGCCCTGGTGGGACATAAACTCCACAGGGAGGGGTCCTTGGAGTTCATTCCTGTACTCCTAACACACAGCACAGAGCACACCACATGATAGACCTTGATAATCATTTGCTGAATGAGTGAATGGGCCACTGACCACCTTTCTAGCCCTTGCCTATGCCAGGCTCCTGGACTCGCCTACAGGTACCTGCCACTGGCCTGCTTCTTCTAGGATGGGCCCTCTCCTAATCAAGACCTCTCACCCAGTTGTCACTGAAAATATGTGTTATCAGGAATTCCTGGTGTTTTCACTGGGTGGACCCCTAGGACATGATTTCAAACAGCCGTTTAGCCACTGCAGTGGTGACTTCTGTGCCCCCAGTGGAGAGGATAGCACCATTATAGAAATCCTGAACTGTGTCTTAGCCTCTTTCCCTTTCCAAGGATGGTCTTCCTGCGCTGACAAGGCGTGCGGGCTCTGTGAGGCCTGAGGAGCTACCTGAGGGTCTCCAGGTCATGGTAGCCTGGGAGTAAAAAGTGGGGCTATAGGGCTGGAGTGATGGCTCAGTGGTTATAGTGCTTGCCCGGCATGTGCAAGGACACAGGTTTGAACCCCAGCAACACATACACAATGAAGTGTCTGAGCAAGGAGCAAAAGCCACATGAAAAACTAAATAAAATTGATTCTCTCTTTCTCTCTCTCTCTCATTGTCCCTCTTGGTCTTAAAAAAAAAAGTGGGGCTATAATAAAGTATTGCACTATAATTCACAACTGAAAAAATCTAAGGGCTTTCTCAATACATTGTACATAATATATGGAATATTATTTTTACTTATTTATTCATTGATTTTTGGTACCAGGTATTAAACCCAGAAATGCTGAACCACTCAGCCACATCCCAAGTCTTTTTCATTTTTAAAATTTTGAGACAGGGTCTGGGTAAGTTGCTTAGGACCTCACTAAGTTGCGTAGGCTGACTTTGAACTTGCCATGCCCCTGCCTCGGCATCCTGAGCCATTGGCATGACAGGAGTCTGCCATATGCCTGGCTGTTCTGTTTTCTTATGGCACTTAACACTATTTGAAATCACTTGATGTTGTAGTCTTTCCCACTGACGTCTTTCCATGGCAGGAACTTGGTCTATTATACTTACCACTTAAATAGCAGATATCCAGTGGTTATTGATGGATCACTGGGCATTCCCTGAGCAGGCCTCTGTGCACCTGGGTGCCCAGTTCTCTTACTGTGTTGGGGAGCCCCCATTTCTTCCTTCTCTGGCTCCACCATAGGCATGGGTACAGTCGTGGTCTCTGACACCCACCGCACTGTCGAGGCTTGGTGCTCCCTTTGCTATCAAAGCTCCCAGTGCCAGCTCTCACCCCTATCTGCCCAAACCACACTGCACCAAGGAGGCTGCTTGGCGGGGCCCAGGCCCACTGCTGACCCTGATAGCACTGAGTGTGGCTGCCTGGTCAGGCTACCCCGCCCCTTTTATTACCCACATCCTCAAATAAGGCTGTGTTGATCTTCCAGATATTTTTTATAAAAATAACTTTTTGTTCTTGGCCATCACCCTCTTGCCTAGGAATCCAGCATGAGCCATCTCACTGACAGGCACCAGGCCGAACCCAGGCTCCAGTGGACTAAGCTCAAGGGTGTTGTCTTTTTGACTTTGACTTCCCCAGGAAATCTCTGCACCTGGCCCAGCATGACTCGACATGTCTGAACCTCCTGTGGGCACTGTCAGAGTGGCAGCTGCAAGGGTCACAGCACAGGACTGTGGGTTTCACCTTGTGCGGGGTGAGGAGCACTTGGGCTGGAGACGGTCTTGAAGGCCAAGCGCCTAAGGGACAGATATCTGCTGTGCGTGTGTGGGAAGACTCTAGGGGTGCCCTGGGTCACTGTAATTCACTCCCCATAGTCCTGATGGAACAGAATTCCACTTCCCTCCCACGTCTCTGTGGGAATCAGTAGTTGTTGTTGAATATTTTTGCTTTTCTCCCTTCTGAGCACATGGTAGACACAATGGTTAATTTTATGGGTCAACATGACCAGATCATGGCGTGTCCATCTATTTGGTAGAATACTATTTTGGGGGTGAGTCTTGGAGGCTGCTTGTTTCTGAAAGAGATCAACACTGGAATCCATGGGCTGAGGATAACAGATTGCCCTCCTTGATGTGGGTGGGTACCATCCAAGCTGTTGAAGACTTGAATAGAAAAAAAGGCTGAGCAAGAAAGAATTGTTTCTCTCTGCTGCTTGTGTTCCAATGGGGACCTCAGTCTTCTCTTGCCCATGTTCTTGGACTTGGATTGCAACTTCTGCCCTGGCTTTCCTGGTTCTCAGGCCTTTGGACTGGAACTGGAACTACACCAGTTCTAGCTTGCAAATTGCTGGTCTTGGGACTTCTCTGTTTCTCTGGAGAGCACAGACTAATTTGCAGGATTTCACTTCCTGGCCCTTGGTGGATGGGTGATGTCATATGTCAATTCATGAGACTGATGAACTGTGGT
The DNA here is from genome assembly GCA_004027875.1 of Aplodontia rufa. NCBI lineage: Eukaryota > Metazoa > Chordata > Mammalia > Rodentia > Aplodontiidae > Aplodontia > Aplodontia rufa. Next base: position 167,231 of record PVKS010000193.1, read on the forward strand.
CATGTCATGGCACAGAGCATTCAATTGCCCCTGTGAGATACTTTGGAGTCTCCCTCTGGTGGGATAACTCAACAGGACAAGGAGCTATACAACAGAGGGGATGTAGAGATGGTAGTGGTAGGGGGTGTCATACACTGGGGAAATTACTACACCCATCTGCCACATCTGGCAACCCCAAGTTGGTGGTTGCTCGAACAACTTGAACCCTGAGAGGCTCTGTGGAGCACACTCCCTACCATTGTCCTAAGATGGACAAGGAGAACAAATGAGCTTCAAATCTAGCTTTGAGTCACTAAGATTTGGGGTTGTTGTCCCGACACAGCCTGGCCTATCCTACCTGAAGTATCTCCTTTCTTTTCTTCTCTGTTTTTCTCCACAAGTAGTTGATAACTTCCAAGAGACTCTTGAAACCTTTTCTCCTGGCCAAGAGCTTATGGAGGGCTCCTGAGCCAGGAAAAATTCTGAGATAAAATCACAAGGGCAACACTCCAAGTCCGGCATAGTCATTCGGTTACATCCTCACTCGTGGAACCGTAGGAGGCGGGAAGCGGGCAACCATCCTTTTAGACAGTACTGATTTTCTGTAAAGCAGAAATAACCCTTGCAAATGTTTTCCTTCAGTACTGTAGGAAAAGGAACACAGGCTTCCGTCTCCACACAGACCCACATATTAGTTCTTCTCTGCAGAGTCAGTGATCTGGTCAGCGGCCTGGGACATCACAGGTAGGATCGTAGAGGCCTGTGCACACGTTTCCACTCACTCTGGCTTGTGTTCATCCTTTTGTCAGTATGTGGAGCAGAGTGAGACAAGTGCTGGCCTTAAGATGAGCTGACTGTCCCCCAGTCCTTCTTCGTGTGTCCACATGGTTGGCTTGGGGCCTTTTTGGCTAGATCTCTCTTTCATTCTAAGGTCCCCGGGGTATGAGTCTAGAGGTACATGAGGGGCAATATAAAGTCCCATTTAGGCCATTGTTTGTTTGTTTTTTTTCTTTTGATACTGGGGACTGAACCCCAGGGTACTTAACCACTGAGCCACATCCCCAGCCCTTTTTACTTTTTTTTTTGAGACAGTCTCATTAAGTTACTTAGGGCCTTGCTCAGTTTCTGAGGCTGTCCTCAAACTTGAAATCCTCCTGCCTCAGCCTCCCAAGTTGCTGGGATCACAGGCGTGTACCACTGTGCCTGGAGCCCACTGGTTTTTTGTCTTGTTTTGTTTTTTAATCGGAGTTCATTTTGATGTTGTCACCAAGAGTCGTAATTTGTACTATGCTGACTTAGCCAACTAGAACTGTGTTCTCCAGATTCCCTTCCCTGTGAACTTCTGAGTCTACATGGACTTAATAAGACGTTTTGTGCAGGATTTGGGTGGTGGAAGCTAAACGTCCTTGTCCTCTGCACACTCAGTACGTGGGTGGAGGACACCGGCCTCACCACAGCTCACGCTGTTGAGACTTGCAGGGTCACGTTGTTGGTGTGGTGTGACTTAGGACCCCAGGCTCTCCAGCTCTTCCTAGGTCCTCCCCTGCTTCTCGGGCACCCTTTAGCAGTGTAACAGGCACCCATTGCCCTGCAGGGCTCCCACAAGGGAGGCGGAGGCTTGGGAGTGGTGGAGAAGGACTGGGGTTTCGGCTCCTCCCTGTGGTTTCCCACCCTGCTTCTCCTCTGCCCAGCCACCTTCCCCTCCAGATGGCCTGCTCTGCCATGCAGGGCCCGGCTTCAGAGGCAGAGGTAGCAGCTGCACGTGGATGGTGACGCCGCTCTTTCAACTGTGTTAGGTCAAATCCCTGCAGTAAATCACTTAACTGTATCATGCCTCTGGCTTCTGTTCCTTGCTGCAACCCGACCGCCGCACGGACTGCTAAAGGGGCCTCTCTCATTTCCATTGTTTGCCCAGCTTCCTCGGGAATCATACATACTGGGGGCATTGGGGATGGTAGCAGGTGGGCCAGGAACTCCTGGGTCCTCTCATCCAAATTTATTAAGGTGCCCTGGGGCATCAATAGAAATAGAAATCTGGAAGACCCGAAAATGGCCGGTCAGCTCGAGTGAACCCATTAGCCACAGGATAAACAAGGCCTGCAGACACGATGTTAACACAAGGCAGCCGGGACAGCAAGGGACTCACAGGATGAGCAGAGGGGCACAGCCCGCGCTTGCTGCATGTGTCTTTCATCCCTCGTGTGTTAAATCCCCACGATGTGTAAGACTCTGCTGTTATGTAAAATATCAAATTAGCTGACATTTGAAGGTTTATTTTAATTATGCAGCTTTCTAATGGCAAAGGGCATAGAAAAATGCTTGTTTTCAGCATGCAATAAATGTGGCTCGTTATATTCTATGTGCTTTATTTGTTACATGGTAATAACCTTACGTGGCAGTGACTGGTGGATGCTGTTGGTCGCCCCATCCATTTACTGGGCAGGTGACCTCCTGGTTGCCGTATCTGTTGGTTGCTCAGGGTGGTTAGCTCCTCTTTCTCCTGAGAATTGCCATCTGTCCATCAGGAGCTGGTCACCTGGGAACACCAACCCAGGGGGACCATCAGCTAGCAAGGACTAAGGAACTCAGCGGCATAAAGTTAGCCCGTGGTGCAAGGTGGGGCTGACCTGTGGTCCAGTTCAAGGGCTCCCTGTGGATTAGACTAAGCTAGACCCCAGTGGAGACCACACGCAGATTTCCTCCTTTCCCTGTCCTAGCCCTCTTGCCGCTCTTCTCCTGAAATGCTTTCTCAATAAGTCACAGGTCCCCATAAACCTCTTCTCAGGTTCTGATTAAGGGAATCTGGGCACACATACATGATCCCTATACTTACACAATCCCTATACTTACACATACATGCATACCCATACACACGTATACACACGTATACCCATATCACACCGTACCACAAAATCCTTTACAGATGCTGAAAAAGAGGAAGGTATAGACTATATTCCAGGAATATATTTGTTAATGGAAAACAATTAACAGCATTTTGGATATTTTAATCACACACATATATTTCTTTCTTGATTTTAGTGAAATATTTTGTTTTCTACTTTATGTTTCTATATAGTGGAAGATTTAAAAACACAAACTTATAAAAACTGATACATACAATATTTTATTTACTTATTTGTTTTTAGAGAGAGGGACGGTGAGAGGGAGAGAATCAATTTTTTAATTTTAGTTTTTCATATGGCCTTGGTTGCTCCAACAATTTGGTGTGGACGTGGTGCTGGGGTTCGAACCGTGTCCTCATGCATACCAGGCAAGCGCCATAATGTCTGAGCCACCACTTCAGCCCCTAATACAATCTTTTCAAGGATATTTTTATATCTCAGAAAATCAGAGTGGTGTTCATGTGAGGTAAACTCCAGTCTGATGAAAATAATATAAAGCTGCAGGTCATTTAAGAAAGCACAAGATGAACATTAAATCTTTCTTTACTCATTTGCTCTTGCTTTATTAAGTCACGTTTCCTAATTACTGAATTCCCACAGAGTCTGAGTTCCAAGGCTCTCCTTCATCCTTTCAGAGATGCCCTTCCCGATCTTTCCTCTGCTGCAGCATCTGCTGAGACAGGGCCCCAGGCCAGGACAGAGGTGAAGTGAGTACCGGCCCTGGAGTCCTGGGTTAGAATGACGGCTTTCTAATTCACTGGCACCAACTCTAGGCAAGTCACTTCTTTGCTCTTTGGTAGTCCCAGCTGTGTAAGCGGAGGAAATAATAGCTTCTCATCAGGATTCTGGCAAAGAGTCGGAGGGCAGTACTTATGCGGCAGCCTGCCCAGCACCTGAGAGATGGGGGCAGAGGAATGGACGGGTCCAAGGCCGCTGAAGCACACGAGGTGTGGTTTTACTGCAGAGCCCCTGCAAATAACGTGCCTCAGCAACCCCAGGTACTTCACCTAGCTGACTGTCAACCGTTAGCCACACTGCCTGCTCCGCTGTTATGGCCTGGTGGCGGCAGTAGGAGTTTGGGTGGGAATAGTTGAGAGGAAGTTCCCATAGTCATGACTCCTCACTCCTTAAACACATCAAAATATGCCTCCTCTTGGAAGGGATATTCTTTAGCAAGCATATTACAAATGATCAAATCCAGGACATCTAACAGAGGTTCATGGTTTATAGTCAAAGTTTCAGTTGTTCTAATGATGTCTGATGGTTTTTTTTTCAGCCCAGGATCAGATGACATAATATGATTGTCTTTGTTGTTGCTGTTCTATATGAGAATTTTTTTCGCTGTTCCATGACCACAAGGATTTTCTTCTGTTCCTTTTAGAGGTTCTATTGCTTTAGTTTTTATTTTTAAGTCTACAACTGGGTAATTTACTTACACACTGGGTAATATCTATTGGTATTGGTTTTTTTTGTTTTTTTTTTTTGATGCTCATATTGTCCCAGTTTGACCAGTAGAAGCTCTTCCAGGTCAGCTCTTGTGTCCTTAGGAGATATTATCTTAATTTTTTTAGTACTTTCTTATTTTCTGGCACAATAAATGTTCAGGTTCCTCTTGTACGTAAACTGTTCCAGCTCTGGAGTCAACTGATTTTCCCAAAAAGTCCCCATTCTTTTTAGTGTGAGATCTGTCTGTCTATCTTATAGTTCTGGGAACCGAACCCAGGGCCTTGAATAGGGTGCTAGGCATGTGCTTTACCACTGAGCTACATCCCCAAGACAACATATTTTTTTTTAATTAAAAAAAATTTTCATATATATATATATATATATATATATATATATATATTTAGTGTAACATTTTGAAACCAAGTTTTAGGTACTAGGTTGCTCATTTTTATTGGGGTATTACCATTCTAGATTCTTTTAGAAGACAGCTAAGAAAAATATCTCTGTCTATATATCTGTATATCTTTCTAAATTATTCTAATTCCAATTTGACAGATATTTCAGGATTCTTTTTGTTTTCCCTCATTTCATATTTGTATCTGTCTTCTCCATCAATGAGAACCTTGGCTCCCTACACAACATGCATTTAACTATTGGTTTAAGTCTACAATATACAAAATAGGTCCAGAGTTGCTATAAGCACAGTCTACAAAGAGCAAACCAAGTAAAAAGATTTAGGATTTTTAATATTTTTTAAATTTCTAAATTAAGGGTATTTAATCAAAGTATTGTGTTCAGTTGGGCTAATTCTATTAATCCCCTTCTTTTTTTAATGATCTTTCTTTCTTTCTTTCTTTCTTTTTTAAGAGAGTGAGGGACAGCACGAGAGAGAGAGAGAATCAACTTTATTTAGTTTTTCATGTGGCTTTCGTTGCTGACACTTCATTGTGTATGTGGTGCTGGGGTTCAAACCCAGGTCCTCGTGCATGCCAGGCAAGCACTGTAACCGTTGAGCCACCACTCCAGCACCCCCTATCTTTTTCTTAATATTGGTTGTTTTATTAATTTGAAATATTATTAATGGATCTTTATTTGCATTGGGTTTTCATTTTTTCTCACATCGCTTATTTAATTTCATTGTTGAATGTGTACAATATTCAATAAAACTATACTTAGGTGGGGCTGGAGCGGTGGCTCAGCAGTTACGGCACTTGCTTGGCATGCACGAGTACACGGGTTCAAATCCCAGCACCCACATACACAAATAAGTGTCAGAGCAAGAAAAGCCATGTGAAAAACTCAATAAAAATTGATTCTCTCTGTCTCTCTCGCACTGTCCCTCTCTCTTAAAAACAAACAAAAAAACAAAAAACAAACTATACTAACTGGAGAAGTGGCTCAGTGGTACAGGGCTTGCTTGGCATGCACAAGAGCCCCAGATTCAATCCCCAGCACTGCAAACACAAATAGATAAATAGATAAAGGAAAAATAAAAACTCCTTCTATTCTATTCCTATTCACCATCTGTTGGTAACCAATGTGAATTTCTGATTTGTTCTCCCTTACCCCTTTGATATATTTTTTGGGGGGTGATATGGGGACTGAACCCAGGGGCATTCTACCACTAAGCTATGTCCCCAGTACTTTTTGTCTTTTATTTTGAAACAAGGGCCCATAATAAGCTGTCCAGGCTGGCCTTGAACTTGGGATCCTCCTGTTCAGTGGCTGGGATTACAGGCATTTGCCACCTCACATGACCCTGTGTTTCTTTTTGAAGAAAGAGACTTTCTTATTCCTGTGGCATACTATATATGCTCTTTTGTACTTTGGGTTTTTTCTCAGTAACATATCCTGAAAGTCCTTTCATATCAGTTCAAGGAGATCTGATTCATTTTCCCAGCTGCTGAGCTCTCCATTGTGTGGATTTCACAGTTTATTAAACCAATCTCCACACTAGGGCATTTAGATTGTTTATAATATATTTTGCAACTGCAAGTGATGGCTGCAATAAATAACCCTGAGCGTGGGTATTTTTATACTGTTAGAGGTGGAGTTGGTGTGGAGACTGAAACCACAGAGTAATTAAAATAGAAGTCCAATATTAAAATTACTAAGGTCTGGTAGAATAATAGAGATGTGAAGAACGCTAGCGTGAGGTTGGCTAACTTTTTCTATACGGGGACAGACAGTACAGCTTTGTCCCCGCCTTGCAATGATACATAGATGACACACGGAGGGGTCTGGCTGCGCTCCAATACAATTTTATTTACAACCCCGGTGGTGAGCCACGTTTAGCCACCCCACCATAATTAGCCAGCCCTTGCTCTAAACAATGCCCTAGCGCGGAGGGACCGTACCAAGGCAGCACAAAACCGGACAGGGAAGCCCACCGCCCCAATGAGTTTACAGAACACAGATGGCCCCAGAGTTTGCAGGGCCACAGAAGCCAGGCAAGCATCAAGCGCGCAGAGGCCCCCACAGGAGGTCCCAGCCACGAGGCCGAGGCTGGGAAAAGGAGGTCGCTGGCGGACCAGCCCCTCTGGCGCTACCTGATTCCCCACCCCGAGCCCTGCCGCTGCAGACTACCGTGCACTGTGCGGTAAAGCGAGAGCCCAGCGCCCCGCACCGGGACCAGAACCGCCCTCGCTCCCGCAGGATCTCTCCAGCGCCCTCTGCCGCCAAAGCGCCACATGGTGCTCTGGGTTAAGTGCTTAGGATCCAGACCAGGGCAGGGAGCAGGTACTGCAGGGTAGACCTGAAGCTGAAGGACTCCTAGGGTAAATCCACAAAAGCTGGATCTGCGACTGTACAGGGAAAGAAACACTTCGCTAGGGTTGGAAGAATTTATTTCTGTGAGGTTATCACTCTGCCGTGCCACTAAGATAGTGTAAGAGTGCCCATGCTTTTACCACCTCATCGACAGCTGAACTTCTCACTCTGATGATGGAGTTGTGAAGTCTTCTCCCGTTGCAGTTTCAGCGTTAGGAAAGTTGGACATCTTTTCATACGTTTTTGATGCTCACTTGTTCTCATCTTTCTTCCTTTTCCTATAGGGTTACCAAGTTAGTTCTCAACCACACTCAAGCAGGGAATCAGTCTAGCTGTCACTGCAGAGCACGTGTGAAGAAATGGTTTTGCAGAACTTTTTCTGTTACTGTTTTCTCCTAACTTACAGACCAAAGTTGAAATCTAAGTTCAGCTTATTTCCATATTTATTGCATCCTTCCTATGGGAAAATGGCCAGTCCTGGGAGTGGAAAAGAATCAGCCTTCCCTACAGGAGCTGATGTGGGAGTGGGAAAAGAGACATCCAGAACCAGAGGGAGACGGTAGAGTATGCATTAGGTGGACTGGGTCTGAATGCTGATATCGCCATTTCAATACCTAATTGTGCAATATGGAATGGAGTCTCTCCTATCTTTATGCCTCAGTTAAAATGTATCCCATTGAGTTACTGTAAGAGCTACATGAGATATTATGTGAAAACAACCATAGGACTGAGGTGTGACTCAGTGGTAGAGAGCTTGCCTAGCATGCTTGAAGCCCTGGGTTCCATCCCCAGCACCAGAGAAAGAAAAGACTATATGCTGACCAGAACACATAAACATAGAGTAAATGATAGCTAGTAATAAATGACAATGACTAGCGACAAAATAATAGAAAGCTCTATAGCGTGCTCCGGTAGTGCATATATGTGCTTGCTACATTTTTGCTGAACTTAAGTATGTTATGACTGTCATCAAAAATATTTAAAGCATATGCAGGATATTCAGTTTAATAAAAAAATCTATAAAAATGTTTCATATGAATTTCTTAATTGATGAAATAAAAGTAAATGCTGAAATAAATAGAAAAAAATCACAAATATTTGGAATTGTTATTTACATAAATAAGGTACTTATTAAAATATAAGACTGGGGGCTGGAACTGTGGCTCAGTGGCTATGGTGCTTGGCTGGCATGTGCAAGGACATGGGTTCGAACCCCAGCCCCATGAACACAGCAAAGTGGCGGCGCAAAGAAAGCCACAGGAAAAACCAAATAAAATTGATTCTCTCTTTCTCTGTCCCTCTCTCACTGTCCCTCTCTCTTTAAAGAAAAAAAAATATATAAGACTTTAGAATTCACATACCATGTTCATCATTGATGGTTTTAAAGAATTCGAAGATGTAGATCAAGCAGGAAATTACAGTTTGGTAAATTCTTTTACTAATTATCTTTCAATCTCTTTCATTACCTAATATATACTTCGAAATAAATGCCGAGGGGCTGGAGCAGTGGCTCAGTGGTTATGGTGCTTGCCTGGCATAAGTGAGGACAAGGTTCGAACCCTAGCACCATGTACACAACAAAGTGTCAGAGCCGCAAAAGCCACATGAAGAACTAAATGAAATAGATTGTCTCTTTATCTCTTTCTCTCACTGTCCCTCTCTCTGTTTATAAAGAAAAAAAAAGATGAATATAATTCAGGCAACATTCATTTTTGTTCTGATAAAATATGCATAAAATTTACCTTTTTTTTTGTTTCCTGCAGTACTGGGGATTGAACCCCGGGACACATTACCACTGAGCTACACTACCAGTCCTTTTTAAATTTTTTTGAAAAACTAAATAAAATTGATTCTCCCTTTCTCCTCTCTCTCACTGACTTTCTCTCTTAAAAAGAAAGAAATGCTGAATCCAAAGATCACAATTTGAAATAAAAAAATCAAATGTTTAAATATATTTAATAAAGATGCCCAATTTACTATGATACAATGTAATCTACCTCTTCAAAGTAGTAAATAAAAATATCACAGGAACAATGATCTGGAATTTTCTAAACATGCAGTTATGTACATAGCTTTACAGAAAACATACGTGTTTTATTTTACCTTATTACATTTCCTGATACAACTTGAGGGAAATTCATCAAAGCCAGAAAAGGAAAAAAAAGAATTAAGTCATTTGTAATCCTATAAACTGTTTTGGGGTTGTTCCATATTTTTAAAACTTTGGAATTGTTTACTGACCTCCCTGCTCTGTGAAGGTCTGGTTTCCAGCACTGCCTTATGCCGTGGTGGTGTAGGAAGCAGCTCTGCTGTTGGGCTGCTCACTCCAGGGCAGGCGATGGCCCCTGCTGTCTGGGCTGGAAACTCAGAGGACCATGCACAGCACTTCCTGGAACGCAGACTGTCCTTTCTAAAGGCACACGCTGATTACAACCTGTCCCACCAGTTTTCCTCTTTGCTTGGGCAAGGAAGGCTAAAGCCCGCTGGAATTCTGTCAGAACTCACAGCCTTGTCTTGCTTTAAAGCAAACTGATTCTAAAACCACACTCACAAAACACTATCATTGGGGCTGGAGTGGTGGCTCGGTGGTTATGGTGCTTGCCTGGCAGGTGCAAGTACGTAGGTTCAAACCCCAGCACCACATACACAGTGAAGTCTTGGAGCAACGAAGGCTGCATGAAAAACTAAATAAAATTGATTTTGTCTTTCTCTCTCTTTCTCTCACTGTCCCTCTCTTAAAAAAAAAAAAAAAGCACCATCATTGGATGATTTTCTGGCTTTAAAAGTGGTCTTTCCTGAAGGACTTCCTGCAATCGCTTTTTCCACGAGGTTCTATTCCCCGAGCAGGGGTTATTGTGAATGCTTTTCAGTCTAGTTTCCAATGCATTTACATTTTCAATATAATTTGCCAGAAATTTATTTGAAGTGTAAATTTTTCAGGACATATTAACTGAATACACCTCTAAATATCTCAAATTTTAACTGGTGTTCGGGATTGTGGAGGAATCCAGGGCAGTAACCCAGCCACACACTGTTTCTGTTAACATTTATTCCATTAGGATGCAATTTAACAGCTGTGGCTTCAAAACCATGCTCACATTGCATTGGTTTGAGATTAGCTATGGTTGTGGTGAGATTTGTATCATCCATATTACACTCTAAAGATCTTAAATGGAGTTAGGTTTCCTGATAGGTTTTTGGATGGGTTTTCCCTCATCGTCTTCTCCCGTGGCCCCCTCTCTTTATTGGTACCAAAATCATCTCAGGGATTTCTTCAAATATGGGAATAAAGCAATGTGGTGTCACCTTGCAGGCTCATTCTCCAAGGACATTTTTTTCTGGTACACATTTAATTGAATAAAAGCCCTGTTTTCTCAGCAATCACCATCTTGATATATTCTATTTAAGGATTGATTGCATTTCCTAAAATTTGTGAATGATATTAATATTCAAAGAAGAGTCACAAGAGACCATCTGCAGTTGGACACAAAGCAAGAATTCAATGAATGACTTTCAGAACGACTGCACGATGGTTTTATATTTTGCTGGTGAGGGTGTAAATTGGTAGAACTTCTCTGGGAAGCAATTTTGTATTCTATGATTTGATCTATTGATTCCATCTGGGAATTTATCATAAAGAAATAATACAAGATGGGAAGATGTTTGTGCAGAGATGCTTACCACGTTAATTGGTATAGTGGCAAAATTAGAAAAAACTTTAACTCTCTGCCCCTATAGGGGATTGACTAAATATATTCAATCACATGATGCTGTGGCAGAGACTGCTGGCTACCCAATCTCCATCACCTCTTGTTTGTCATCGGCAAGATCCTACATAGCTATGGCTGGCACTGTGCTAGTTATTGCTGCTGCTTTCCACAGCCTCACTGTCACACTCAGGGGGCCAATGAGATGAAAGCAGGAGTCCTTGGGTGGCACTTGGAAGGGCCTGGGCTGCTGCCCAGACCCAGATGTCTCCATCGCTGATATGATGACTCGAGCCCTGATAGCCATTTCAGGACCAGGAGAGAAAAGCCAGGAGACCTGTAGTGAGTGCAGTCCTTGTAGCTTTGAATCACTGTAACAATTAGCAACTCTGTCCTTCCAGTGTCTCATTATGGGGACAAAAACCCCGCTATGTATTTATGCTAGTCAAACTAATAGCAGGCAAACACAATTCCTGACACAGATGAAACATTACGCAGCCATTTAAAATATTTTTTCTGAAAAAGATGAATAGAATTCGAAATGAGAATGTCAGAATACAGAACTTTATATGTGGCATGTTCTCCTTGTTCTTAACTAATAATATGCATTATATATGAATAAATAAGACTGTAAAATACATTAAAATGTTAGCAGTGGCTTCCTAGGATTTTGTAGGTTATTTATTATTGGGATGATTTATGCTTTTTATGTTTTCTAAATCTTCAACATTGAGAATTTTTTAAAATGTTTTCAAGATTGCCCAGTGCATACATGATTGGTGTGAGTATAAATTGGCCAAATGCACACTTTTTAGAAAGGAATGGATCAACATAGATTAAAAGCTTTTATAGTTTTCCTACTCTTTAAATATTCATTTCCCCTCTCTGATATCTGTCTTGGTAAAATGATATGAGACTAAGACAAAGAACTATGCACAGTGATGTTTACTATAACATTATTTACAATACCAGTTCTGAAATATGGAAACAAACTCAACATTAGGAAAGCGGTTAAATTACGGTATATCCATTCTTTATTAGGAACACTCAGAAACCATCACGAACTCGGGAGAGATGACGTTTTGGAACTAGTTTCAGAGCTCTTTCCAGAGTCCCAAATCCTTCCCACTCACTGAAGTAACTGGAATGGAGTGTAAGTGGAATTGGAGGGGCACCCCTGGCTTAGAAAACATTTCCAGTCTCAACTAAAATAAAATCTTCATCTGAGTCCACAATAAGAAAATAGCTTTGCTAGGAAAAATAGGGGATTTTTCTAAATTATGTTAATAGTCAAGAGCTGGACCTGAGCCAGGAGTGGTGGTGCTCACCTGTGATTCCAGTGGCTGAGGAGGCTGAGGAAGGAGGATCACAAGTTCAAAGCCAGCCTCAGCAACTTAGTGAGGCCCTAAGCAACTTAGCAAGACCCTGTCTCAAAATAAAACATAAAAGGTCTGGGGATGTTCCTCGGTGGTTAAGCACCCCTGTGATCAATCTCTGATACCAGAAAACAAAAAAAAGCTGGACCTGGAGGAGCCAATTCTTCAGATGCTTGTTCTTTTGGGCTCTGTGTCCACTCACTCAAGCTTCCATGGAGGCCTGGTGGGGACTTCCGTACGTGGTGAGCAACCACCACCCAGCTTCCATTCAGCTCTCACACTTCTGCAAGCAGGTTGGGGAGAGGGTTGGACACCTAAGTAGTGGAGGACGAAGTCCGTAGATCAACATCCCAATCCATCCTCTTTGGAGGAAACATCTGCAGGCTCATTCTTCCTGGTCTCCCCTGTGGGATGGAGTCTGGGTGGGCCAACAGCAGCCACCAGTTCAATAACGCAACTTGTTTCAGCTTTCCTTTCTTATTCTACTTCTTCCCTATGTTCCTTCACTTTTAAAAAATATGATACAATATTTTATTTACTGATCTCTCTGAAACATGGCCAAATTCTCCTGGCTACTGGAAATTTCCATGCCAAAGTATTGTTTCACATGACAGGTTTCTACACAACATGTTGTAACGTAGTACTTTCATTTCACTCTTCAGGAATCAATGTATGAAAATTAAGTTTACATAGCAAAATTAGGAAGCAAATATAAGGTAAACACCAAATAATATCATATTTCTGGTTTATTGGAAAATAACAGTTGTAACAGTCATGCATAAGAAAATTTGTGCTGCTAACAACCAATAAGTATAAAATATCGTAACTAGAATGAACTATATCCAATAGTATGCCTGATCGTGTAGTCTCAACTGTATCTAAAAATAATTGTGAATAGCAAGTATACTTTATCTTAAAATTTCCAGATTTAATCTCTACGTTTGCATGTAAGGGATTTGTAATATTGCCATGTGTCCCAAGCAGTGACTTTGAATCCAGTTTTCAGTACTTAAAACCAACAGCACTAAGCCAGGTGCAGTGTTGCATGTGAGTAATCCCAACGACTCTGGAGGTTGAGATAGGAGGATTGGGGGCTTGGGGCCAGTCTCAGCAACTTAGACCCAGTCTCAAAATAAAAAAAATTAAAAAGCTCTGGGGACATAGCTTAATGGTAAAGCACCCCAGGATTCAAGCCCCAGTACCAAAACCAAAACAAACAACAAAGCACTTATTTGAAGTCATGGTGGAATGATAACCACTATAATGAACTGAAACCACCATGATACAGGATATTGGGTACTTATTTCTCACCTATAGTTTCTCAGGACCAAGAATTACTCAAAAAGTTAAATATTTTTGCTCATACATTTTCATTTTATGGAATTAACTCCCAAATAAATAACCTGCTCCCAACCATTATCTCAGCCTCTATTTTCAGAGAAAACCAAGCAGGATGGATGGAGTGTGGGAGGAAAGAAGAGAAAGAGGTACAAACTCTCATTTCTCCAAATTTGGGAAGCCAAGAACATCAAGAACGATAAGACATTTCCCCGGGTATATTTGACCAACATTTAAAATATTAGAACAAAAAATAATCCATCAGAGTGCAGATCACATGGTCGGGGTACAGAGTGTCGTCATGTATCCCCACGCATGTGTGCAAACCATCGCAGTACATCATGCCTTTCTTTTGGTGAATTGGAGCCAAAAAAAGCTGGAAGATCAGCGATCAAGAAATCGCCACATGTGCACAAAGCAGTTTCTCTTTGTTGCAACAAAATCACCTATATATTTAAGAACTATTAACAACATGGAAAACTTCCTGTAAACCATTATTATCAAGACTGGAACTCATAGGAATGGGGAAAATGTTTAAATGTTGGATATAGTATGACTTCAACTACATAAGAGAAACCGAAGTAAAAGATCAGATACATTCACTGGTTTCCAGCATTATGCAATCAGCAAATTCCAGACATACCATCTTTAAAAGGCACTTAACATGGGCGTCCTCACGTGAAATAAGGGAATAGCTGGAGACACATTTTAAAAGACTGAAAAAAACCCTTAACTCTTATTTTTTTTCTGGCTTTTCCATGAGTTTGAACAACACTTAATGGTTGGACTTACAGGGAGATTCAGGTTTATTCATGAAGCAAACCAACTCCCCACTGGCCTGCTAGCATCTGCCAGTGGGAAACGCGCGCTGGCTGTGTTGCCGTCCATTTTCCCCAGGAGAGGAGTGAGTTCCCCAGAAGCCGAGGATGCACACCCAGCCCTAGATCAAGGACCCAGGGAATGGCTCTGAGAGCTTCTGCACTGAGAACTCTCCAGTCAGAGCTTTGGCTGACACCCTCCTGCTGGGGTCCAGGGTTAAGAGGCTTCTACCACTCGAGCAGCAGCGTCCAGCCTGAGCGCTGACATTTCTAGCCATCGCTGCATTTTGGAATTCCCGTAAGGACCAGAATGCATGGTGTTCCTCCCCACTGCCTGGAGTGGCGATGGCTAGGCAGAAGAAATATTTGTCAGATGAAAGAGTGCAAATGAAGTGGGCACCGCTCACAGACCCGAATCCTAATCCTGCCACCCAGGCAGGCATGGCCCCAAGGAGGAGGAGGAGGAGTTGCAAATGATGGTCCTGCCTCCCACAGCCACAACAGCTGTGTGCCTTCCAGCATCTTCTGTGGCCTCTGTACACTCTGGACGCTGTGGGTGCACAAATCCTGCCACCGCCGTTCAATTAGGAAACAACTCTGTGTCTGCTTTGAGAAAGGTGTTGACTTTTTCATTGCTTTATTAAAACATAGCAAAATTAATAGTTAGCATATCACGTGGAACACAAATACAACAAAATGTTAATCCTGGCCAAAGGGATTTATAGGAGGCAGCAATATTAGTTAGGATTTGAGGGTGCACCACAATGAACTGTCCACATCCTACATTTACGATTTTCTTGTTATTTCCATTGAAACAGCTTCTACGATCCTTATATAGCAGAGGAGAAAGTTGTTAATATTTCATTATATTGTTAATGGTTATTGAGCAAAATCTATGTACCAAAACTAATGCTGAAGCTTCCTGTGTGTACTCTCATCTGATTCTTGTAACCCTGTAAAGGGAGTACCCATTTTACAGATGAGGAAAAGTGAGGCTTTAGAGGTGCTTCTCGTGAGGACAGCAAGCATGGTGGCCTGGTGGCTTACTCCTTACTGTCTCCAGGGAAACCATGCTCGAGCTTACCAACCCCTGGGAGAGTCCTTTGCTTTGGTGATTGGCGGTTTTGTTACCTAAGCCGGAGCCATGGGCTCATCAGGTTGCCCTGCACTAACTAACGCCACGACTGGTGATGGACCCTGGCTGCACTGTTGGGTCCCGAGCATTGCTTGGTGTGGCAGGTTGCACAACAGGGTGTGCCTAGGCTACCACCCCACGTGCAAACCTGTGCCATGAGGCCCAAGGTGGCTTCCCTGGATAGCGACATTCCACACGTGTCCCTGCACTTCTCTGCAGAGAAGCAGCTCTCCGGGCAGCAGGCGAGTCAGGACTTCGGAGCTCCACCCGGTCCCTCTGGACTCCAGAGCTGCGCATCTTTTCCCCAGGACTGCGCGCTGCATCCTTTGCTGCAGACAAGATCCCGTTACGGACTGCAGGTGACTCTTGTAGATCTTTAACGGAGTGAAGCACCACCCAAGACCACACAACTGGAAGGCCACAGAAATGGAATTCAAGTGCATGTGGTCTGAGTTGCAGCCTGTTTTTTCTTTTTTTAAGAATCAACTTTACTTAGTTCTCCATGTGGCTTTCCCATACTTTGTTGCGTACGTGGTGCTGAAGCTTGAGCTCTCACCCTCATGCTTGCCAGACAAGTGCTCTATCCGCTGAGCCACTGCTCCAGCCCCAAGTTGCAGCCTGTTAATCATCATTTTCTACCCCAGCGACTAACTCCTGTGGTCCTGCTTTCATGACGGGTGCTATTATTACATGGTCTTCTTCACTTCCTTTGTTTTCTTTCTTTCTTCTCTCCCTCTCCTGACACCCCCTTCCTCTTTCTCATGGTAACTGGAACCTGGGTCTCCTATATGCTAGGCAAGTGCTCGATCACCGATCTACATCCCAGCCCTTTATATTTATTTAATTTTATTATGAAACAGGCTCTCGCTGCCCTGACTGGCTTTGAACTTGTGACCCTCGTGCCTTAGCCTCCCTTGTAGCTGGGATTACAGGTGGGCACCACTGAGCCTCGGCACAGTTTTTGTTTTCTAAAGAAACGCTTGCATTGTTTTCTTTGGTGAACACACATTAGTCAGTAATGAAAGCCTTGGAAACGCCCACGGTTGAAAGACAGGAAGAAGAGTTGGAAAAATAAATATCACGCTAAGTGAAATAAACCAGATTCGGAGAGTCCAGGGTCAAAAGTTTTCTCACTAATGCAGAAGTTAGAAAAGGGAATGAAAAATGAGGAAACTCCAGGAAAACAGCAAGGGAGATCAGTAGAGTAGAAGGGCGGGCAGGAGGGAGGAGGAAGGAGGGGGAAATGGGCAGAGGTGGGGGTGAAGTTGACCAAATTATGCTATGTGTGTGTGAATACGTCACAACAATTTTTGGTTTTATGTATAACTATAATGCACCAATTAAAAAATAAATAAATTGAAGGAAGACCAATGGAGTAGAGATAAGGGATCGGGGGAGGAGGAGGGGAAGGGAAGATGAAGTACTAGGGACTGAAATGTTACATACATTTGCGAATATTTCAAAATGAAACTCACTATTCTGTATACCCACCATGCACTAATAAAACACTGAAAAATTAAAGAAAAAGGTCAATTTGAGTGGCACAATATAATAGTAAAGGAGCAGTAAGTCTAAATAAGAGTCTTATAGAAAAAAAATCTTCCCATCTGGAGACTGGCAAATAGTTGTTACGCAAGACATGTAAACCACAAATCATGAAAGAAATACATAAATGTTGGTGAGAAAAAACTCAAGAACATTGGACATTCTGCTAAGACTTTTTTTTAAAGGAGAGAGTGGGACAGTGAAAGAGAGAAAGAGAGAATAAAAAAAAATTTTTTTAGGGGCTGGAGCGGTGGCTCAGCGGTTTCTGCGCTTGCTTGGCAAGCACGAGGACCCGGGTTCAAACCCCAGCACCAAGTACACAACTGAGTGTTGGAGCAACTAAGGCCATGTGAAAAACTAAATAAAGTTGTTTTATTTTTCTCTCTTTCTCTGTCTATCTCACTATCCCTTTCTCTTTAAAAAAATTTTTTTAAGAGAGGACAGTGAAAGAGGGAGAGAGAGAGAGAGAGAATCAATTTTTGCTGAGTTTTTCACATGGCTTTCATTGCTCTGACACTTAGTTGTGTACGTGGGTGCTGGGGTTTGAACCCGTGTACTTGCGCATACCAGGCAAGTGCCATAACTGCCGAGCCACTGCTCCGGCCCCAGAGAGAATCAGTTTTATTTAGTTTTTCATATGGCTTTCGTTGCTCTAATTCTTTGTTGCATACGTGGTGTTGGGGTTCAAACTTGCGACCTTGCACATGCCAGGCAAGTGCCCTAACTGCTGAGCCACTGCTCTAGCCCAACATGTTAAGGCTCATAAGAACTGTAGAAAGTAACTCACATGTTGGAAGAAAATATCTGTGATAAACATCCAACAAAGAAGAACTGGAACCCAGCACACATAAAGAACTCCTACAACTTCATACTAAGAAAGAAATAGAAATGGGCAAAAGGAAGACACAGGAATGGAAAAAAGGCACAAAAAGATTGTCCACGTGATTAATCATTAGAGAATGCAAGTTAAACCACAATGACAGGTGACTACGCACCTACCAGAAGGGCTAAAATCAAAGCCTGACAGTTTAAAGCAACTGGGACTCTAATGCACTGCTTTCGGAAGTATAAGAGTTTAGAAAAAGAGTTTGACAGTTTCTTAAGTAAACATAGCCATGCAGTATAGCACTTCCACTCTTAGATATTTGCACCAAAGAAACTGGAAACATATGTCCACCTGAATGCTTGTATATTCGAGTTCATAGTGACTTTATTCATAATAGCTGAAAACTGAAAAGCATCACTCAAGTATCTATCCACAGGTGAATGGAGAAAGAAATCGTGGCTCCTCGGTTCAATGGAATACCACTCAGCAATAACCGGGAACAAACACACATGTACAACAGGTGAATCGCAAAGACACCCTGTGGAGCAAAAGAAGTCGGACACAAAAATGCCTGTTGAACGAGATTGCGCTTCCTGTGGTGCCTGGAGCTGGGGGAGGAGGGGCAGACTGCAAAGAGGCATGAAGGCAAATTTTGGGGTGATGGAAATGTTCTATATAGTAATTGTGGTGATTTCATGGGGATATACGTTTGTCAAAACTCATCTAACTATAAACTTAAATGGATGCATTTTATTGAATATTCTAATACTGTTGATTAAAAAAACAAAAGCATTTTTGGATTGAAAAGGAAATTGTCAACTCTTTCAAATGTCGCAGAAAGACAAGGAGAAGGTAACTGGAAAATGGTCGTTATGTATGTCAAGGGGGGTGGCTAAAAATTTCAAGAGTATAAATTCAACAGACGTGGGGGGTCAGCAATTAGACGGTGGACGCAAGAAGGGAATATTTGAAGTGCAGAGAAAATCAGGCTACTTTTTAACTAGGGAACACGAGTTGCTGGCTGTTACAAGACCCGTGCTAACCAAACAGTAATAGCCCCCAGCGTGCTGAAAATCTAATCAAGTAACCAATGGCACTGTTTAGTAGGGACCATTTGTGACCTCAGGGAGAGGA
This sequence comes from Aplodontia rufa, assembly GCA_004027875.1. Taxonomy (NCBI): domain Eukaryota; kingdom Metazoa; phylum Chordata; class Mammalia; order Rodentia; family Aplodontiidae; genus Aplodontia; species Aplodontia rufa. Next base: position 186,207 of record PVKS010000193.1, read on the forward strand.
ATGTAAAGATTCCTGTGTTCACCAAAACATGTTTTTTTAAAGGAAACATTAGCCATTTATTTTATTTTATTTTTTTAGCCTTAAGATTCTCTTCTTAAGAATGCCCAGCAGAATGTCTAGAATGGAACTCCCTTTCATGTGGGCAGGAGATTCCTCCTCCATCTCTGTCACCCACAGCCCCTGTCATTTGTTCCAGGAAGATGTGTTCTCCTCTACCGAAGGGCTCTGCCTGCCTGCTGTGATTCCTCCACCACCCAGTATTGAAAGGATTATTCTTTAGGGAAAGCAACTGTTCTGAATATATTAGAGATGAATAAGAAGTACAAGCCCCCAATTTTGCAGATAATTAGAGGGTTAGATTTCCATTAGAAACAGAAGATCTGGTTGTAGTGGTGCATACCTGTAATCCCAGTGACTCAGGAGGCTGAGGCAGGAGGATTGCAAGTTCAAAGCCAGGCTCTGCAACTTGGTGAGGCACTGTCTCAAAACTTAAAAAAAGATAAAAGGCCTGGGCATGTGGCTCAGTGGTTAAGCATCCCTGAGTTCAATCTCTGGTGCAAAACAGAAATAAAGAAAAGAAACCAACGGAAGAAAAGGGTAGCATTACACAAGGAGAGAACCCTGTGGAATCCTTGGGCTACAGAGCACCCCTGAAACAGGACAACTTTTCTTAGGATATGCAGTGATCACTGAATGGCAAGAGAAAAATTCAGTCACTCTCAATGCCAAGTAAACCAAACTCCTATCTCCTCATGTGTCCAATTGCATCCAGTGCCTTTGTACGAGTCTCAGACAAGCATTTGGCTTTAGATTCACCCTCCCTGACTCACGCAGCTAAGCCAGTATCTCATCCTCCACGGGGTGTCAACCATTAGCCAGGAAGACAGCAGCCACCGTCCTTCTGTGGCACTGAGCTTATAAACTCTGGCTTCTTTCACCTCTTTCCTTCCGGTTTGTTAGGAGGATTTCCCCAGAGATGGAGATTTCAGTCAATAGCATGATTTGGATCTGGCCATTGTGATATACCTTACCAATACCTTACTATTTAATCACCTGCAAAAAAAAAAAAAAGTCCTTTATTGTTTTTGATACTTCTGCAACAGATGGACACTGAATTTCAAGTTTTCCATGAGTTGACCAAAATTCTCCTCTGAAGTATATGAGGTATAGAACACAGAATGTTTGGGAGCAATTCCTTCTTTTTTCTTTTTTTCTCCTTTCTCTTTCAGAGCAATTTCTTTCTTTTTTCTTTCTTTCTTTTTTCCTTTCTTTCTTTCAGGGGGTAAGAAGGGATTGAGGGGTTGAACCCGGGGTGCTTAACCACTGAGCCTCATCCCCAGCCCTTTTTATATTTTATTTTGAGTCAGGGTCTTGCTAAGTTGCTTAGGGCCTTGCTAAGTTGCTGAGGCTGGCTTTGAATTTGCAATCCTCCTGTCTCAGCCTCCTAAGTCACTGGGATTACAGGCATGCTCCACCACACTCAGCTGGAGCAATTTCGCCTACAGAGGGTAATATCCCAGGCAACCAGAAGATAAAAACTGAATTACAGAGCCATTTGTGTCAAGATACAAGTAGTAACTTTTGGAATAGCAAATGAATGCTGTATTATCACTGCTGCTGTAATAAGGCAAAATTAATTCATGGTGAACCATCTTTGTAAAGATGGAATTGGTGGGCTTACCCTCATGAACACTTAAAAGAAGTTAGCATTTGTCAAATGATACATGTGAATATTCAGATAATTTCAATAAGGTCAAATATGGAACAGAAAATTTCCTTTTGAGTTCGTTGAGCAGAACCTGACACCACTTTGAGCTGCCTGTGGGGAGTAATGGAGGTCAGCCTTGATTTCAAGGCAGCAGGACTTCTCTCTCTATCCCACAATCGTCCTGAGGGATGGACCCTATGTCAGCGCCAGGGTTGAAGGAGCACAGCTTAACACACAGGAGGCTGGGGAATGTCCCTTTTCACTGTCCTTCTGCTTGAGTCACACGATGGCATCTGCACTTTCAGGTTTCAGAGACCCACGTGGAAGAGCTTGTCCTGGCCACGTGTCCTGTGCCACCAGCTGAATCCCCAGGAGAGGCCACATGGCCTGGTTCACTGCCTGCCGTGCATTCTCTTGCATTCTGAGTTGAGGAAGCACGCTGGGCTCAAGTCCTGGCTAGGCTCTCTGCTACGGATGCGATTCTCAACAGTTTCTTCAGCCCCTTAGGGACCCGGTTAACCCAAATGCTGTGACTATTACCTAATCCCCAGAAGGAGGGCTTGGCAAGTTAATGCACACAAAGCTCTTGGTTCAGTAAACCCAAGGCTGCTGCCTTTGTTATCAGTGTCACTTCAATGCTTCCCAATTACTCTGCAGAAAACCTACCATGTTATATGTTAAATAAAGTCCCGTGCAGACCGACGGGCTCTCACCTCCAGATCAGTTCAACCTCCAACCTAAACTAGCTGACTCACTAGCCCCTGAGCATCCTTTGGCCCGTCTTCTAAGTTAATTTGTCCAAGATTCATCAAGTGCCCATTTTGACGTAGGTACTGGGATAGGTGCTGGATTCCAAGATGAACAGGACACTGCTCCTACCCTCGAGTGCACCTAAAAGAAGACGGACAGCACCTAGTGAAGCATTTGTCGCACCAGGGGAGCCACCGTTATAGACCCAGGCGCTGTGAGAACACAGCGGAGCAGGCATTCCGCTCAGACCTTGCTTTTCTCCTTTTCTCAGCATCCTCCAACTCAGTGAGAGGAATCTTATTCACCTTCCAAAACCAACTGATTCCCAGAATTGACTCTTTCCACCGACGCTGTCTACCTACCGAATGCCCAGCTCAGTCCCCGCACCCGGGGGCTGCTCACTTACTGACCATCAAAAACTCTTGGCTTTCTCAATGACGCCCTCGAGTGTCTCTATCCCTCAACTCCATTTTTCTTAGATGTGTATTTTCCCCACATTTCTGTTGGTGCATTCAGCTTTTCATAAACATGGGAGCCACTGCTACATATTTCTACATGCACACAATAGAACAACATGATTTGGCCGCTATCACTAGCCAACACTTCTCCCCTCCCTCCACATCTCCTGCCCCTGGTCCTTTCCTCTACTGATATCCCTTTGATTTTAATGAAATCCCTGCATGCCCCCGTTTCTTTTCCTCTTTATTCTCTATGTTCTGCATATGAGACAAAAATATGACCTCTGACCTTCTGAGTTTGACTTATTTCCCTAAACGTAATGATCTCAAGTTCCATTCATTTTCCTGCAAATGACAATATCTTTCTTCTTCATGGTTGAATAAAACTCCACTGTGTATATACACCACCTTTTCTTTATCCATTCCTCCATCGATGGACACCTATGTTGGTTCCATAGTTTAGCTATTGTGAACGTGGGTGTGTATGATGATTTCAATTCTTCAGGGTAAATACCAAGGAGTGGTATAGCTGGGACATATGGCAGTTACACTCCTATTCTTTTGAGGAGACTCCACATTGATTTCCATAGTGGTTATACTAATTTACAATCCCACCAACAGTGGGAGAGTGTTCCTTTTTCTCCACATCCTCTTCAGCATTTATTATTATTTGTATTCATGATGACTACCATTCTGACTGGTGTGAGATGAAATCTCAGTGTGTATATGTATATATATTTTTTGGTACCAGGTATTGAATTCAGAGGTACTTAACCACTGAGCCACATTCCCAGGCCTTCTCTATTTTTTTATTTCGAGACAGGGTCTTGCTAACTTGTTGAGACTGACTTTGAACTTGCGATCCTCCAGCCTAAGGCTCCTGAGCTGCTGGGATTGCAAGCATGCACCACCCGCCCAACCTCAGTGTAGGTTTGCATTTCCCTAATTGCTAACTAGGTTAAGCATTCTTTCACATACTTGTTGGACATTTGGATTTCTTCTTTTAAGAAGTATTTATTCAATCAATTTGCCCATTTATTAATTAGGTTAATTTGCTTTTTTTGGTGTAAAGCTTTTTTTTTTAATTCATTCAACATAGTCTTACATTTAGGAGGGAATCATTGCCATAGAATCGTGAACACATACATAATCACAGAGCAATCTGAAGCTGATGCCAGACCATGGTCTCCCCCTTTGGTTTCCTCCCAATCCTGTGTTTCCCTCTACTTTACCCCGGTGTTAGGTGGGCTTTTCGTGGAAGTTGAAGGTTCCCCACTGAGTTGATAACCCCCCTACTCCCATCCTCCATCTGCCTTGATGACCCTCCTATTCCCTTCCTCCCTTCCCCAGTCCCCTCCCTTCATTCCCCAGTGTCATTTTTAAAAAATTTTTTATTTTCTTTTAAAGAGAGAGAGGGACAGTGAGAGAGAGGGAAAGAGAATCAATTTTATTTAGTTTTTCATGTGGCGTTCATTGCTCTGACACTTAGTTATGTACAGGGTGCTTGAACCTGTGTCCTTGTGCATGCTAGACAAGCACCGTAACTGGTGAACCACTGCTCCAGCCCTGTGGTGTAAAGTTTTTTGAGTTCTTTATACATTCTAGATATTAATCCTCTGTCAGAATCAACTTGATTTTAAGTTCACTGAAATCAAGGATTGTGTCCTCTGGGAGGGATGCCCACAACTGCCAACGATGAAGACAGCAGGTGGACCAACAAGCTGATCACACCTTTTGTTTATTGCTTCTAAGTCTAAATTAAGTTTGAGGCTCAAATCAAATTCTGCAAAATGTTTCTATTAACTAAATTGATTAAAATTGGCATGTTACCTGGAGCATTGTCAGAGGATACCGGAATAAACAAGGAAGAGTGGGTTGTGGGCAGACAATCAAGTTCAGCCCCATCTCTGCCATGGCCTTTTAATATAGGACGGTTGGTTTCTGTCACTTGGTGCTAAGAATGTTTTGTCTCCTCATGTATCAATATTTTCATCAGAATGATATTGACATTAGTGAATTTTCACTTTAAACAGCTGGTACCTATTTTCCAGGGCAAATGCCACTACGATGACTTAAAACCTCAATCAATTCTCTATACATTGAGTAGAAATTCAATTTTTGTTTTATACCTCCATTTTTATTCTACCAGAGTTGATTTCACTGGGGCCAGTTCTCACTTGTATAAAATTTCCAACAGAGGCCTGACTCGCCGTACAGGTCCATTCCATGCCTCACATGGCCACTTATGCTGGGTCACCTTGGGCTCCCATCTCTTGCCCTCAATTTTACTAATTCTAATATTATCTGGGTCAAATTGGACAGAACTAACGGCTGTTAAGACCTCATTTCTGAGGTTTTATTTTGTGCAGATGATTTCTCTGGGTCTATTTTCTATGTCCATTTTTAGTTTTTGATGGTACCAAGCCCGTTGTTCCTTAGCCAGCTCTGCGCTCCTGTAACACATTTCCATCTGTGAGCAGCATCAGCCATCATCAGTGAATGATTTCTTGCAAAACCCATGTTTCCTAGTGATCTGGGCAAATTGTCCTTGGGGTTAAAACAGCAAATGGCAGTGTCACTGGAAAAGACACATGACGTCCTGCTTCAGAAGTCACACAGCAGCAACACAGAGGTTTCTCTTCTCTATTATAATTCAAACCACTCCTGAAGATTGGGATGGAAAAATATCCATCCCTGAGAGGCAAGTAATTAAGTGTGTGTGTGTGTGTGCTGCAGGAAGGCCTGTGTTCATCTCCACTTCTCAGAAGCTATGTGACTTTTGATGAGACACTTACTAATTTGTGCCTCATTGACCTCATTTGTAAAACAACATTATTATGAGGTTTAAGTGAGTTAAGCTCAGAATGATACTTGGCACATAATGATGGCTGGATGAAAATCAGATTTCATTATTACTATAAGAACAAGTGACTCACTTGTCCCCAAATATTCCCCAAGTATTCCTTCAATTCTTTTTCCAGCTGTGCCTCAGTTTAGTCTTCTGAAAAACGGGGTCAATGATAGTGCCCCCTTCATGGGGTTTTGAACAACCTGAATGTGTAAATAAGTGTGAACAGCAATGCGCAGGAGCAACGCCCAAACTATTGTACAAGCTTTGTGTTAGCTGCTGTTATATTTTCACCTTATGATGAGTAAGTTCACAGCATCCCTCCAGGAGACTGAGAACCTATTTCCAGCCAGAATGTTCTAGAGACGGTGCAAGGATCCTAGGGCCAAAGGGTGCTACTGACCAGTATGAAATGCATTAAGGAGCCCAAGGGGACCATGTAGCCACTTAAACACCAGAGTTTAAATCAATGAAATTGAGAATAAAAAATACAAAGAATCAATGAAATGAATAGTTGATTCTTTGAAAAGATAAATAAAATTGACAAACCTGTAGTCAAATTCACCAACACAAAGAATGAGAAGAAGCAAATTAATAAAATCAGATAAAAAAGGAGAGATCACTACAGACCCTTCTAAAAGCCACAGGATTATCAGAACCTATTTTGAGAACTTATGCTCCAATGAACTGGAAAATATGGAAGACATGGACAAATTTCTAGACACATATGATCTAACCAAATTAAGTTAGGATGATATAGAAATCCTAAACAGACCACTATCAAGTAATGATGTTGAAACAGTAATTAAAAGCCTTCCAGAAAAAAAAAGCCCAGAACTCCATGGATCCTCAGTTGAGTTCACACATGCCAGGCAAGCACTCTACCACTGATGGCACTCCAACCCAGGAACTTACCTTAACATTGTAAAAGACATGAAAACCCCATAGCCAACACCATACTAACTGAAGGAAAACTCAAAGCATTTCCACTAAATTCTGGAAAAAGACAAGTCTGTCCACTCTTACCACTACTATTTAATATAGTCCCTGAAACACTAGCCAGAGCAATTAGGCAAGAAAAGAAAATCAAAGGGACACAAATAAGACAATAAGAAGTCAAACTATTTCTGTTTGCTGACAATATGATCCTATACCTAGAAGACAAAAAAAGAAAAAAACCAACCAACCAAACAAACAAACAAAAAAAAACACAACAAAAAACTCCACCAGAAGACTTCTGGAACTGATAATTTAATTTAGCAAAGTAAAGTAGTAGGATGCAAGATCAATACCCATAAATCAATATCTTTCCTATACTCCAACAATGATTTGGCTGAGGAAGAAATCAGGAAAGCCATTCCATTCACAATAATCTCCAAAAACAAAACAAAACAAAAACCCTTGGTAATTAATATAATCAAAGAAATAAAAGAGCTCTACAATGAAAATTAAACAATACTGAAGAAATAAATTGAAGAAAATCTGAGGAGTTGGAAAGACATCCAATGTTATTGGATAGGCATAATGATCATTCTTCCAAAAGTGCTATACAGATTAAGTGCAGTCCCCAACATGATACCAGTGACATTTTTCACAGAAATAGACAAAACAATTCTTGGATTCATTTGGAAGAATGAGACCCAGATTAGCCAAAGCAATACTAAGCAAAATAAGTGAAGCAGGAGACAGCAAAATATATTCAATTTATATTATACAGAGCGATATTAACAAAACAACATGGTATTGTTATAAAAATAGGCATGAAGTCCAATGGAAAAGACTAGAAGATACAGAGACAAGTGCACAAATCTATAGTCATCTGATATTTGACAAAGATGGCAAAATATATCTTGGAGAAAAGATAGCCTTTCAACAAAAAGTGCTTGGAAAACTGACAGTTATATGCAGAAAAATGAAATGAGATCCTTATCTCTCACCCTGCACAAAACTCAAATTGAAATGGATCAAAGACTTAGGAACTAGATCAGAAACCTTACAAATGTTAGAAGAAAACCTAGAGTCAAGACTCCACCATGTAGGAGCTGGTACCAATTTCCTTAATAAGACCCCCCAAAGTACAAGAAATAAAAATAAGAATTAATAAGTGGGACACCACTAAACTAAAAAGCTCTGCATAGCTAAGGAATAAATTAAGATTGTGAAGAGAGAGGCTACAGAGTGGGAGAAAACGGCCATCTATTCATCTGACAGGGGACTAATATTCAGATTGTACAAAGAACTCAAAAATCTTAATACCAAACTCCCCTAATCAAAAAATGGACAAAAGAACTAAACAAAAACATTTTAATAGAAGAAACACAAAAGGACAATAAATATATAAAACAGTGTTCAACATCTCTAGCAGTTAGGGAAATGGAAATCAAAACTACATTAAGATTTCATCTCACTCCAGTCAGAATGGCAAAGATGAAGAATCCAAACAACAATAAAAGCTGGACAGGGTGTGGAGAAAAGAATTCTAGTACATTGTTGATGGGATTGCAGACTAGTACAACCACTCTGGAAAGCAATAGCAAGACTCCTTAAAAATACTAGGAATGGAACCACTCACCGTATGACCCAGCTATCCCACTCCTGGGTATTTTCCCAGAAGATCTAAAAATCAGCATTCTACAGAGACACAGCTGCATCAATGTTTATAGCAAAACAATTCACAATAGACAAGTTATGGAGCCAAACCAAGGTACCCTTCAATAGATGAATGGATTAAGAAATTGTGGTTCATATATACAATGAAGTTCTGCTCAGCTATTAAAAAGAATGAAATGGTGGCCTTTGCTGATAAATGGATGGAACCGGAGAGAATCATGCTGAGTGAAATTAGCCTAACACAGAACTCAAAGGTTGAATGTTTTCTCTCGTATGTGGAGCGAGAGGACAATAAAGGAAAGGGTGAGGGAAGGACAAGATTACATTAAGATCCATCAAACACAAATTAACTGACCTACTAAAGGAAAGAGAAATGGGAGTAAAGGAAAGAGAATGGGAGAGGAGAGGAAGCGAGGGAGGGAATAGGGGAGATACAAATATTGTACGTTACATGTTGCACCTCTGAGATACTAAATAGTTTCCACACAATCATTAAAAATCAGAAAAGTCAAAAAAATATAATCAAAGGAGGATCAGTAGACGAAAGGAACCAGAGAGAAGGAGAAGGTGAGGGAGGCACTAGGGAGGGAATTAGGAAAAACTATAGTGTGTATAACTACAATGCACTAATAAAAAAGAAATGGTAACTTAGGAGGAAGCAAGAGCTGTGTACCTGTCAGAATGCACTCACCCCAAAAGGCTACAAGAGAACACAGGGAGGTGGGGATGTCTAAAGGTATACACACCTTTAAATAACCCAACAGGAGGCAGGAAGACTGTGTACCCCATGGTGCTCAGCCAATGCCTTGCATACCAGGGATAAAATTCTCTCTGTAACTGCTCTGGGTACACCTGTGCGCTCAGACACCTGATCTTGTAAGATCGTCATTAAAGCTTTCTTTGTACCTTGTCTCTCAGTCCATCTTTGGGTGGGAACAGGTGAGCATGTTTCTGACAGGCCCTACCTAAGAAGGACTTTTTGTACCTGTCTGCACTGTAGCCAGCGTATAGAAGAGTGTCTGGCACATCTCAGGCAGTCCGTAAATATTTGTTGAATAAATGAATGAGTGGTTCCATTGAAAGTGTTTCTTGTACGGTATTAAGTCAGGCAAAATATAAAATTACAAATATCCATGATATTGAGACAGTTTTAGGAGAGATAGTGAAATGGCTAGGTAGTCAGGACAAAGGGCCCCATCTAAGACCTAGCTCGTGGAGAGGGATTGACAGGGCACGCTCAGGGCCTTCATATGCAGATGACCATGAGGCTCAACTTTGGGAGCAACTCCTTTGTCCCTGAGGCAGGAAAACTAAGAAGTGGGGGTGGGCATGGTTGGGAACTTGGAAAGAATTGCTACCTGTTTTGCATAGATTTTAACCAATGACTTTGGTGCTTAGTTTCAATGCCTGTTTTGCATAGATTTCAACCAATGATATAGATGCATTTCTCAATGCCTGCTTTGCATGAATGTTAATTATGTTCATACCCCAAATCCAGCCTCATCTCAAAACCCCACATCAATATTTGTGAAAATATATGTGCATATAGTGAAGATTAGAAATTATAGTACTGAAAATAGTTGTGATACTGTCTGTACTATTGTTATATTGCCCTTTTACAAGTAAAATAAAGGAGAAGCTAAAAACTTCTTTAAAGAAAAAAACAAACTATTGCCATGTCCTAACTTTCTCTAATGTGGGCCACTACATCCATATCCCTTTAAAGTTGATTCTGAGAAATCTAATTGTGATCATGCAGAAAAATACTTGACTTAAACCAATTAATTGGAACCCTTGATTAGAAGGGTCATTTTAAACTTCCAATTTCAAGAGAAAAGTAAGCAAAAACAAAGCTAAGGAGACATTAGTGGAACATACACTTTGAGATTAGGTTTTGAGCTGATTATCAACCCAATCTTCTGGACCCTCTACCTTATAGCACCACGAGGATTTCTAATGATGTTCCAGGGGCACTGCAAGGACTTTGATCATCAAAGATTCAATTACATTCACCACCCTACACTTCCTGAGGCATGAAAGAAGCTAATACATTTTAGAAACATTTTTCTTTGGAAAGATTTGAACAAGGGTGTTGGGTTAATTCCTAGTTAACCAGAACATTTAATTAACCAGAATAACTTGTCTCCTGAACAGTCCCATTAAATGAGTTTTGATTGTATTTTGATTTCTGAAATTGTTGTGAAACTTCCTCCTGTTAGTAGTGGAAAAAAATGTAATTTCCAGAGTCAAAACTGCATAGGGGACATTGGGTGGTCCTCAGTCTTAAAAATAAAAGACAACAGGTGAAAAATCACAATAGTCTTCATGAGAGGTTCTGACTTTGACCCTGAGATCAAGCTGCGTGAAAGAATTAGCTCAGTCCACAAGAGTTTAGGGGCTTGTAGTTTCTATTTAAGGCTATATTAATGTTGCAAGTCTCATTTTGAGAAAGTATACATTAGCCATTAAAAATTAATTTATTTTTATTTGTTTTCCAGATTAATGGTCCTTCTAAAATAGAAAATTGAATTAGGACTTAGTTATTTCATTTGCAAGAGCTAATTGAAGCACATATTTATGAAATTGGACATGGAGAAGTGAACCACCAACACACAACTCAACCACAACAAGAATGATTTTTTTATTTTTATTTCTGAGATAGAATAAAAGAAGGAAAATTGATATGTGTGTGGTAAAGCCTCCATCTTCCTTCCCAGTCTTTCTGGTGCCTCTTAAGGAAGAGCCTGGGCTTTTGTGGGGCTAAATGTGACAATGGGTAAGCTGAAGATCTGAGGGGCTGAGAGGCCCTGATGGGGGACCCTTGTGGACTAGATTTTGTGCTTTAGAAAATATCCATGTTTTAGATTTTGCACTCTTTTAGACATTAATTTTTAGTTTATCAGAGTTCACAAGCAGATAGATTAAATGACAATTACTTCTCAAGAGCACATAGGAAAACTGCTGCCTCAGGCCTCCCCTTACCCCCTCAATATCCAGCCAGTGGCAGACTCCCCCCAGGGCTTCTGGAGCCTTCCAAGAAGACAAACCCGCTGCACACCTGCTGATTGAGTCTGGCCTTGGGTGGGTTGTACAGGGATGTCATCAGCCAAACCAAGTCACCCAAAGAGTCAGTGTGGGAGCGGCCAGCATAGAGCAGAAACACTCAAAGAAGAAAATCATAGAACTGAGTATTTTCTTTTCTGTGCTGGGGAGGGAAGCCAGGGCCTAGCACATGCTAGGCAATCACTCTACCACTGAGCAACATCCCCAGCCGCAGGAGTTCTTCCTTTAAAACGCACAGCAAAAGTTCATAATGTCCCCTTTCCTGACCTTTCCTTCTATATCCAAGCAGCAGCCACCCTATATTTGTTTTCTATTGTTGCCATGACAATTAACCTCAAATTTAACCACTTAAAAAAAAGACACCATTTGTTATCTGTCAGTCAGAAGCTCAGTGGGGTTTGCTGGATACCAGGCTAAATCCGGCCCTCAGTCAGCCTGGGCCCTTGTCTAGAACTCCTGGGGGCAGAGGGGATCTACTTCCAGGTCACTAGCCATCTCCAGTTCCAGAGTACAGGACAGAGGTCCCTGTCACTTGGCCAGTGTCATCCAGCAGTGGCTCTCATCATCAGGAGGCCGACTGCATTTCTGACCTCTTCGTTCCCTTTGTCTCCAGAGGCAACCACGGCAGCGCAGTCTCTTCTCACGCCTGGTGTCTCTCCGACCTCTCCTTCCACTCGTTCCTCCCACCCTCTTTCTACCACATGTCCCTGCTTTCCTCTGCTAGTGATCACGCTGGGCCCACCTGGTCATCCGGGATGATCTCTTCATTAGTTGCCTTAATCCCACTGGCAACTGGTAAGCGACTACTAGCCATTCCACTGATTGGGTGAGTAAGCAGAGGATGAGACTTTTGGGAGGGGCCTTTGGAATCCTGCCCACAATTACATCCCAATCTTTCTCTTTCCTGTCTTGTAATCCAGACAAAAAATTCTCTGAAATCCAGTTTTATGTAGTAAAGATGCTTCTGTCCCCTCTACTTTTAAAAACATATTCCTATACCACCAGAATAAGAACAAACCAAAACACAAACTTGATATTTTTTTGAACTAGAAAGTATCTTTTCTATCACCAATATGTGGATAGAGAAAATGGATAGAAGAATTGCACATTTCTTAGCAGAGAGGAGGAAATTCACACTTGGTGCTAATGAGAAACAAGATACTTTGCCTCATGGAAGTCCTGGAAGGCTCAGGATTCAAGGTCCCAAAGGGTAAAAAAACAAAACAAAACAACAGAAAAACCCCTGCAGTTATGGATCTATGTGGCCCCCCAGTGAAAATCCCAGCTCATCTCCTGACTCAGCTACCGGATGCTGACCAGAGATCACACCTGTCTCATGTGTGCAGAGGTGCCAGTCAGCTTCTTGATGTTTGACTTTAATGAAAACAGAGAGCCAAGGAACACCAGGCATTTATCAAAAAAGAAAGAAAAAAGAACAAAAGGAACCCAGAAAAAATAAAGACAATTGAGATCAGAAGAAAATCTCCACAAAGTGTAGCAAATATTCTGAGAGATACAAGAAATTCTTGCTCCAATAAAGTAAGAAGAGTATGCTATGAAGAGGAGTAATCAGAAAATAAGAACCTTTTGTAAATTAAAAATATATATTACTAGAAATTCAAAAGTTAATATATGGTTTGAAAGATGACATCGAGGAAATATCTCTAAAAATGGCTAAAATATACAAAAAAAAAGAGAAGATGAGAACATTTGAAGATCATTTTAAAACATTTGCTACCTGAATAATAGAGATCCAGAAAGAGAAAAGAGAAAAAAGTGTATCAAAAGAAAGTGTATCAAAAGAAAACCACAAGGTCTTAGACCTGAGGACTGGAAGAATCCCACTCACATACCCGACAAAAATGAATGTAAAAAAGACCCATACCAATGAATATTATTGCAAAATATCAGCATAAGAAAAGGTTCAGGAAATAGCGGCTCATACTCTAAGGAGTCAGAAGACGAGTGGTCTTTGAAACAGCGATACCTTCAACTTACTGAAGGAAAACATTACCTCAACCTAGACTCAGCACCAAGACGATCAACCAGCTATGAGGACAGACGAAAGACACTGCTGGACTGGCAAATCTAAACAACAAAAATCTGTTGCTCACCCTTCTCTGAGCGGTGCTACAGTACATCTGCACCCCATCTCACCACTGCACACACCCACCCCCAAGCAGTGAGGCTATACAGTAGGAAAAAGTGACCCAGGAAACAGGAAATGCAGCAGAGACCCAAAGGAAATTTCCACAATGCTGGCAAGAGAGGTCCCAGGTGTGTAGCTGCACAGTAGACCCAAAGAGTGAGCAGTCCAACCTGGAGAGAAACACTGGGTCCTGGAAGAGTTTCTACTTTAAAAGCCAAACCAAACCCGAAAAAAACATGGGGAGGGGAGTGGTAGCTTTTCTGACCGATTTAAGTGTAGAAAACAATACTAGGGGTAGTAGATAGCGGTTAAAAAATTTTTTTTTTCCAAAAACTGAAGTGATTAAAAAGTGAGGCCTATTTTAATTTTAGGAGAAAAGTAGTAAAAGAAAGGAGATGTAGCTCTAGTGTACTACTTCACTTGGAACCAACAATACAAACAACGCTGCCCGGGGCTTCCATCACAAGCTGAGATGCGACTGTGTCACAAGGGTGGGGACCCACAAGAGTGGTGTGAGTGAGCATGTTCAAAATGGGAAGGTGGGGGTAGTGAAGGTCTGAGGGGCTGTGGGTTTATCATAAACTTTCTAGAAATAAGTACCTTTTGGAACAATTTGCATGTAATATTTGATAAGCTAAAAATTCATTCTTGAAAAGGCGCAAAACCCAGTCCCCATAGTCTCTTCTCATTGGGCCCCCTGGTTTGAGCTCTGCCCTGGGAAGAGAAGCAGCCATCTGGCTGAGCTGGGGAGCTGACCCCCAGCTGAATGCACAGAGAACAGCCCTGGGAGACAAAGGCAGCCCAACCAAGCCACGAAGTTATGAGACATGATGGACAGTTGTCAGTTTTTTTGTTGTTGTTATTGTTCTTGTTTTATCAAGGGGTTGAATTGTTGTACAAACATAAATGTATATGAAGTAACAATATGATATGCATTTGATCCTAGACCATTGTTACCCCCACATTGCCCACACCTGTCTCTTGATTCTTCTATATTACACCTCTATAACAGATACAAATTTCTCTCTATATATGTATATGATTGAAAATTTCCAGAATAAAATGATTGCATAAGTATTATTTGACTTCTCAGGGGGTAAAGAATATGCTACGTTGTTGATTGTCTCCTTAGGTCCTTCCACATCTTCCGTCCTTTTCCTACCTCTCCTCCCCACCACATGTCTATGGTTCCCCTAGATTATGTGTTGCTGCGCCTTTGATGGATTTAACACGTGACTGACTAGCTTTCACCCAAGCCTGAGTTTAGCTTCAGCCTCCACAAATGAGGGAAAACATTCAATCCTTGACTCTCTGGGTTCAGCTAACTTCGCTCAGCATGATTTCTTCCGTTGCCATCCATTTACCTTCAAGGCGCAATGTTGTTGTTTTTAATAGCTGAGTAGAACTCTTTTGTGTGTGTGTGTCCTAATTTGTTGAGGAGTCTCCACACTGCTTTCCAGAGTGGCTGGTCCAGTTTGCAGTTCCACCAACAGTGTGCTAGTGTTCCTATCTCCCCACAGCCCCTCTAGCATTTGTCACTGTTTGTGTTCTTCATCTTTGCCAGTCTGACTGGAGTGAGGTGAAATCTTTTCTTTTTTAAGAGAGAAAGAGAGAGGGACAGTGAGAGAGAGAGAGAGAGAAACAATTTTATTTAGTTTTTCATGTGGCTTTCATTGCTCCAAGACTTCGCTGTGTACGTGGTGCTGGGGCTTGAACTTGTGTACTCGAACATGCTGGGCAAGCGCCATAAGAGCCGAGCCACTGCTCCAGCCCCAAGGTGAAATCTTAATGTAGTTTTGATTTGCATTTCTCTGATTACTGATGATTTACAGCTCTTTCTCATGTATAAATCGGCTTGCTCGAGAAGTTTCTGTTTAGCTTTCTGACCATTTGTTGATTGGATTATTTGTGATTTTATTATTGAGTTTTTTGAGTTCTTTGTGAATTTTGGATATTAGTCCCCTGTCAGAGTATCCACAGGCCATGATTATCTCCCATTCTGTAGGTTTTCTCTTGACAGTTTTGACCAATTCCTTGGCTGAGCAAAAGCTTTTGATTTAATGGCATCCCACTCATTAATTTTGACTTTAATTCTTTCACTTTGGGAGTCTTGTTGAGAAAGTCATTGCCAACTCCCATATGCTGGAGTGTTGATCCTAATATTTCTAATATTTCTTCTAGCAGTTGTATGGTGGATGGTTTGATTCCTAGTTCCTTGATCCATTTTGATTTGATTTTTGTGCAAGGTGAGAGGTAAAGATCTAATTTCAATTTTCTGCAAGTGGCTGTCCAGTTTGTCCAGCACCATTTGTTGAACAGGCTTTCTCTATTCCATGTTATATTTTGACCCCCTTTGTCAAAGATCAGATGTTTAAAGATTTTCGTGTTTGTCTCAGAGTCTTCTATGCTATTCCATTGGTCTTCATTCCTATTTTGATACCAGTATCATGATGCTTTTGTTACTACAGCTCTATAGTATAATTTTAGATTTGGTATTGCAAAACCACCTGTTCTGTCTTTCTTGCTTAGTAATGTTTTGGCTATTCTGGGTTTCTTGGCGTTCCAAATGAATTTGATAATTGCTCTTTCTATATCTGCAAAGAATGACAGTGGTATCTAGATAGGTACTGTATCTTGATGGAATCTGTATAGTGCTTTTGGCAGAATGGCCATTTTAATTATATTAATTCTGCCTAACCAAGAACATGAAACATCTATCCATTTTCTCAGGTCTTCTTCAATTTCTATCTTCAATGTTTGATAAGTTTTATTGTGGAGGTCCTTTACTTCCCTTGTTAGATTAATTCCCAAATATTTTATTCTTTTTTGAGGATACAGTGAATGGGACGGATTTCCTAATTTCTTCTTCTGCTTTATTATTGTTAAAATTTAGGAAAGCTATTGATTTAAGGGTGTTGATCTTGTATCCTGCTACTTTGCTAAATCTGTTTATATGCTCAATCAGCATTCTTTTTTTAAAAAAAAATTTTTATTAAGAAGTTGAGTTATTGTATGATCCTAAATGCATATAGAGGAACAATATGATATGTATATATTCTAAAACTAGAATTACCCCCACTTCGCACACACCCCAGTCTCTTGATTCTTCTAGATTATGAATTGTCCAGAATTAAATAATTGCATAAGTATTATTTGGATTCTCAGGGGGTAAAGAGTCAAGCAGTTTTCTGGTGGAGTTTTTTTGGATCTTCTTGATATAGGATAATGTCATGTGCAAAAAGGGATAGTGTGACTTACTCTCTTCCTATTCTTATCCCTTTGATTTCCTTCTCTTGCCTGATTGCTCTAGGGTCTTGGTGACTATTCTGAATGAAAGTAGTGAGAGTGGGCAGCCTTGTCTCATACCTGAGTCCAGTGGAAATGATTTCAACTTTTCTCCATTTAGTACTATACTAGTAGAGGACTTGGCATACATGGCCTTCACAAAGTAAAGATCTTTGATTCCATTTTCTCTAGATTTTTTTTAAAGAGAGAGAGATAGTAAGAGAGAAAGAGAGAATGAATTTTTTAAATTTAATTTTTCATGTGGCTTTTGTTGCTCGAACACTTTGTTGCATATGTAGTGCTGGGGTTCGAACTCACATCCTTGTGGATGCCAGGCAAGCGCCGTAACTGTTGAACCACCGCTCCAGCCCTTTTCCTCTAGATTTTTGAGGATAAATGGGTACTGCATTTTATTGAAGGCCTTTTATGAATCAACTGAGATTATCATATGGTTTTTTACAAAATTCGGTTCAAGTGATGAATCACATTTATTTTTTGCATATGTTGAACAAGTCTTGCATCTCTGGAATAAAGTCCACTGGTTGTGATGAATTACCTTTCTGATGTGTTTTTGAATGCAGTCTGCTAGAACTTTATTAAGGATTTTTGCATGTATGTTCATCAGAGATATTAGTCTGCAGTTTTCTTTTTTAGATGTGTCTTTGTTGGGTTTGGGTATCAGGGTTATGATTAACTCATAAAAAGTGTTTGAGAGAATTTCTTCTTTTTCAATTTCTTGGAATAGCTTGTAAGGAGAGGTGTTAGCTCCTTCTCATACATGCGGTAAAACTCAGCAGGAAATCCACTGGGTCCTGGATTTTTCTTCTTTGGAAGGCTTTTAATTGCAATATGGATTTCAGTGCCTGCTATTGGGCTGTTTAGGTTTTCATCCTGCATCAATTTGGGGATGTTGCATGTATCTAGAAATTTGTTCATGTCTTCCAGATTATCTAATTTAGAGGAGTATAGTTTTTCAAAATATGTTCTGATAATCCATTGGATTTCCATAGGGTCAGTGTTTATCACCCCCCTTTTGTTGTTGATTTTATTGATTTACTTCAATTCTCTCCTTCTTTTAGTGAGATTAGCTAGGGGGTCTGTCAGTTTTATTTATTTTTTTGAAGAACCAGCTCTTTATTTTGTTGATTCTTTTTATTGTTTTGTTGTTCTCAATTTCATTGATTTCAGCTCTGATCTTGATTATTTCATGTCTCCTGCTGGCTTTGGGCTTGATTGTTCTTCCTTTTGGATGGGTCTGAGGTGGAGCATAAGCTTATTTATTTGAGATTTCTCCTGGTGTATAATGTAGGCACTCGGTACTATGAATTTTCCCCTTAAGAATGCTTTCATACTATCCCAAAGTGGATATGTTTTGATATGTTGTGTTGTGTTTTCATTCTCATTCTCTTCCAAGAATTTCTTAATTTATGCTCTGATGTCTTCTTGGATCCATTCTTCATTTTATAGGGTATTATTTAATCTCCATGTATATGTGTATTTTCTGTATGATATTTGCTATTAATTGCTAGGGTCATGGCATCATGGTCTGATAGAATACATGGACTAATATCTACTTTTTTATATTTGCTGAGATTTCCTTTGTGAACTAGAATGTAATTTATTTGCACTGCTGAGAAGAAGGTATATTCAGCCACTTTGGGGTGGAATTCTATAGATCTGTTAAGTCCATTTGATTTATGGTGTTATTTAGACTGGAGATCTCTTTATTGATATTTTGCTTTGGTGATAGAGAAGTATTAATTGTCATGTTGAGGTCCACAAGTGATTTTATGATTAGTAAGTTCTGTGTTGTCTTGGTTGCCTTTTGATAGCATGTACTTTTATTTAATTTCCTCTGTGGGTTTTGAGGATTATTTGCTTGTTCTTCTATCTGGAGTTTACCTTTTGGAATTCTCTGCATTGCTGGTTATCTATTCATGAATGCTGCAATTTTGATCTTATCATGATGTGTACTTATTTCTCCATAGAATTTGAAGCTGAGTTTTGCTGGGTATAATATTCTTGACTGCTGGTTGTGGTCATTCAGACATTAAAAGATCTCTTTTCAGGATCTTCTTCCTTCTAGAATCTGAGCTAAAAAAAAAAAAAAATCAGAGGTCATTCTTATTGGTTTGCCTCTGAATGTGATTTGGCATTTCTCTCTTGCAGCTTTTGATATTCTTTCCTCGATTTCCCTGTTCTACAATTTGAATATCATGTGTCTTGGTGAACTTCTCATTTGATTAGGCCTATTGGGTGTCCTATAAACTTCCTAGATGAGCATATCTGAATCTAGTTTAATACAGAGGAAATTTTCTTTAACTATTTAATGGAGAACTTCTTTATGTCACTCATTTGTATTTCAATTTATTTTTGTATCCATACTATTTTTAGATTGTTTCTTGTGACTTTAACCCAGAAATTTTGAAAATTCTGCTCTTGCTATGTGAGTTTTTTTTTTAATTCATGTACTCAAGCTTACTCAACCTAGCCTCATTGTTGGATATTCTTTCATCCAGAGCTGAGGTTCCATTTTCCATAGAAGTTAGTCTATTATTAAATTCTTCCATCATTCCTCTGATGTGAGTGACTAAAGATTTCAGCTCTATTACTTCATTTTTCAGTACGTCTATTTCTTTGATAATAGAGTTTTTCATCTCTTGAGTTTTCTCACTTAGTCCCTTCATTATATCTTCTTTTATTTCAGTGTTCCTTTGAGTAATCAGATCATTGATAATTTTTTCTAGGTTTTCTTCCCACTTCCTGTGCATGGGCTGCTTGTTAGGGGAGTTTTGAGTTTTAGGTGAACCTTTGTAGCTTGATTCTTCATTTTTGAAGAGCTTCTTCTGGATATCTGAACTGAGATTCCCTGCAGGGATGCAGCACAGGTCTCCAGGTGGTTCTTCCTTGCAAGGGAAAGGGTCAGGCCAGACACCACCCCTTTGACAATTACCTTCTTCCAGAAAGCTGCTTCTGTGGTACTTTGTTTTGCTCTACAGGCTCAGGGTTGCTGACCTGAAACACAGGTTATCCTCGGTGCCTGCTGGGCTGGGGCCAGAAGAGGCCCAGACAGCATGACAGGTGGGTGGAGGGATGCCCCAGGAGGGGATTCTCCTCTGGTCTGTCCTGGGCATGTGCTGGGGCCCAGAACAGAAGAAGCCTGGGCCAGCCCTTCAACTGAGAGGTGACCGCTCCAGACAGGAGTCCTACTTGGTGATGTCCTGGGTGCCTGCCTATCCAGGACCAGAATATGCCCAAATCAGCACATGGGGCACCAGGTGGGTGGCGGTTGCTCCTGACAAGCATCCTCCTCCAGGCTGTCCTGGGCCATGCTCCACAGTTGTCATTTTAAGCTGCTAAGTTTTGGGTGATTTATTATGCAGTGGTAGATCAGTAATTCAACATGTAGGTAAAGCCAATTTTTCTTTCGCATGTATACATCTTTGAGAAGCACACTGTATGTTAGTTAAGACTCAGAACACTGGATTTACTACCCATTTTCTACCTTTGAGTCCTGGGGTAAATTACTTACTATGTGTCCCATATTTTTCTCATCTGTAAAATGGGGATGATAACAAACTACTGAAGAATTAGAGTTTACACTTAGAGCCCTTGGAAGCAGGAGGTCCATATATTCCTTGGTCAGTGAAATCATAAATAATATGTGGGTCTTGGTAGAATGATCCAATGCTGGCTGGACATCTCAGAGATAATGATGGATATTGGTGAACTCTCAAAGGCCTCTTGACCCTTGCTCCCATACCCAGGATGCTAAACGTGCTCTGATTCCCTGCTGTGTTTCCAGTGGGGTGGGCTGTGTGAGTCCAGGCTTCCTGAGTGTAAATGGCACCTGCCATCCCCCAATAGATCTCCTCAGTCTCTAAAGCAGGGGCAGCTTAAAAGAGAGTCACGCTTGAGTGTGACTGGGAACACAATATTTTGGAGAACGCTGAACCAAGGAAGAGCTTCCTGAATGAGGAAGCTTTCCTCGTTGTATATGTACTTCTGTCATTTACTCTCAGGTAGTGAGATTTCAGAGTGCAGGCTGTCAATCAAAAGCAAAAGCAAGAATGAATGGGTGGTTTGTCTCTCAAGCAGCATTTGCCAAGAGTTGCGTGGACCGTTTCCAGGGCTCCCCGCAGAATAAAGCCAGTGCTCTTTGACTTTGGCTTGCTCTGTGGAAAACAATACAGGGGCTCAAATGACTTGGCCAGAACGTATCTGATGTTTTAAGCAGATTTATGCTTCTGTGCAAAAAAGTCCAGTGAAAGATGGACCCAGCATGCATTTTGAAGTGCTCATTGAAAGTGTCTTGGAAATTCCTCTGACCACAGTTTGTAATGATCACATTCCTTTGAGCCGTGATAAGTTCGCTGCTGTATGATGCTATAAATGTTAACATGTCAAGATGAGCAGGGGAAAGCAGCTCATCAGCAGTGTAGAGACCTCAATTTGTCCAACTTACGGCACTGGTTTTTCCCTCTTCTCTGTCTACTTTCCCGATTGTTCCAAGGGACACTTCATGCAGAAACGACATCACTATTGCTAGTGTGCCATTGATGTTTCTTGTTCAAGGAGCCTCGCAAGTATGATCAATGAACATCCTGAAGCGTAATTGAGATGCTTTGGGAAATTATTCCCAGCTTTGAAGAGTGCACCCCAGGACCAGCATGGGGTAGGTCAAGGTGGCAGCCACAAAATTTCATGTTAGGAACCTGGGCACTGTAGGACTCTTCTGCTTTGTCTTACCCCATCTCCTGCAAAACAAAACTGAAAACAAAATCTCAAAGCCACACCCAGTTTTATCTTTTCCTAAACTAATGTGTTTTAAAATGCAGTAGAGATGATTTACAATTTATGTAACACAGTGATAAAAACTCAGCCCTGTTCCCCACCTCTTCCCACCCCACACCAGCTCACAGACATCAGTGCAGTTAGAGGTATGATGCCTCTGCCCTCCACCCACTGAGAGCTCTCTAGCACCTTGGGCAAAGCCTGGCTATTTGCAAACTCTGTCTCCTTTAATCCTCTCGGGAGGGGTCAGTACAGTGGTTTCCTTCCAAGATGGAGAGGCCTTAGGGGCTGGACTCCTCATGTCTGTTCTCAAGGGATTCACACATGCCTAAGCCGGGCTGCCAGTTTGTTAATTTGAGAAGAACTCTCAGAAGGCTGAGCTGCTCAGCACATCCTCTCCCTCGTGCAGCAGAGTGTGTGGGGAAAAGCAGGGCATCATAGACTCTGCTCGGTGCAAAGTCTCAGTAAGAGAGCCGAGGGTGCTTACGGCAGGTCAGGGAGCTGGAGAGCTGGCTGTAACTGCCAGCCAGGCCTGGACTATAGTGTTCTGGAAGAAGGTGGCTCACTCTCTAACGTTGTCAACTGTGGATACCAATACCCCTGTTATGGAGCCAACTCATTCAACTGAAACAACAACTGAGGACACACATTCTAGGCTCTGGACACAGGAGATAACCTGAGTTTCCCAGCGACTGCGTATGTATCAAGGGAGCATGAATACAGATAATCACCATTTGGGCGAGTCAGAGAATCCACCCGTTGGTTACAAGATCTTCACAAGGTGGAATCCATGGGTACATCCTCTGGGGTAAGATACTTTTCTACAAAAACTTTTCAGGTGTGTTTTAATTTCAATAGTAATCTAAAAAATTGAAAATAAGAATATGTGACTTTATATGGACGATCACCTTATTAATGAGAGTTGAAAACGAATTGAATCATACAAGATGGCAGAACAGGGTAAAACAGGCTGCCCTGAAGTCATGTGGTAAGAAACAGTTTAGTTTCAGCCATCATATTACATTAATGTTGACTCAAATCTTACGGGTGTTTTGATTTTGTTTGTTTTTCATTTGTTTTAGTTTGTAACAATGTAAGAACTATAGGTCTGAAATATTTATACACAGTTTTACAGTCAAGAAACATTATAGTCCATCAGAAAGCTTTTATTTATTTTTTCTGCAGTGCTGGGGATCTAACCCAGGGTCTCGTACACGCTAGGCAAGCACTCTACCGTTGAACTTCGGTCCTATTCGGTTTTTATTTTTTAAAGGGGTCCTTATGTTACTCAAATTTCAGAAAAGCATGGTGTAGTTGATTTTTTTTTTAAGAGAGAAGGACAGTGAGTGTGTGTGTGAGAGAGAGAGAGAGAGAGAGAGAGAGAATCAATTTTTATTGAGTTTTTCACATGGCTTTTGTTGCTCTGACACTTAGTTGTGTACGTGGGTGCCAGGGTTTGAACCTGTATACTTGTGCATGCCAGGCAAGTGCCATAACCACCGAGCCATCACTCCAGCCTGGCATAGTTGATTTTAATTGTGTTCTTAATCAGGACTGCCTTCATTAGATTCTTCACCAGCCACACATTTGAGTCACGTCTGCATGTGGGCAAATTAACCCTGATCATAGGCAGCTCATGGGGAGTGTGTTAAAACACATACCCAGGCCCCTTCACTGGCTAAACTAGGTTCTCCAGGGAGGGGCCCAGGAAGCTGTACATTCAGCTAGCATCCCAGGTGACCACTACTACAAAACTTTTTATGACATTTTCTGGTGGATTCCACTTCTACAGTTCTGGGGTGGAATAGAGGAACTGACCAGTACGTTAAAGGAAGGAGAGGTTGCCAGGGCATTTTAAGTGGGAATGGGTGACGATCCTATTCACATTGAACCAGGGATCACTCATAACTGTCATGGCCACCTGCGATCGGTGTGTGGTGGATCTGTTAGGGAGGGGACGAGAGTCTTGAGACTAGGTAGGTGACTGCTGGGCTGCACAAGACAGGTCATGATGGTGGCCAAGACTAGAACAGCGGAAGCCAGAATAGATGAACAGAATTGAGAGGCTCTTAGGAGAAGCTGCAAGACCTACTGAGAGATTGATGGGCGACAGAAGAGACTCGGGCTCTGGGTAGAGGAGAGGCCTTTTGCTAGGATTTTTAAAAAGTACCCGAAGAAAGGTTGTGGGAGCATGGAGAGGGCAAACAGCAGGCTTGGCTTTTGAAGTTTTGAGATTAAAGTGAGGCCAAATGTTCAATATGAAGTGGAATAGATGAATCTCAGCTCAGGAGGTAAGTCAAGGATGGATTGTATTTTTTGATAACAGAATCATTGAAGATGTGACAGTGGATAAAATCATATGCCCAGTGCATACAGAGACACCAGGAGGCCTAAGGCAAAATGCTCTGGGGAACATCCGAAGAAAAAAGATGCTGAACACACATAGGTAAGGAACAGCCAACGAGGTACGAAGAAAGCCAAGAGTAAGGAGTCCCTGACACCTGGGGAAAGATTGTTGCAGAGGGAGGAAGTAGCCAGCACCGGGCAATGTCACGGAGGGGTCAAATGAGATAGGAATTGAAAAATGTCCCTTGGACTTGCCAAGTAGGTCATCAGCAACCTTGTCAAGAAGTTATCAGCGGTGTCAGGAAGGGAGAGGAAGGGAGGCGGTGGGGAGGGTGCTCTTTCAGGAAGTTGATCTGCGAAGAGGAGGGGAGGATGGCAGAAGGTGGTGAGCCCGGGGCAGGGGATCTTTGCTATTCAGTGCTAGCAGGAAGGCATCGCACAGCAGGGTGTGTGTGGCTGTAGACAAGGGCTCTGGGCAGGAAGGGTGTCCAGGGGACTGGCAGGGCTGGCGGGGCGAGCACCAGCGAGGAATGGGCCTCAGAAGGAAGGTGGTGCAGCTCTTGCTTCCAGGTGGGTGGGAGGACAGAGGGGACAATGTTGTAAGCATGGGCTTGTGGCACTCTTCTGGGGTGGCATGTGTACCAAGTACAGGGTCTAAGGAGAGTGGAGCATAGGAGAGGCAACTGGCAGCACAGACCTGGGCTCCCCAGTGGCTCCAGGACCAGCTCCAGTTCCTACCCACAGGGGTGTGATTTCTTCAGCTGTGCCAGCCTCTGGGGGGAGAGTCAGGGAGGGTGGATGACCGGACTGAGCAGGGCGAAGGATTTTCCAGATGAGTTTAGTTGAAGAGCAATGTACAAAGGGGATGAAAATCCTGGTAAGAGAGAAGCTGAGTTGCTGAGGCCCAATGAGGTTGAAGGTGTGTGTGTGGTGTAGTGTGTGTGCAGGCGTGTGCATGTACATATATGTGCATGTGCATGTGTGCATGTATGTGTGTAGTATAATATGTGCACGTGTATGGTGTGTGTGCATATGCACATGTGTGTGTGCACACATGTGTGTGGTGTAGTGCATGTGCATGTGCAGATGCATGTGCATGTGTGCATGTATGCGTGTAGTATAGTATGTGCATGTGTATGGTGTGTGTGCGTATGCACATGTGTGTGTGCACACGTGTGTGGTGTAGTGCATGTGCATACGCAGATGCATGGGCATGTGTGCATGTATGCGTGTAGTATAGTATGTGCATGTGTATGGTGTGTGCATATGCACACGTGTGTGTGCATATTTGTGTGTGCATGTGTATGCATGTGCACGTCTGTGTGTTGTAGTGTGTGTATGTGTGTGCATATGTGAGTGCGTGTGTCATAAAGAAAGAGCCAGAAGGAGTGGAGTCTGACCATAAAGTAAGACGACTGAACTTGTCCTTCTGCAGGCTTCTCACTGACTTGTGGCCGTAGGGTAGGTAGCTGAAGTGGTCAAGCAGGTCACTTGTGACGAGGCCGCTGCTATAGCAAACACACTCCAACACCCCAGTGGCTTAACAGAGAGAGGGGTGACTTTTCACTTCCACGCTGGGCTGTGGGAATGGTCCCCATTGGCAGCTCTTCTCCAGGTGGTGAGATTTTCACCTGCGTCTCTGTTATTGTCCACAGTGGCTGTTATGTTGGGATCTGGAACGTCCCTCAGAGGCTCACACATTAAAGGTTCTGTCCCCAATGCAGCGAGGCTCTGAGCTGGGTGCTTGGGAAGTGAGTGGAGGTGAGGCCTCTGACCTCCTCCATGGGTTAATCCCTTGGTGGATTCATGGCTGCTAGACTATGGGGAGGTGGTGGACGCTGGAGGACGGGGAACTAGTTGAAGGAAGTGAGTCCTTGGAAGCATCCCTTAGGACTATATCTTGTCCCTGTCCCCTTCTCTCTCTCCGCTTTCTATTCACTGTGAGGTGAGTAACTCTCCTCCACCACACCCTTTCTACCATGGTGCTGTGTCTCAGCACAGGCACCTGGCAAAGGACGGTTGACCATGGACTGAATCCTCTGAAACATGAGCCAAAAAAACCCTTTCGTCCTTTAAGTCTATTTTCTCAGGTACTTTGTAACAGCAATGAAAGCTGACTAACTGAGGGTCCCAGGGCCAGCCTGAGGTTCTCCCCTCTAATCAGCAGAAGGGAGAAGACCTGCATATCCTATGTGAAAGGTTTCGGTGGCCTGTAGAGCTGGCACTACATTCTGTTGGCTGGAACTCAGTCACTTGACCACATGTTCCAAGGAGGCTGGGAGACAAATAGCAAGGTAGGGTTAAGCAGAGGACTCTCAGCAGGTCACGAATCTGAACATGAAGCCACCCAGACTCGATGAAGGCTGAGTGGGGGAAATAAAACCCTGACCAGGTAAAACCGTCCTCAGTGGCAAGCAGGGTGTCAGCTGGCCACAGGGTGCAGGGCAAGAGCTCAGAGGCACTGGACATGGGGTTCACCCTCCCTGGGGATGCAGGATGAATCCCACAGCACAAAACCCTTCTTCCAAACTCTGGAGGCTCAGAGGAAGGGCAAAAGGGATGGTAGCCTGTGGGCAAGAAGCCTCCTTGAGAGGCAGAGTCAGGGCCAAGGGATGGAGTCTTTAGGGAAGCAGGTGAGGATGTGGGGGACCTTGTTAGCATGGAAGAGAGATCTGGCCAGGGCGGCAGGAAGTAATGAGATGAAGAAGACCAGAGAACGATGCACAGAGAGACGACCCCAGGAAATTATGCTGCAGAGAGCAGGGATGATGAGTGTGTGGAGGGGCAGATTTAGCTGCCAGAGGAGTTGACGGCCTCCCTTCTGGTAGTTGGGAGCTCTCCAGTCTCCTGGTGACAGCTGGGCAGGTTCCCCACCCAGTGGAACTCAAGCGTGCAGGAGCAGAAGAGAGGCTCAGGAGTCAAGGCTGAGGCTGTGGGAGGCTCTGGAAGGAATGGAGCTTGCCAAGGGGCAGGAGGCCCAGGCCCAGGGTGGAGAAGGCCCTGTGCCCTGCTCAGGGACCCTCACGTGAACAAATATCTGCGCAACGCAGGCTGCTTGGTTGGCTTGCATTCCAGTATGAGATAGGATCGTTTGAAGAGGAGTAGAAAGCAGTTGCTTGCGAGAGTTGTTTAGGAGGCGAGATGGCTCCGAGAACGCGCTTGAGACACAAAACGTGCGTTTCCACATCTCAGAAGCACAGTAGCAGGTCACGCTGCCTTGCCCGGACCCGATTAGGCAGTCGGTCTGTGAAGCCAAAAAGAGTCAAGCTGTAAAGACACTATGATGGGCAGCCGTTTCTCGGCAAGCCCAGGTCCGATTCGTGATCAAGCCAGGGCCTCCGGATAATGCGTGAATTCTTCCAATGCGCTGAATGTCACACAAGGAGCCGGCTTCATTATCCTGTAGCTCTTACTCCGTCACCCCGACACCAATGAAGAAATTACGGTAGGAGCAGTTAGGATTAGTGGAACACTCCAGATGAACCAGTGAAATGTTTTCTCCCGAATTTCACAGAGATCTCTCCTTATTTACACCAGATATTCTGTGGAATGCATGCAGACCGAAAGTTGCAATGCTAGGAAGCTAGAGAGAAGAGAGTTAGCATGCAGGAAGGGAGGCAATGCATTTGTATTTGACAACACGAATGATATTACTTGGTTTATATTAGTGGGGTTTTTTCCTTTTAAGAGGAGGGACAGTGAGAGAGAGAGAAAGAAAGAAACAATTTTTATTTAGTTTTTCATGTGGCTTTCATCGCTCTAAGACTTTGTTGTATACGTGGTGCTGGGGTTCGAACTCGCATACTCCCTGCAAGCCAGGCAAGCAGCGTGACCCAAGTCACTGCTCCAGTCCCCTTCTGTTAGTATTTTTAACAATGGATAGGAAGTGCTTCCTACATTCATAGCATATCACATCAGACTACACCTCCCACTTCCATTACCACAATGCTGGCCTCTCTGATAGTTTAGTCTGGAATTAGTTTTTTAATTTAGCGTTCATATGCAAATCTGGAGAGGAGGTACGAATTTTATAGGTGACTGTGTTGTTACAAATTGAAAGGAAAACAGGATGCCCCTCAGTACTTTCAAACCACTCTGTATAAATAGCTCTCTGAACTTCATAGCCAGAGTGAATTTGACCTTTAGGGAGGGATCTTTTTTTCAGGGCAATTGATTTTTTTGTTCCCTAGAGCATTTACTTGAAGGTTTTCTTGTGATCAAGCCTCCCTGGGAGAGACATTATTTCTAAAAAATCCCAGTTCTTCTATCTAAATCCTATGGTCTACAATCCGAGCTTAGCATGTGCCCAGATACTCTCTCAAGGCAGAGAGGGGCCATGACTTGAATGCATAACTCTGGATTAGGCCATGCGCACTATATGGAGACATTGTGGTCCAAAAGTTTTTCCTATCATAGATAGCTCTGCCAGTTTTTCCACCCATTGGAGATCTCTTCATACTGCAAATCAGAATTTACAAAAGAACACAGGCCCTGTTTCTCCATTCTGACTTAGTCTAAGATGGAGATGTTTTGGAGAAGTGAGGCCTTACAAGGCTTGGAGGAAAGACATCATCAGAGTATTTATTATTCCCTCCACTTCCTTTCTTCAAAGTTATAATTGAGGTCATTATAAATCTTTGAAAGCAACACTTCTCTCCTTTATGCTATACCCAGTACCAGAATATATTTATAGAAATAAAACAGTATCTCACATCCCTTCAGTAAAGCTCTGTGAAGCCAGTTCCAAATAAAATGAATAAATAATGCTTATCTAGCCCTGCGGATAATGCTAAAAAGCAAAAATTGATTAGTACATCAGTTATGGTATGCTGACACCAAGACCCTCACATTTTGGAGGCTGGCTTATTTTAAGATAAAATGGTTTAGAAAATGCAAGGAAAAATTCTGTTAATAGATATCGATTTTGTTATAACATTAATCTGACAACTGCAATTGTACGTTAACAGTGGTGAACTAGTTGAGCTAATTAGATTCAGTGAAAAACTTATAATTAATTATATATTTCTAAATACATATTTTACAATTACATATTAATAACCATGTATATATATTTATGTATGTATGTCTTTTCATCTCTCTTTCAGAACCAAAGATTTGAGATTTGAAAATCAAGTGCAGTGATGTTGGCATGTGTTAGAAATCAATTCTCAACCATGGAAATTCAGGCTGCCTATTCATGACTGCCAAAGAACAAATATGCATCTCCAGCAAGTTATAAGCATCACCTTCCAAATCCTCCTGCATTTCAAAGGGGAGGACTCCTCTATATGGAAATAGTAAGCTTTAATTTGTAATACTTTCCTTTGGCACTTGTTTCAGATATTAAATTTAAGTGTAGATTACTTGTAAGATTTCTGTAATGCATGTGCACTCAAGACCCTAAAAACTGTACACTACACTTGAATTTCTCATTTTCCAGGCAGCAATCTCGTTACGCTTATCTTGAGACCCTAATTGGTTGCAGTACATCATGTGCACATAGTAGGTCTCCTATGAATGTCTGTTGGGTGAAAGAGCAAATGAACGCCTGAATGAGGTTGCAGGGTGAGGGACTGGTGTGTAAGGTGTCATTTCCCTCATGATTCATCCTGAAGCAGTCCATAGCTTCAGTTCTAATCAAGTGATTTTCAGATTCATTCTTTCTTCTTCTTCTTCTTCTTCTTCTTCTTCTTCTTCTTCTTCTTCTTCTTCTTCTTCTTCTTCTTCTTCTTCTTCTTCTTCCTCTTCCTCTTCTTCTTCTTCTTTAAGAGAAAGGGACAGTGAGAGAGAAAGAGAGAATTAATTTTATCTAGTTTTTGATGTGACTTTCATTGCTCTGACACTTCGATGAGTACATGGTGCTAGGGTTCGAACCTGCATCCTTATGCATGCTGGGCAAGCACTGTAACCACTGAGCCACCGCTCCAGCACTTCAGGTTCATTATTCTGATGTGCTTGGGGCATGGGGCCTTACAATTTCTTCAAGAGGAATATTAGCACAGATCATATCCTATTATCTCTCCTAGAAGATTCTGAACTCTACACCCTCTTCAGTTTTACATTTCTGGTGCTTAATGTGACATGTGATGCGTGGTCTTCAGGAAATATTCTGTGAATGTACTGGAAGGCCTCTGGAACTGCATCCTAGTTCTACAGCTTGACTTAAGGCAAGTCACTGCACCCCGTGGGTCACACTTTCCTACCCACAAAATGAACATTTCCATGACTCCTGCTTAAGAGACAGGAAAGAAATACCTGGGCGCAGACTAGTAACAAAGACTGGACAGCTGATGGGATATTTTCTCCCTCACAGACTTTATCAATATGGAGAAGGGGAAAGAACAAGCATTAATTATATGGCTTTAATAGTCAACTTTGCAGGTACCTTGTGAGATAGGATGCTGTATTCCAATTATAATAACATAACTTTATAAGTGAAATATACATGATTTTATAGACATGAGAAATTAGCTTAAGGGAGGCCCACAATTTCCCCAAGATCATACATTGAATGGTTGAGCCAGGATCCAAATCCAGTACTACTGATTTCAAAGCCCATGTATTATCTTTTCATGCACAGGATTCTACCTTCTAAAATTTTAGAATGAAAAAAGAACAGTTAATACCGAGGGTGGGATGTTATATTTTCATCTTGTGTTTCTATGTGTGTATTTCGAGTTGAGCAAACGTTAAGTGATTTCCCGCCCTCCTTTTTTTTTGTACCAGGAATGGAACCCAGGGTCACTTTACCACCAAGCTAAGTCCTCAGACCTTTCTATTTTTATTTTGAGACAGGGTCTCACTAAGTTGCTTAGGGCTTTGCTAAGTTGCTGAGGCTGGCTTTGAACTTAAGATCTTCCTGTCGCAGCCCTCCAAGTTTTTGGGATACAGGTGTGCACCACTGACCTGGCTACAGAAGTGATTTTTGCTGGGAATATATTTCCTGTTGTGTTTCATCTGCCTAAGCTCCATGAGAGAAGAAATCCAGGGCAGATCAAAATAAGGGGACGTGGCTATGGCAATTCATAAGCAAGATGGCGCTACCCATTGGGCAACATGAGAAGGACTAGAGAAAAGTGAATACGTGACAGGAAAGGCCTGGCAGGGTGGGGACACAGAATGCTTCTGGATAAGGGCAAAGGGGGCTGGTTATAAGAAAAGGAAGATATTGGGGATCAACAGAGGAAAAGACCATTTTATGGGAAAAGTCCTGTAAGGATCTCTGTACCCCATGGGGTATTGTTGAACACAATGGGCATGGGCCGTGGAAATAGAACACACAGATGAGACCTCTCAGAGGGCTAAGCAGGCATTCTCTAAGCCTTCTATTGCTTTATTTTGTTTTAATGGGTTAACTCACAACACAACATTTTAGGAACTGTAAAATGAGCAATTCTAGAGATCTGGTTGCTAGTGAGATCCAACTGCCCCCACACGATTATGGGAGCAGTGTGTGGGATGTATTTGTATCTCTGTAGGAAATCTGAAGCAATTTGATATGTTTGACAGGAAATAGAAATGGAATTCTGTAATGCCCAATTTTCTTCTAATGCCTTAGGTTTTTTATCCCGAAAGTTTTTCATTAATCCACTATACTCCGATTCTAAAATAAGTTTTATAGCAATGGAATTTTTAAAAAAAATCTAAATTTGGTGGGAGGATCAGGAGAATGTATGTGTTTACAAAAAGCAAGGTGACTGAGGGTCAGATAATCAACTTTGATAAGAGATGGTTGACTCAGCCTGGCATGAAACAAATTAAGCTGGAGAGCTTTTCTTTTCACTTGAGGAAGGGAACATTCATCACTTAGATTCAATTAGATCTTGGTTTTCTATATTACTGTGCAAAAAAAGGAGCTGGGGCGTGTGGAGAAGTGAGTGCTGGCTCAGCGACCACGGCGCTTGCCTGGCATGCGCGAGGACCCAGGCTTTTTAAACCCCAGCACCACGTACACAACTAAGTGTCAGAAGAGCAAGAACCAGATGAAAAAATAAAGTTGATTCTCGATTCTCTCCTTTTGTCCCTCCCTCTCTCTCAAAAAAAATAAAAATAAATAAATAAATAAAGGAGCCAGGGCTTCTTGGTGTAATGAAAGATTCCAGGACTGAAACAGGAAATATACAAGTTGAGGGCTGAGCTACGTGTTGTGCCGGGAAGTAAGGAAGTGCTTGAACCTACCAACAGAGAAACCAAACCAAAACCATTGTTTGGGATATACCAAAGGGACACAGGAACTAATCAAAAAGGCTCCCAATGGACAAATGTGGGACAATCTGAGCAAAGAAATATTGTAGCATTGGATTGTCACCCAAAGTGTAAAATAAATATCCATGAATCCTATCCACAGAAATCATTTCGTTAAAAAATAAATGGAGGAAAATAGACAAATGTCTTGTACAAAAGAATTCCGAGTAATTTAGGTAGCACTCTGCCTTCCAGGAGGGGGCCTGATTCCCCACTCTGTAGGTGTGGCCTAGTCTAAGAGTGACTTCCTTCCTAAGAGCTCCGCACAGGGAAGGAGGGGGAGAAGGGTGACTTCATAGCCCAGAAACCAAACGCTACCTCAGTCAAACCATCAAGTTCACTATCAACAGCGGTGAGCAATACTTACAATACGTGCCCTTGAGGTGACTATAAAAACCTTACCTTTGTGGTTTTCTACTCCAAATCCATACCCAATAAAATCACAAGAAAAACATCAAAGAAATCTCAGTACAAAATACCTGACCAGTATTCCTCAAAGCTAAGCAGGACATCAGAAACAAGTGAAGTCTGAGAATCCTCCTCAGCACAGACTACATTTAATATGGCATCCTGGATGAAATCATAGGACAAAAAAAAAAAAAAGAAAAAAAAGAAAAAACCCTTAAGACTAAGACCTAAAGAAAAGTGAACACACCATGGACTTTATTTAAAAATGATCTGTTGCGATTGCTTCATTGTAACAAATGTACCGTACTAGAGTAGGATGTTAATAGGGGAAACTGGTTTGTGGGAAAATAGAATATTTGTGCATTTTTTTCTTTTTTAGAGGTAGTTTAGATTGTGGGATTGACAGTGGGATAAGGAAGAAGTAAATGCTAAAAGGATCTTTCACAGTTGGGCTTGGTGGCGCACACCTGTAATCATGGCAATTCCAGGAGGGTGAAGAAGGAGGGTTGAAAGTTCGAGGCCAGCTGGGAAACTTACCAGGACCCTGGCAAAAAATAAAATGAAAAAAGACTAGGAATGTAGTTCAGTGGTAGAGTGCTCACCCAGCAGGTGCAAGGCCTTGAGTTTGATCCCCAAGCACTGCAAAATAAATGAATTAATGTTCACTGTAAAAATTTCTAAGATCATTAATGCCTCAAGCCAAAGAAAAAAATGAAAGAAGAAGAAAAGTTCTGTTCTCTCCATCCTTTCCATACATATCTATCACCTTTTAGAAGTAGCTTTTGAATGAGTTTCCAAATGTATTTGCTGTGTGTGCTTATGAAATGCTACGGATTCTTTGTGTGTGTGTGTGTGTGTGTGTGTGTGTGTGTGTGTGGTATGAGAGACTGAATCCAGGGTGCTTTACTGTTAAGCAACAACTCCAGTCCCTTTATAGTTTTTATTTTGGAACAGGGCCTTGCTAACTTATTCCTGCTGGCCTTGAACTTGTGATCCTCTTGCTCAGGCTCCCAGTAGCTGGGATCGTTCCCCAAATCTTGGTGGTTCAACACCTGTTACTAGTTCTTTAATTATCTCAGTACTCATCCAAAATTTTTCTTATTTAGTTTATTATTCTTTTTGGTCAAGCTAACCCAAAACTACTTTTCATGGCTTGCAATGAAAAAGCCTTAGTGTACATATACACACACTGAATATGCCTAAAATAGGACCATAGAATTCATTATGTCCTGAAACTTCTTTTCTCATTGTAACAAGTATCATGGGTATCATTTTACACCAGGACATAATAGATTTACCCTAGTCTTTTTAGAGACTACATAGCATTTTATGTTTGGATATACTATAATACATTTAGTCATCCCCATTTTTATAGATTTTCCTTTTTTCTTTCCTGGTACTAGGGACTGAACCCAGGGGCACTTAACCACTGAGCCACATCCGCAGCCCATTTTTAAATTTTTTTCATTTTGAAATAGGGTCTTGCTAAGTTGCTGAGGCTGTCTTTGAACTTGGGATCCTCCTGGCTCAGCCTCCCAAGCTACTGGTATTACAGGTGTGCACCACCAAGCCTGGTTCTTTATTTTATTTTTAATTAATTTTTATCATAGAAGAGAATGCTGAGCGTGAGGGGGAGTAGGGGCAGCTGGGAAGGACATGGTTCCTTTCTTCTCTCCTTCTAGTTCCAGTCTTTCTGTCTGCGGAATCCTTTATCCGAAGTCCCTACCTCTGGGAGCTTTACATAAGGCAAGGGATCCTGTGAACACCTTGGTCTCAAAGAGCTGTGGTCCTTGGGGGCAGTGACCTCAGTCCCACAGGTGTGTGCCACAGCTTCTTGGCTCCTAGGACAACGGTGGGAAGCGGACGCCATGGGCAGAGTCCTCTTTTTCCAAGGCAAGGAGAGTGCAAGAGCTTGGGGGGAAAGGACACTTCCTCCAGGAGACCAGAAGGGACCTGGTGGGCAGCCAGCTTGTCCATTGCAGCCTCACAGGAGAGAAGATTGCTCCTGCATCTTCCATCACCTATGGGAGTGCTCCCTGGAAGGCCACTGCAGCAGCAAGACATGTGCCCAGGGAGTGGGTGGGAGCACCAGGCACACGCATAAGGTGGTCTAGCGTTAGAAAAGGAAGAGCCCACAGTGCAACAGAACACATGCCCAGTAGAGACAGACCCAGCAGGCAGATGAGGAACTGATCTAAGAAAGGGCTCTTACGGAGGTGCAAGCATCTCTCTCTCTTCCCTTCCTTACTTTCTATTTCTCTGTCTCACACACATACACATATTTCTGAACCTAAACCTCTGGTTTGCTATTTAAACAATTCAGAAGAGAAATTGAAGGAAATTTACTACAGGTCCAGTAAATCACACCGAAGAATCATTGCAAAAGAAAGACATAAAATTAAAAGAAGGAAATCCTCAGGGAAAGGGTGAAAGACTTGATGGGTGCATCAAGGGTACCTAACTGACAAATAATAGGAGTTCCAGAGGCGCTAAAGGAACAGATGGAGAAGAGGCAATAATTAACAAATCAGAACATTTCCCTGTGATGAGAAAAAATTGAGTCTGCAAATTGAAAGGGCTCACCAAGTTCCAGGAATGATTGATGAGAAAACACACACATTAAGACATCTCTTGCTAAAATTACTCAATTCTAAGGATAAAGAGAAAGTCTTACTTGCCTCTTGAGTAGAGAAATAAAAAGTTACCTACAAGCAAGAAGACTGAGAATGAGATTCTCATTGGCCATACAGATGACTAAGAGAAAGAACCCTCAGATCCTGTCCCTGCTAAGCTTTCTTGCACCGCACTGAGCAGGAAAGGTGCTTAGGGACAGGCTCAAATTA
Organism: Aplodontia rufa; assembly: GCA_004027875.1. NCBI lineage: Eukaryota > Metazoa > Chordata > Mammalia > Rodentia > Aplodontiidae > Aplodontia > Aplodontia rufa. Next base: position 221,713 of record PVKS010000193.1, read on the forward strand.
TATATCCTGTAATTCTAATCCAGCCCATCCTAGCCTACATCACAGACCAGAGCTTCTCAATTTTGCTGTTCATCCAATCATCCGAGAATCTTCTTAAAATGCAGACTTCAACTCAACAGTTCTAGGATGGGACCAAAGACTTTGCATTTGGAACAAGACTCCAGGTGGTCCCCATGCAGCTGGTGCGGTGAACTCTCAGCATGATCTTTGGGTTTGAATCCTGGCTCTACCCCTTCCTGGCTTCCTGAACATGTTATTTCACTTCTCTGTGCTTCTGTTTCTTCCTCTATAAAGTGAGGACCACAGTATCTGCCTCTGAGAGTTGAAAAGATGAAATGAGATGATGTATGTCAAGTTCAGTTGTGTCTGCTGTGTAGAAAGTAATCCATAAATACTATTATTTGGTAAATGTAGATATGAATAGTTACATAATGATGGGAATTTGAGTGTTGAACAAGGGCTTTGGGACCAGAACCAGCACGCCACAGAGGCCAACTTATTAGTGTACTTCAAAGCTTTAAATGATCTTAGCAAAGATGGAAGAATGGGGCAGCTGAGGACCACTGGGGAGGGGGAGCAACTGTACTCATAACTATGGCAGAGTTCATCTTGAGGGAATAACTGATGGCTTATTTTCAAATAGTGGAGAAAAACTGTCTGATAAGTGCAAGAGTAGGGAAGGTACCCGCTGTTGACAGGCCATCAAAGAATGCTAGAATTTCCAAATTAACACGAGAAAACAAAACAGACTGACACAGAAAATCTGTCGAACCCACGAGGAAAAAGTAGAGAAGAAAATCAAATATTATTATGAAGAATCTTGCAAAAGAATCCAGGAAATGGATGACAAGACCTCCTAGGGCCAGGGAGACCTTCTTCACTGATCCTGATAAGTCAGCCCCTGCCATCCTCCATGGCCTATTTGAGAATATAAAATGGCAAATTTAGAGAAATGTTAGAAAGTACACATGCCCATGAGAGAGCCTGGCTGGATGGCTGTTCACGAAAGGTATTACTTTTCTCTGGGACATACTTCTTTTTTTCTATCACATTTTTACAGCTTTGTTGAGGTATGATTGAAATACAGTAAATCACACATATTTCAAGTAACATCCATGAAACCATCACCACAACCAAGAAAAGGCATCCCCAACGTCCCCCCAGGCTTCTGGTGCTGTCTTCTTACCCAGCCCTCTCCCTGAATGTGCCCCACGGGTTCACATATAGACGGTTCTCAGCCTCCTGGTAGGGGAAGACCGAGCACCCCGCCACTGCCCTAGGGAACATGAGTGGCCCAGGGAACCCTGCACGTCTGAGCATTTCTCTCTTCTCCTATGTGCCGGCAGCCTGGTGACAGCCAAGGTGACCTAAGGAGCCATGTGGAGGATGGCAGGGCCCTCGTCTTCCTGGATCTCTGCATGAGGGGGCAGAGTACCCCCTCACATTGCTCACAAATGGCTATTGTGTTCAACCACTGAGATTTGGGTGTTTGTTAAAGCAATTTAATGTCACCCTAGCTGATACGGTAATGTCCACCCAGCCCTTGAGTTGACAAGAAATGGTCTAACAGCCCATCAGAAAACAGTTAAGGAGAGTCATTAAACAGAAGACCAGATCCAAATTATCTACACATAAAACATACGAAAAGATGTTTACATCCTAGTAAGTATGGGGACTCCATAGAGCAACATGGACTGGCCACCATCAAAGGCACCAATAGCACTCATTGGTGGAGGTGAAGGAAAGAGAATTCCCAAACTCTGTTGCTTCAAGTGTGAGCAGCTACAGACTTTGGAAAATTAATCTGAGAACACATATGAAAACGAAAAACATGAATTCTCTTTGATTTAACAATTCTGCTGCTGGGAGCCTATTTTACGGAACTAAAGACACAGGACACAAGGATAAAGAACCTCTTTGTAACAGGATGTTTATTACAGAATCTGTGTCAACAACAAAAACCTATTAAAACACAACTGGAGGGGCTGGAGCTGTGGCTCAGCGGTTACGGCGCTTGCCTGGCATGCGGGAGTACACAAGTCCAAACCCCAGCACCACGAGTGCAACGAAGTCTCAGAGCAATGAAGGCACATGAAAAACTAAAATAAAAATTGATTCTGTCTTTTTTTTTCTCTCTCTCTCTCACTGTCCCTCTCTCTCTTAAAAAAAAAATTATTAAAAAAAAAACACAACTGGAAATGAAGGGAGTACCTGTCAGTAAATGAATGGTTGGGTAGATGATAGATTGTCTACTCCATGGAAAGTTATGCTGCAATTTTTTTAAAAAAGTAAATTAGTGCTAGATGTGGCGGCACCCACCTGTAGTCCCAGCTACTCAAGAAGTCAAGGTGAGGATTGCTTGAATCCAGGAGTTCCAGGCTGGGCAACAGTGATACCCTGTCTCCAAAAAAAAAAAAAAAAAAAAAAAAAAAAAAAAAAAAGAAAAAAGAAAAAAGAAAGAAAGAAAGAAAAAGAATTTAAAAAATAGAGGGGCTGAAACAGTAGCTCAGCAGTTATGGCACTTGCCTGTCTGTCATGTGCAAAGACACAGGTTCGAACCCTAGCACCATGTACACAACAAAGTACTGGAGCAACGAAAACCAGATGAAAAACTAAATAAAATTGACTCTTTCCCTCTCTCTCACTGTCCCCCTCTCTTAAAAAAAAAATTAGAACTAGATCAAAGAATATAGGCTTGGTTTAATAAGAACAGGAAATAACAGGTGTGCATGTAACACAAAAGCATAGGTGTGTGTGTGTAAATAGGCGTCATGTATGCGTGTGTGTGTGTGTGTGTGTGTGTGTGTAAGATTAAAAGAGCACAGGGAAGTTGTTTAAAGGTAACAGTGGACAGTAAACCATGCTTTGGGGTCAGTAGTAGGCTGAAGAGTAGCCCCCAAGATGTGCACTTCTGAATCCCCAGAGGCTGTGCATGTCACTTCATATGGGGAAGGGACGCGGCAGCCTGATGAAAGGTCTCAAGATGGGGAGATCACCCTGGGCGAGCTGGTGAGTCTGGCCTCCTTAGAAAAGGGAGGTAGCCTGGCAGGGATAGAAGAAAGGCACTGTGATGATAGAGGAGAGGTCTGATCCCCGCAGCCACAAGCCAAGGAGCTCTGGCTGCCACCAAAAGGTGGGAATGGCAAGGGACAGATTCTCCCCTGGAGGTTCCAGAGAAATCCGCCCTACTTACACCTTGATTTCAGTCCCTGGCTACTCACTTTGGACCTCTGACTTCCAACCGTAAGAGAATGAATTTGTGTTTGAAGCCGCTACATTTGTGGATTCCTCTCCAGCAGTACTAGGAAATACTGACAGTGGTGGCCTTGGTAGAAGATGACCCTGTAATGATCCTCTCTCCCCTTGAGCTGGGGTGAGCCTCTGCACATGAACAGTCAGCATTTCTGTGACTGTGCTTCAGCAAAAACAAAGGGATTTTTGCAGGTGTGGTTAAGGTCTGATTTTGAGTTTATTGGAAAGGAATGAACCTAATCTAATCACTAAACTATTTTTTGGTATCAGGGATTGAACACAGGGGCGCTTAACCACTAAGTCACATCCTCAGCCCTTATTTATTTATTTACTTTTAAGAGAGAAGGACAGAGAGAGCGACAGAGAATTTTTATTGAGTTTTTCACATGGCTTTCATTGCTCTGACACTTAGTTGTGTACGTGGGTGCTGGGGTTTGAACTCGTGTACTTGCACATGCTAGGCAAGCACCGTAACCACCGAGCCACCGCTCCAGCCCCATTTATTTATTTTTTTATTTTGAGACAAAGTCTCCCTAAGTTGCTGAGGCTGGCTTTGACATCATGATCCTCCTGCCTCAGCCTCCTAAGTCCTCTGGGGTTACAGTCATGCCCCATTGCGCCCGGCCAAATGAATTCTTTAAAAGAGAGTTTAGGCCTTTCCTGAGATCAGAGATATGGAGCAGGCAGGAGTCCTGCTGGCCTTGAAGGACTCCACAGCCACAGGAAAACAAATAGTTAATAATCCTATGAGCTTGGAAGAAGACAGGGAGGTTCAGATGACACTGCAACCCCAGGGTCCCCTTCACTGCAGTCAGGTGAGCGCTGAGAAAGTGCAGCTCAGCCGGACCCCATCCAAAGGGACTGCGCACCCCCAGCAGGTGCTGCTCCGGGTCCCTGTGCTGGTGGAGATGTCTGCACAACAACAGAAAACTAATACTGGAGACAAAGGAACAAAAGGAAGACCAAGGGAAAGAAGTCACTGCACTGAAAAATAAGAGGAAGAAGTGAACAGCCGCAGTCAGAATTAAGATCGATTCTATTATATCACAAAACTATCTAGACGCACACCGAGTAAAAAGAATGCTTTAAAAGTGAAAATGAAATCTAACGTGCTTGGATTTTCAGGAGCCATTGTACAGAGCGTAGAAGCACTCAGGAGACATGTGTGGGAAAGAGAAGGTGGAGGCAGGTATTTGTGCAGCTGCACTGAGACTCAGGAGGCTGCAGGGACAGGAGTTTAACCTGAGCATCGCGTTCCAAGTGCAGTTCCTTTGGTGCGTGTTTTGGAGGTTTCGGCAGAGATTTTCACTGACGTCAGTGAGACCTCTCCTGGACATGGTGTTTGGACTGTCCAGGAGGTGGCTCCTCTTTCTACAGTTCTACAGTTGGTGCCCCCCAAGCCTGATGACCCCTGCAGCCCTCAGTCCAAAGCCCACCCTCAGCACCCCTTCCAAGGCACTTATTTTTGACCCAACCTGTCTGCACCCAGAGCGATAGCTCTTGCCATTGAAATTACAAAACCACATTCTGCCCTTGAAAGAGCTGTGGCTTGGGAGACTGAGGCAGGAGGATAGCAAGTTCAAAGCCAGCCTTAGCAACTTAGTGAGGCCCTAAGCAACTTAGCAAGACCTTGTCCTAAAAATTTTAAAAGTAATTAATTAAAAAAAGAAAGAAAAAAAATAAAACAAAAACAAAATAAAAAAAAAAACATGGTCTCCATAAAACCTTCTACCAATCTATAGTCTCCTCCACACAGGGTATAAGATAGCCTGTTTCACCATATCTGCTACAGTATTAACAGAAACAGTAAAAATACAGTTTATTATAAACAAGTAGAAAATATCTATTCTTATAAATATTTTAAATTTTTTGTCTTTCAATCAGTCAAACGATGATCAGTACAGCTTCCATCATCCATCAGACATCTGTTTTAATTTTCTGAATTGCCTGTTCATAGCCCTCCAGTCTGATATTTTGTTGCCATATTCAGGGAAAACTGTCTTCAGCCGGACACAGTGATAGAAAACCCATCCCCTTCCAGCAATGCGCTGCAGCACAGTGAAGGACTGAACATCAATACCATCTCAGCTCCACTGCTACTCTACAGAGTTGTTTTGGGAAAACCTTCTGGGGAACGATATAGTAGACAGGAATACTGTCTATGATGGCATGATGTAACACAAATGAATTGTCAAAATCATTGTAAGAGTAGCTCTCGTTAAGTATATAAAAGTCAACAGGGGAAGTTTTTTCAGGATTCGATACCATAATCTACGTTGACTTAATGTCTTCTCTCTTACAAGGTTCTAAAAGCTTTGCCAAATTCGTCTTATTCACCTGTCTCATTCTGCTAACTATAAGGAACTGGATCCACATTGTCAAAACTCTACATGGTAATATCTAGTTTTCTTTTTTCAGTACTGGGGATTGGATCCAGGGTCTCACACATGCTAGGCAAGTGCTCTTCCACTGAGCCATGTTCCTAGCCACCCCCCACCCCTTTTATGAGACAGGGTCTCACTAAGTTGCTGAGGCTGTCCTTGAACTTGTGATCTTTCTGCCTCAGCCTCTTGAGTCACAGGGATAACAGGTGGGCACCATCATGCCCAGCTACAGTTATCGTTTTCTTAAATACCCCTGACTAAGCCAACAAGGATATCTCACTTCATTCATTTTGCCATTTCAAAACAATACTAAGCCCTGGTTGTACACTAGGCATTCTCCAAGTCCCAGGGTGCAGTGATGATCCATCCTGACAAGTCACCTGCCTGCATGGCTTTGCAGTTCCGGGGAGAGGTCAGTTAAGCAAACAGACCACTATTAAACGGTGCAGTGGTGAAGGAAGTTTGTGAGCCTGGAATACACTTGGACTGTCTAGTTGGGGCAGGCATAGGGAAGAGTATCCCAAACACAGGGAGCCACAAGCCTTTTATCAGAATTGTCACCAGTCAGGGAAGAGTTTTACCTGGGCTGCTGGAAAGTCCAATCTGCCCTACAATCCCATATTGACATTTATAGAGCATCTTCTCTGTCTGGCTATGTGCTGTGCATTGTGAGCGCCTAGCTGAACAGGACATGTTTCTACCTGCCAACGTCAGTAGTCTCACTGGGAAGTGGGAAGAGGTAGACAAATAACTATAAATCCACTTATGGTGGGCAGCAGAGAGAGACAGAAAGACAAGGAGTATCCACTAGCTATGGGCCTTGACTGGGTAGCTGATGATTATGCAATAATGTCCTAACTATTATCACCAAGAGGGGATGTTGATGGCGTTACACAGGAAGAGGCGTGGCAATCAAATATCTATGCAATGGGGGACTTATTTTCAGAGCCCACTCCATAAAGGATGTAATCCTTCACACCGTAAGAAGTTTTATCCTGTCTTTCCTCCCTCCTTCCCCCAATTATAGCTCCATATAATGCAGATCCCATACTGCACATCCCAGGAGGTCCTGAGACAGATTTGCTATCCTGAGGCTCACATTCAGAAAACGAGAACTATCTGAGCAAGCAATAAAAACCAGAGGTCAGAAGTGAGTGTCCGTGAACAGTCACCCTCGGTATCTAATAATGAAAAGCAGGCAGAATGTTAGTGGTCATTTTATAGATTTCTGATTTCAAATGGTGGCTGCAGTCATCATTTCTTGCCCTCCATGTGGCTTCTCCAGCTAAAGAACTCCTCTGGAAATTAGTTTGTACATGGATATCTGTACTGAGAAAACAGTCAAAAGCCTCGTGTCCACAGAGGGAAAGCCAGCTAACAAGGCCCCCACCCAGTTTGCTGTTTCAATGTGTTACCTGCCATGCCAGCTTAAGATGCTTAGACTTTATCCTGCAGGGTAAAAGTTCCTACTGCAGTGCAGCGAAGGCTCAGTGTCCAGCAGGGCGGGCCACTCAGGACTCAGACAGTGAAAGCATAGCCGCGGACAACCTCTTCCACTTAGCCAACATATAACTAAAAATATTACTACTTCCTATGTGTCGATAGGAAAAGAGACCAGGATGCACTCCTCCAATAGGGAGCTGCAGTGGCCTCTGGCTGCAACTCCTCTATCACTCTGCAACGTGGGCACCCCCAAGCCAAAGCTTTGGATGTCCCTCTGGATGTGCCAAGGGAGTATGCTTGTAGAAGGGAGGACCTGGAACCTTCACATTAGGAGTATGAAGGCAGATGAGCCGGGAGGAGTGAGAACTGAGAGGGGAAGTCATAGTTAAATTACCCTTTGAGATGCAATTCTGTGAAAGAAAGATAAGGGCTGCTCTCCATGGCTTCTTGGAGACGGAATGCAGCTGGGCTTGACTGCCTCCAGCGGAATTCACGCTAGATAAAGGGCGCAGCAGGACCACCCACGTGCTCCCAAGGCACAGTGCGTACAGAAGAGGTTTCTTGGTGCCTCTCATCGTCGGTTGATCTGGATTACTGTGTAGTCCTCTCTTTGCTGGTTCACGTTGGTGTCCTCCATACCCAGCTCAGTGCCCCATGCTGAGGGGCCTCTTAGGTGTTGGTTGCATTGCGTTAATTTGCCAAGTGTTAGTGATCAGCACGGACAGACTGACAGTCTCTGAATGTTATTCAATACTGAACAGGTTGTCTCACTTGGAATGTCTTAGGAATCACAGACCACGGAGCACAGTGTTCTGTTGAGGCAGAGAAAGCGAGGCAGTCAATGTAGGCAGAACGATGGGGTCACTAAGGAGGAAATTAGCTGATGGTCACATTCCCTTTGCTAACAATGGAGGTGCAGACAGTGACTTCCCCTCTGCTGATAAAGATGCTCATGGCCCAGAACCAAAGACTAGATCAGACCAGAATTTCATACTCATGCTCCTAGGCATGGGGAAGGGAAGACAATGATTAATTAAGGAGAGGGAATCTTAAAAAGGGCAGGTCACATCCGCTCTTCGAGTTCTGGGCTCTGAGCTTCCCTTCTCCTGGAGAAGCCTTTTCTTTCTGTCCTTTCTTAAATAAACTCTGTTTGCTCCGCTTGCCTCAGTGTCCTTCAGTTTCATTCTTCGACTCTAAGAGGACACGAACCCAACATCCACAAAGCCAGCATCACTGTTCTCTTTTTCATTTCTCACAACCATGTCTTTCAAGCTCTAAACGGAAAAAATCTTGATTCCTTCCATGGAAATAGTCAACCTGATGAATGTTCAAAAGTGAAATTTTATTGGTTATGTTCCTTTGGAACTCAAGTCTGAGATCTTTAGCGTGACTATATTTAACATTCTATCTGCTACTGGTTATGAATTCCTGTGGTTCCTGATTATTCAACTGCACATTTTTCACATCCCTCTACTGTCCTCTGGTCCCCTCCCTGACTGTTCACCTTGTCTGAGTTAGACAAAGGATCAATTAGTATATATTTCCCTGCTCTATAAACTTTAAAAAGATACCCTGACATAAAAAAGGGAAAACATTATCTTTGCTGCTTGTTGAATTTAAATGGCATGATAACTTTATTAAGACTAAGAACTCTGGATCGTGATTAATAAATAAATCTCTGATCTGTATGTAATGCCACAAGTCTTAAAAGCCACTTATCAGTCAGAGGCCTGGAAAGGCACAGGTGATCCACTCTAGGGGTCATTGAGTTTAATGAGAGGAGTATTTCACAAAAGTGGGGCAGAGTCATGGGAACCAACAGGAAATAGCCAAGCCCCCAGGGACGAGTCGGACAGGAGCTGCTACCATCCATAGGGTCAGAAGGGTACAAGAAGCGGCTTGGGAAGAGCTGAGTACTGAGAAGGGGGCTCTCTGGCAGTAGCTGTTGTCTTTTGCATAGGAACACAACAATGGTCACACCAAAGCCTGGCAGGAGATGAACCACCCATTCCTCTCTCCTCCCACCTTCAAACCTCCTGGTGGTGGCTCCCACTGGTGTAAGCCTGGGGATTCAGAGAATGGGGAACAGGGAAAAGGTATTTCTAGAGGGTCAAAGAATACACAGCTCTGCACTGCATCAGTCAGGAACAAATGATAACCCTTAGAAGAGTTCACCAAGAGATCCTTTGCAAAATGTCTATTCATGAAAGAGTGGAGTGGTTGCTCAATAGTTATGGCACTTGCCTGGCATGTGCAAGGATGCAGGTTCGAACCCCAGCACCACATGTACAATGAAGTGTTAGAGCAACAAAGCCACATAAAAACCTAAATAAAATTGGTTCTCTCTTTCTCTCTCTCTCTCTCACCAGTATGGACAGTAGTTAGGAAAGTCTCAAGGGATAGTTCAGTGACTTGGAGTTAGCCACGGAGCTGTCACCATACCAGCCCCCAAAGAGGCAAGGGAGAATACGGTCACCAAAACTCACAGACTCCGTGGAAGAGGCTGCCCTGAGGGCAGCAGAGAGCTTTGGCTGGTGAGCAGAGCCAGCCTCAGGGGAGAGCGGGGGAATGGACACGCCGGGCTTCCCCTCCCCTGGCACTCTGGGCCCCCACCAGGCTTCTTATAGGCAAGGAGCCCTAGCGCTGCGTCCATAGGGCTCAGCTTCTTTAAGAGAACAGGGCAGAGAAGGGAGAACTGGGACAAAGGAGAAATCTGCATGCATGTGAGTTCCTAAGTTGGCCATAACTTGTCCCTCCCTCAGTCTCTTCCCTCCTCCCTTCCCTCCATGAAACTTTGCCGACTTTCATGCCAAGCACCGTGCTACACGATCTCATATAAATCACTTCCTCTAACCCTTCCAACTTCTAAGGTGGATGTGCTATTTTTCCCAGAGCAAGCATCCTTCATCCTCCATCCTGTGGACCCCAGCAGTTTTCAACCTTTCTAACAGAAGAACTCTTGAGAAAGGAGACCTCACTGGAACTCTCATAGGTGATATTGAAAAAAGAAGTATTTATTAGATAATATTTTAATGTATATTTACAACATTTCCCTATTTTAGGGTAGCCAAGGTGAATGATGATGGTGTTTGTTTTGTTTTGGTTTGTTCGTTTTTTACTTTTTATTTAAGAGAGATAAAGAGAATCAATTTTATTTAGTTTTTCATGTGGCTTTCGGTGCTCCGACACTTCATTGTATACGTGGTGCTGGGGTTCGAACCAGAACCCATGTGCACACCAGGCAAGCGCCTTAACTGCTGAGCCACTGCTCCAGTCCCGATGATGGCGTTTTCGATTAGTGTGAAAGCTTGGAATCTGTTTTGCTGCCCTACACGGGCATTGGCCGTCACCAACAGTGACAGTCTCCTTGAAGCAGTTTGAGGGCCACTGATGAAGGCAGCAGGGATACATGCAGCTTTAATTTTTCCAACCCACAGCTTCTCAGAGATGCCTTCTTTTTGTGATCAGAATCTGACTGCTACAACACGTGACATGCAACTGACGGCTCCGCTGTTCCAGTCCCCTGTTCAGGAAATATCTCATCCCTCTGAAAATGCAGTCTTTACGCCTCAGTTATCCAACACTTTGGATCGGCTTAGCCCAGGAAATGAAGGCTCTTGTTAAAAACAGAGATTTAGGAAGCTAGGACATGATTAACCACATGGAACTTTGCCAAATGAGCAGTTAACAGCCTGGGCCAGGAAAACAAGTGAACAAGTGCTGATTAGTAATCCCTGCACTTACAAAAGGGGTTTAGACCCAATCCTAAAAATCCACTCTGACAGAACAGAAAATTCCTAACCTTCTGTAGCTGGAACCAGGCTGCCTTTAAAAAAAAAGTATTAGTCTAATCAAAATTCATTCACCAGTGTCTTTATGTGTAAAGAAAAACACCCTTTACATAAAATTCTTTATATTTAAATTTGGCAGACTGGAAGTCTCCCAGGCATTCTCTATAAAACATAAAATAAACTTTAAACCTACTCAGGGGCTTTCTGATGGTTAAGGTTTGCTTTAAAAATTGCTTTGATGTCAGATTTAGTCAATCATTCATTTGTTCATGTAACAGATTTTGGAGTGCTGGTCATGTACTGGGAACTGCTGTAAATTCTGGTATCAATCTCGCTGGGGTACACCAGAGGAAAGTGGATGAGATCTGGTGTAACAGTTTTGGAGGCCTTGGAGTTCAAGTACCAGAATAATCAAACTCTCGCTGGCTCACACTCTGCTTCATTTCTGTGCAATTAATAGAATCTGTTGAGGGAGGCAGCTGCTGCTGGTGACTCAGGGGCTGACCGTGACGGCCACATCTCTGCAGCACTCCTGGTCTTCCCTAGCACTCATCACCAGATGGCTGGGGGACAGGGAGGGACGTGAAGAGTGGGTTGGTGGTGTTGGGAGAAGAGTTATGAGAATATCCACCCACTTTTGGGTCATGTTGAGTCAAGGGTCTCTGTGGTGCCCACTGTGTGTGTCCTGTGAGCCACTAGAGATGCAGGTCTGTGTTTGAGGCATGAATTCAGCATCCAGGAGGACAAGGGGGGGCAGCAAGGCAGGAGGGGGCTGAATCAAGAGCACAGGTGACAAGTGTCTTCTAACTGGGAGAAACACTCCCTGTGAATGGGGTGCTCTGCAGGCCAGGTGAGTACAGGTAGAACAGGGACAGTGGTAGCTTTGCTAAGGAGCAGGGAGAGGGAGGTCCCTGGAGCCACACCGAGAGGTCACATTGAGACAGTCAGTGTGAGATACACAGGCTGAAAAAACCTGAGCTCCCACCGCAGCTCTCACTTGGAGCCACTCAGGCCTGCAGGTTTCCAAAGCTCCCACCCCAGCAGCTCAGGGACTAAGAGTGGAGATGGACTAGAGGTCCTAAGAGTCACAGGCTAGTGATGGCTGTGGGGTCAGCAATGCCCACCATGACCAGTAGAACGGGACGATAGGAATCCCGGCCAGGCAAGGAGAGCACCAGGTAGTTGACTCTTCATGAGTGGACCCTGGTTCTGTGTCTCAGGATGCTTTTCCTCCTGCGCCTGCTCCCTGGGGCCACTCACCCCTCCACGCCCCTGCCACAAGAACACTGTAGTTCAACTGCTGTGTGGCCAGAGGTAGACGAGTTATGCACAAGAAAGCCGGGACAATGGGAATCACAGCTATGAAGAAGTCAGCCCTACTCCAGGTATTTACCTAGGATGCACAAGGCCCTGTCCTTGATGCTCATCATCACAGCCAGCAACAAGAAAGCAGAAGAATGCCATGCTGAATGTCCTTCAAGCTGGGCACAGTGGCACATGCCTGTGGTCCCAGTATCTTGTGAGGCTGAGGCAGGAGGTTCATAAGTTCAAAATCAACCTCAGCAACTTAGTGAGACCCTGAGCAACTTAGTGAGAACCTGTCTCAAAATAAGATAAAATAAATATGTGAAAAGGGGCTGGAGAGGTAGGATATGGCTCAGTGGTTAAGCATCCTGGATTTAATCCCTGGTACCAAAAAAAAAAAAAAAGTCCCTTCCTCCTACATAGGTCCAACCAGGAGAGGCACTGATCTGGATGGTTCAAGATGGTCACCACTTCTGTGGACTTCAAGAGTCATTCCTGTCTGTCGACTTCCTTGGAAGTTCCCTGCACACATATAGTGCCAAAGAAAGCAGAGTGTCGATGGGGGATCCAGTAAATCAGGACTGACCAAAGGATAGAGGGGTCAACTGAGACAGAGATCAGAGTCTGCGGAAAGCAGAAGGGTGTGACTGGAGGACAGCAGAAATGGCAAATACAAAGTCATACAAGTGACAGGAACAGTGCCAGGATGGTGGCTGAATTTTGAAATCAAGACAGCTCTTTAAAATGAGGATCCAGGCAGAAGCAGCATTTGGAAGAAGGTGATCATCAAACAGACGGTGGCTGATCTGACCCTTGACTTGCAAGGAAAAACCACCTGGAGAACTGCCGACCTTCCCTGCAGAAAATCTACATTGAGAGATCCAGAAGAACCTCTTCAAAATGAAGAATCAAACTAGAAAAGGTTCACCTCAAGCCCACAGCTGCCCTAAAAAGGATGCCATGGATAGGGACCAAGATGAAAACTTTGAAAAACTCATCAATGATCTGATAACTAAAAGGAACAATGACCAAAAAGAAGATATAATGAAGGGACTAAGTAAGAAAACTCAAGAGATGAAAAACTCTATTATCAAAGAAATAGACATACTCAAAAAGGAAGCAACAGAGCTAAAATCTGCAGTCAATGACTTGAGCGGAAACATGGAAGAATTTAATAATAGACTAACTTCTGTAGAAAACAGAACCTCAGCCCTTGAAGAAAGTACTTCTGACAATGAGGACAGGCTGAGCAAGTTTGAGCACATGTATGGCAAAAAGAAAAAACACCTTTCAGAACACAAACAGAATTTTTAAAATGTCTGGGATGAAATGAAAAGAAACAATCTAAGAGTAATTGGAATACAGGAAGAAATCAAAATGTAAATGAATGGGATAAGGAACATTCTCAATTAAATAGTTAAAGAAAAAAATTTCCCATATAAAAATAAAGTCAGATATGCTCATCAAGAAAGCTTATAGGACACCCAATAGGCCTGATCAAATGAGAAGCTCACCAAGATATATCATATTGAAAATGTACAACAGGGAAACCAAGGAAAGAATATTGAAAGTGGCAAGGGAGAAATACCAAATCTTATTCAGAGGCAAACCAATAAGAATCACATCTTATTTTTCAGCTCAGACTCTGGAAGCAAGAAGATCATGGAAGGAGATCTTTCAACATCTGAATGAACACAACATAGTCAAGAATATTATACCCAGCAAAACTCAGCTTCAAATTTGAGGGGGGAAATAAGAACTTTTCATGATAAGATTAAACTTGCAGCATTTATAAATAGAAAACCAGCATTACAAACAATCCTCAAAGATAAACTCCAGATAGAAGAACAATAAAACACTCCTCAAAACCCACAAACAGAGGAAATTCAATAAAGGTACATGCTATCAATAGACAACCAAGACAGCACAGAACTTACTAACAAAACGCAATGACTATGAATCACAACCATGTAATTATTATAAGACTGAATGTGAATGGTCTCAATGCACCAATCAAAAGACAAACACTAGGGGCTGGAGTGGTGGCTTGGCGGTTACGGTGCTTGCCCGGCATGCGCAAGTGTGCAAGTTCAAACCCCAGCACCCAGGTACACAACAAAGTCTTGGAGCAACAAAGGCCACATGAAAAACTAAATAAACATTGTTTCTCTCTTTCTCTCTCTGTCTCTCTCACTATCCCTCTCTCTTAAAAAAATGAATTTATTAAAAAAAAAAAAAGACCAAGACTAGAAAATTGGATCAAACCCCAAAAACCAATAGGAAGATATAACCGTAGTAAATATATACTCTCCAAACACCAACACCCCCAACTATGTGGAAAAATTACTCCAAGACATAAAATCACTTGTGGACCTCAACACAATAGTACTGGGAGACTTTAATACTCCTCTATCAACAATAGACAAATCAACAAAGAAAAAAAGAGAGAGAGAGATCTCCAGTCTACGTAACACCATAAATCAAACAGACTTAAGAGACATCTACAGAATATTCCACCCCAAATTGACAGAGTATACCTTCTTCTCAGCAGCACATGGATCCTTCTCCAAAATAGATCATATTCTAGTTCACAAAGGAAATCTCAGTAAAACTAAAAAAGTAGATATTCATCCATGTATCCTATCAGACCATGATACCATGACAGTAGCAATTAGCAGAAAATGAACATAAACATGGAGGTTGAATAATACCCTATTAAATGAAGAATGGATCCAAGAAGAAATGAGAGCTGAAATTAAAGAATTCTTGGAAGAGTATGAGAATGAAGACACACACACACACACACACACACACACACACACACACACAGGAGTTCTACTCAGCTATTAGAAACAACAATATTGCAGCCATTGAAGGTAAATGGATGGCAATGGAAGAAATCACAATGAGCAAAGTTAGCCATACCCAGAGAGTCAAGGGCCAAATGTTTTCCCACATTTGTTGATACTAGAGCTAAACCCAGGCTTGGGGGAAAGGTAGACAAACTCATGTATTAGAACCACAGAACAAAAAAGCAATATGTCAATATTTATGAGATACAGTTGCAAGATACAGCATAAGATATTTGAATAAGCTATACTGCATGCCTTTACAAAAACATAAATGTTCAATCCTATTGTCAAATATGTGGAAAAATAACAAGGGGTGATAGGAAGGGAGGAGAAGGGGAAATGTTGGAACCGAGATAAAGCAAGGTACATTAAAAGCAGTTATAAACATGTCACTGTATATACTATAGTCATGTATATAAAACATGTTCTTCCTAGGTATAAGAATCATGTCACTGTTCTTGGGTATTTTAGGACAAATACAGGACACAGCAGAGAGGTAAGAGATTGGGGGATGGGATGAGGGAGGTAAAGGGGTGCAGAGGGTGGGGATATTGTCCAAATTGTATCACTGTATTGTGTGCATCTATGAATATGTGACAACAAATCCCATCATGAACAACTATAATGCATTAATACAAAGTAAATAAGTATTTTTAAAAAGACAGCTCTTTGGTCCCTCTATGTATTTTTTTCTTTTTTAAACAGGATTTTATTTATTTATTTATTTATTTAGTTAGTTAGTTTTACATATTAAAGGGGAGTCCCTCCATGTTTTTACTTAGGAGAGAAACTTCAACATTCTCCTTGGGAAAGAAAGGTGGCATCACCAAACTCTAGGTCTTTTTTTTTTTTTTTCCATTTAT
>PVKS010000194.1:0-237057 GCA_004027875.1 Aplodontia rufa
TCTTCTTCTTCTTCTTCTTCTTCTTCTTTTAAAATACTTGTTTAGTTTTGCATTTTACCCTTCAATCCACCTGTAAATAATTTTGGTAATGGAATAGAGAGGGTGGTGTCTTAGGATACAGCTTTCCATCATACTCTAAAAGTTTATATACAACGAGAGCTGGTTCAGGGCTTTCTCTGTCATTCCTTTGAACTTGACCATTTAAATCACTGCAGTATTTTTTTAAGCATTTCAGTAGTTGGTAGGACAAGTCCCTTTTCACTGCTCTTATTTTTCGAATTGTCCTACACTAATCTTGTCCATTTATTCTTTTGGATGAAATCTGTTGCTTTTTTCTAAAACTCAAATTTGCAATAAATCAATACAATAAATACGATCTTTTCAACAGAACATCTTTTCACTGGGTTTCACAAGCCGAGCCCAGTGTGGCTGAGACACAGGGCGCTTACAAGATGTTCATGTGGATCTCTGCATCCCAGTCTCAAGATGTGAGCTGAGGTCTAGGATCTAATGCTGGCCAATGGAGTGTGGGCAAAGTGACCTTGGTCTCCTACAGGAAAAGAACATTCCAACCTGGAGCATCCTTCTCTTCTATTTTTGCTGTGACCTTGGAAGCCACAAGAGTTCACGTGGCAGCATCCTGTGATGGACAACTCCTGGATCCGACAGTCAGCCTGCATCCATAGCAAGTTTGGGCTGAATATAAAATAAGCATTTGTTTCATAAACAATTGATATTGAGTTTATTTGTTATAGCGTCATAGACTCCCTTATATTTATCTCTTGCCCTAAATATACCAGGTGCCATCTTGGACTTCCGATCTTGTTTATACCCTGTATCCAATGGATTACCAATTCTTATACCACAACCTTTAATATTTATGCCAATTCCTGCTCATTCTCACCATTTTCATTGATAAAATACAGAACAGTGCACTCAAAACTAGGTGTTTTTGTGTGTGTGTGTGTGTGTGTGTGTGTGTGTGTGTGTATATGTGTGTGTATGGGGTTGCACGAAAGTTTTCCTAGGGTCTGAGGAATAGTTAAATTGAGGTCATGAATTTCTAAATCGTCAACCTCTCTTTTGTCTCTTTCCCTAAACACATCTGCCTTAGAACGATGCTATCTTATTGTCTTTTCGGATGCTATAACAGAATGCCTGATACAGGGAAATTTATAAAGAAAAGAGATTTATTTAGCTTATAGTTCTTAAAGTCTAAGAGTAAGGCCCAACCATTTTCTTGGCTTTTGGTGAAGGATTTGTGCAGTATCACATCAAGGTGGAGAAGGAGAAAGGGGAAGCAGAAGGAGCTGAGAGAGATGGAGGGAAGGAAGCAGGTCGACTTTCCAGAAGCCTGCTCTAAATTGCAGCGTGAGAATTTCTTTGAACCTGTGTGACCCATTTGTGAGGTGGGGCCCCCTTGAACACCTTCTACTGAGAGATGAAATCTGTTGCTTTTTTCTAAAACTCAGATTTGCAATAAATCAATGCAATAAATGTAATCTTCTCAACAGAACATCTTTTCACTGGGTTTTATAAGCCAAATGCAGTGTGGCTGAGACACAGGGTGCTCACGAGACGCTCATGTGGATCTCTGCATCCCAGTCTCTCAAGCAGTGGGCTGAGGTCTAGGATCTAATGCAGGCCAATGGACTGTGGTCAAACCTCGGCATGACCTTAATTGATCAAAATAACATACACACATTAGAAATGGTATTGAATAATAATTACACATAAACATAGTTTTATTAGCATTGCCTTTCCTAGGGAGATTTATGGGGTGGTGCTTTTTTTTTTTTTTTCCAATTTCCATTTGGATGGATTTTACTTACCACTAGAATGAGGCAGAGCTCAGTGTCATTTGTGTCCCTATTTTTATTTTTGTTGATGTAAGTGCTGAGAAAACTTATGCAAGGAGTTTTATTATGGCAAGATCTGTCAGTACTTTGAACTCTTTCTGAGTTATATGTCAAAATATGACAAGCTAATCTCTCTTCAAAATATGTTCCAATGATTTCTTTGAGTTCAATTGGTTCTTCCTTCAATTTTGCTGAGCACAAAGATTTGGAAATAACACGTCTTGCTAAAAGAGCCCCACCCCCAGTCTTTAGATGCATTCCTTCCCTTTCTTGTCACCAAGGAATCCCCCGGGGTTCCACCACAGAGGAGGTGCCCAGGCCAGCTCAGGAATGACTCTGGGCAAGCTTTTCCGTTGTGAAGAAGGTGATGTGATTTAGATCTGGAATGTTCCCCAAAAGTCCGTGTGTCACACCACACAGCAATGCTCAGAGGTGACAAGACTGGATCATGAGAGGTTGCTCACCGCATCTGTGGAATAATTACTTTGATGAATTAATAATTTGAAAGAATTTCCTGGGAATTGGTGAAAACTGTAGGCAGGTGGAGCATGGTTGGAGGAAGTGGGGCACTGGGATGTGACCTTAGGGACTGTATCTGTCCCTGGGCCTTTCCTATCTCCCCCCTCCACTTCCTGGTTACATGAATTGAGCGGATGCCCTCCACCATGTCCTTCTATCATGAAGTTCTGCCTCAGGTCCAGATCCATGGGCTGAAAACCCTGAAATCATGACCAAAATAAGAATCTCCTCCCCTACGTGGCTCTTATTGGGTATTTTGGTCACAGCGATGCAAACCTGACTAATGCCAAAAAAACTAACTATGAAAGCAAAGGTAAGAAAGGAGAAGACTCCAAGTCTGGATGACCTCAGGGTCTGCTGTGTCTGGAATGTGGTTTGTCCCCATGGCAAACCATGTCGATACTTTGAACTCCTTCTGAGTTATATGCTAAAATATGACAAGCAAATCTCTCTTCAAAATATGCATAAATTTTCTCAGCAATTATATCAACAAAAATAAAAATAGGGAGATAATTGATACCGAGCTCTGCCTCATTCTAGTGGGAAGCAAAATCCACCCAAAAGAACATAGAAAATAAAAAAAGCCCCACCCCATGAATCTCCCTAGGAAAGCCATTTCTAATAAAACTATGTTTATGTTTAATCATTATTCAATATCGTTTCTAATGTGTTCATGCTATTTTGATCAATTAACTGTTAGAAATCACTATTATGGTTCAAGAAGAAACAATTAGTAAAGCATCATAGCCAAAGGACTTTTACACAAACGAAGTCTAATTCTTGTACATATTATTAAGGCAGAGTAGTAAACCAGGATAATCAAGAAAAGCCCTTCAAAGTATTTTATATTAGGACAAAAATCTGTGGGAGAAATGTAATGAAAATGGAGTTAAAAGATTAATAAAATAGTTGAGTGTCATGAAAGAGCTTATTAATCTATTTTTAAAATAAATGCAGTCATTAAGTGGTATTTAATAAGTTATGGAATTTAGATTGAATTGACTATCTTGAAACAGTTTTATTTTAAAATGTCAACATTTATAATAAACATAAATTATATTTTTAAAACCATTTAGACTCAAAAATTCTAGATATCATCTTAAAAATGTGGGAAAAGACTCATAATTAAAAAAAAAAATTCCTTAGAAGTTTGAGCCAGAGAAAAACGCTTGCAAAATATTGCCCTAGAAGAAAACCCTTGTTTCCGGGTATGGTGGCTTACTCTTGTAATCCCAGTGACTCAAGAGGCTGAGGCAGGAGGATCACAAGTTCAATGCCAGCCTCAGCAATTTAGTGAGGTCCTAAGCAACTTAGTAAGACTGTGTCTCAATAAAAAATAAAAGCAGGCTGAGGAGTTTAAGCATCCCAGGGTTCAATCCCCAAACACATACCAAAAAACAAAAACAAAAAAGAGAGAGAGAGAAAAGAAAAGAAAACCTTAGCCTTAGCCTGTAACACATCCTTCTACAATCACCCTCTTGCTGTTTCCTAAGCTGTAAGCTCTCTTGTCCCACTTGATTGTCCTCTTCCCATGGTCAGCTCTGCACTCGGCAGCCAGACTCGGTCTTTGTGTTTGTTTCTGAAGCTAAATCTAATGATGTTACTCCTCTGACTGCAGATTCTCCAAAGTCTTCCCATCAAATACCAAATTCTACTGACTGAGAATGCTACTTGTAACCTGGCATCTGTTACCTCCTCTCTCTTTGCCCCAGTCCCATTGGGCTCCTCATCCCAGACCATGCCAAGCTTACGCTGGCCCCAGGGCTTCTGTGCCTGCTTGTTCATCAGATGCCAAGGCATGTTCCTACATCTTTCAAGTGTCCCTCATCACCCTGTCTGAAGTTGTCACATTATCTGTTCCCTCTAGCCTTACCTTCTTCAATTTCCTTAACGGCACACAGATCGCCTACAATCAGGATCTGTCTTTCTGACTTATTTGGGTATTTTGCTCCATAGAATGTAAATTCCATGAAGGCAGAGGTTTGTGACCTCTTTGTCCCCAGACCATAGAATCAAACTTGGTACATTTTAGGCAGGTGATTAATATTTGTTCATGAATGACAGGAAGTTAGAACAGGCCCTGTACCATGTCCCCATAGTCTCAGCTACTGCTAAGGCAGGAAGATCATTTGAGCCCAGGAATTAGAGGCCAGTCTTCACAACATAGAGAGTCCCTTTGTCCGAGAGAGAGGCAAAGAGAGAGGAGTGGGGAGAGAAATGGAAAAAATTTACATCTAGAATAAAATAACTATTTCTTTAACATAATAATGTATAACTTTTAAAATCATGTTTTAAAATTTACCATGAGAAAAAAACTAAAGATATATTTTTTTCTTTAAAAAAATAAGATGGTGCTGATATCTATCTCTCTACAGGTATCTAAGTATCATCACACAGGAAAAGATTAGATACACTACCATGAAAAGTGGAGCAGTTTTTTGTAGCCATGGATTATTTTGTGCTATTGTTATAAAAGTGGTACTTTTATTATGTAGGATTTGGGGCATTAGAGAAATAAAGATCTATTTTTATCCTTTTCTTAAAAGGAGACTAGTTGTAATAATTTGCAAAGCATCATAATAACGTATGAAGATCCTGTTTTGAATGTTCCAGCGTCCACCAAACTCTGTTCCCAGGAAAGGGCAGGAAGCCTTTGTGTACCATGACTGGGCCAGCGGTGCCAGCGAGACCATCTTCAGTCTGTGGAGTGGCATCTGTCCCTCAAAGGTGGGTCTGTCTTCCGTTGGTGCTGTTTCTAAGTATCCTTGCTGTTTCAGCTGTGGGCTTGTGACTAGCGTGGGACTGGGACGCAGACAGTGTAGCTGACACCTCTTTGGTACTCCATTGTCTTCCCTGGCCTGCATTCTCCTCTACTGTACCTGGAGCACCCTGCTCTGTAGCAGCGCAATCTGACTTAGCCTGCCCCGGGCCTGGGCTGCACTGTGCACCTCCTGCTCTCTGCTTCACGATCACCTGCAGGAGTCCATGTGGCTTGGCACTAGGGCATTGGAAAGAAACCGAGCACTCCTGGAGGCAATCTTGGACCAGCGGGAAATGGGAGGCTTGGATAAATACACACTTCCTCAGTCTCCCAAGAAGACAGGATGGAAGAACATTCCAGAAGCTCCTCCAGAGCTTTGAAGGGAATCAGGCCTATAACAGTAGTAACCCTACTAAGGCAGCTTCATATTGACTTTCTTTCTTTCCATGGGTCATTTTTTTTCCAGAACCTCACTGATATTTCTTGAGTTCATATTCCATAATAAATTAGCTGCACACAAACCCTTGTCTCAAGCTCCCTTTTCTTGGGGAAACCAAGTTAAAACAAAAGGCACGCATTAACTATCAAGTAACAGAGGCAGCATGCATAAAGAAAGAGGACTTGCCATTTGGCATGATGTGGTCATTCTCAGGAGACCCCTAATTCCAGTGGGGAAGCTGTGCTTACATACATCAAGAAAACCTGCGGATAAGTGTAAATTTCATGGCGACAAGCAGTTCTCTTTAGGATGTTCTCAGCAGGACAGAGTCCCATTAAACCAGGTACCAATTTCTCACTTCCCTTTCCCTCCAACCAATGTCTCCCTTTCCTGTGGGTAAGGTGAGAAAACCTAAGTATCTTAGGCACCAGTTCTGACAGGTTGGTCATGGCTCCTGTGAGACCTGGATGGGAAAGGATTCTAAAGCTATATGTGGAATTGGGGGAGTGCTTTGACACCGAGCGTTGTCTGGGACACATGGGCCCCAGTGGGAAGGCTATGGCCCTCCATGCATGAGGCTGCCTACTGAGTTTCTTAACTATTGTCCGTGCATGTGGTAAACACCCTTGCTCATAGCAGAGTTTAAGATTATTTTTATCAAATCATATCTTTTCAGTTCACTAAGGACAACTTAAGGCCTGACCTGTCCTAGCATTTTAGCCTTCACCCCTATCATTTTGACATCTCCCCAGTTCCATATCACCACGTGAGCCCGGTTTTTTATAATCCCTAAAAGAGTCTACTCAGCTCAAAGAATTATAGTACTTGATCCAAATAACCCTGGAAGATGCCACATGCATTTATGTGTGACAGAAACAGAGTCTCCTAGAATAGCATGCTTAGAAATTAGAGATGGCAGACATCTAACAGGTCATCGGTAGCCCTGTACAATTTGGTTAAATGCCTGGTATTTTTGCAGAATTGCTTTGAATGTTCTCTATGCTACTAACTATTTCAGTCACACCTATTAAGAAATTCAACTAACATCTCCTATTCAGAAAGCGCTAGAAGGCCACTCTCTTCTTTGAGCTCATGGTAGCTCCCTGCCTTCATCTAAGTTCTTCCACTGTTTTCCAAATTATCCCCAAGTTCTTCTGTTGGAACAACAGTAACAACACTAACACTTGAACACAAATATTTACCCAGAAGGTGGTCCACTGAAGCAGTTTACAATATACCACAAAGCTGGAAGCAATCTCAATGTCTAAAAACAAAGAATTGATTCAATACGCTTTTGTACAACCATGACATGTAACACTAGGCCATCATTAAAAATAATGCAGATGCAAATTTATCAATTTCAAACAATGGCTACAATAAACACTCAGAAGTGACAAAAGCATATTAAGAATAGTATACACTACACTTAGTGTTTTATATTGATTTTTCAAGTTTGAAATGTTATTTACCGCTGTTAAAAAGAACTAGTGCTGGGGTTGGAGCAGTGGGCCAGTGGTTACGGCGCTTGCCTGGCATGCGCGAGGATGTGGGTTCCAACCTAAGCACCATGTGTGCAATGAAGTGTCAAAGCAACTAAAGTCATATGAAAAACTAAATAAAATGGATTCTCTCTGTCTCACTGACCCTCTGTCACTCTTTCGGCCTTAACTTATTTTGTCAAATCCATCTGTGCATGAATATGTAACAACGATTCACTCCAATATGTGAGGCTATGTCCAAAAAATTAAAAAAAAAAAAGACCTAGTGCTGAGATTGAGATTAAGGTTGTTTTTTAAAGTTCTACAGCTACACTTCCTAATTTGTCTATAATGAACATGATCTGTTTCCTTAAAAGAGAAAAAAATAATTTTAATAGGGAAAAAAACCTCTTATGCCCTTTTTTCTTTGATAGTTAGTTAAAAAAAAAGGTCAATCTCCATTCCATTCCTTCAGAGATGACCGACTGTGATAGGAACTTTACAGATCAATATTTACCTTCCTGCTCACCCTAGCTTGTGCTAATTGACAACCTTTCTGAAGAAGAATTTTCTGGAGCTGAATTGCAAATGCCTCAACAGGGGTCTTGCCTGTTTCAGCAAAAGTGATTTCTTCTGGCTTTGTTAATGGCTGCCCATTCTGAGTCTGCAAAGTCTGGCAAGTTTATGATCATCTATGCAGGAATGCAGACCAGATAAATACTTCCCCCAAAGTCCTCCCCGTACAGGATCCAGGTCCGAGGTCCTTAGCCGCTGACAAACGCCATCCTCTACTCTAGGGACAAAGGAGACAGCTTCCTTTACAAAATCACCCTTGGGAGTGTGCTCACCTAAGCTCTGTTTATATCCCTGCAAACAAAGCTGAGGAAGTCACCCTAGCAGCAAGACGCATGGGACACTGAACATTTCTCAAAGAGTTGCATGCGGGGTACATTTAATGTAACTCTACCATCGCCTTGACCCCCCCTAAAATCCACCTGATTATAAGCGTTGTGGAAGGTTACTGAACTAGAAGAGCAAACCAGGTGGTGTGTGGTGCATTTGCAATTACAGGCGGGAGAGCATTTGGAACAATTGTTTTTGTACCTGGACATTTGTCTGAGCCCCCATCAGGAAGTGGGCTATTTCTCTTTGGTTACTCCTAAGAAAGGATTACTGACAATCTAGAAACTGCTATCAGCTTTCTTTTCTATCTTGAACTAATACAAAACCATTTCTCAAGTATCAGCTTTTCCAGCCAAAGTTTTTAGCGGCTGACATTGCGTCATCAGAACAAACTCAACAGACTTGACCCAGAGGTGTGGACTTTCTTCCCAGATCAAATTCCCAGCTACTACTTCTGCCTGCCGTTGGTATCAAGGGGAGGGGATAGAAGAAGTCAGGTTTATTCAGATTTTTCCCATTCTGAGCAAGAAAACCATGCACACAGGTTAAAATCTCCCATTCCTTTCCATGGCATTTTTCACTATTTTTTTTCCCCATGATTAAGCAGCTTAGTGAACTCTGCCTGTCAGATCTGCACCCATCTCCTAAACTGGGGTTTTGTGTTTTATTCACAGTGCTGGGATTGAATTCAAGGCCTTGAGCAGGCTTTATCACTGAGCTACCTTCCCAGCCCTTCTGAGTTTTAAAAATTAATCTGCTGGAGAAAACAATTTGGGTTGAGAAAATTCATGGTATGGTCCTTAGTGAAATGAATCAAAAAAGTTCTTTTTATGTTGGAAGCCCTCTGTCTAACCTCCATCACCAGCAGAAGCTTGACCACTGTCACCCAGGCTGGGTACATGGGACAGTCATATTTTACTTGTGCATCAACCTAAGTGCCTTTACAAGATCAGGTCACCTTTCCTGGTCCTGGTCTTGACCTCACCTAATTGCTAAAAAGAAGAGAGAGAGAGAGAGAAAAAACCACCATACTCACTCACTAAAAGCAGGCATGGAAAATAGGCACACAATTGGCCTTCTGCTCACAAGATATTTTCTGTAGAAACAATCTGTTCATATTTAACAAGAAATGACATCATAAAGCATTCCCTGCCATCCCTGCGGCTGGTTCATCTCAAGAGTTCTGCTTTCTCAGATCTGAAGAAAACTTGAGAATTCGGGGAGGAAGAGTTCTATACACAAGGCAATCAAATCTTTGGAAATAAAAATGGCCCTCAGGATAAGGCTTGTGACAATCTCATCTGGACCACGTAGTCATTGTGCCAAGCCGCCATCTTCACAGAATCTTTCATCCCTGCCAAAGGGCCAAGGTACTATAAAATGCTTTAAAAATGTAATATTTTAACAATGCCGAGCAGCAAAACGGTTTGCTTTTAATAGCCATCTGTCTAAAGCCTCTTTTTATTTAGGAAAATCTATTTTAAATTAAATATCATAGGCCTACAAGCCATAGCAAACAATATTTTTGACCATATGCTCTGAATTAATGTGCCAAACATTGCAACCTCCACTTGCTTCATTGAAAACTGCCCCACCCTGTTGTGGGTACTGCGAGCTGGAGGGAGAGAGGATAGGAATTTTCAATAAGACCACTGAGGTCAGGACAATGGCAAGGAACCCAAGAGCCAGGTTTCTCCAGAGCTATCTCACGTGTGCGTTATCTCAACACACATTCCCTTTGATCCGCTTTTCCCCCTATCTAGAGTTTCTGTGCTTGGAGTCCTAGCATCGCTGGACACACTTTAGATGATTTTGCAAAGTGTCTGAAATTCCTTCCAGCTGTTTCTCAGCGCATTCATGAATGATATGGTTTGGAAGCAAGGTCCTTTCTTCAGGTGGTAGGAAGGAAGTAGTGAGAGCTTGGTGGTGATGCCTGGCACTCCCTGCCCTTGGCTGTTCTCTTTCAGTTCCTCCAGTTCCCTCTGCAGTTCCCTCTCTAATGAGTGTCAAGGAGTGGCACAGACACCCAGAGAGCCTGAGCCCCACAATTCAGTGAGTTGTTGGTACTGGGTGAGGTTAGGGAACCCAAGGGACTCACTGAAGTGTGGTCTGACTGTGTTTTGTCTTTGCAGAGGGGCCATGGACGGTTCAGGACCCAGTTTCGTGGAAGTTCCAGAGGGGAGCAACTGATCCTTTGATCTGATAGCCTTTATCGGGTTTGGCATCCCTGCAGGAACAGGGGACCGGAGTTGCTTCAGGCTGTAAAACAGCATTTCAAAACCATTCAGCAGGAGGCTTGGCTTTCCCTGTTCTTAGCTCTCAGGCTCTCCCACTTTGCTTTTGTCCCCTTTTTCCCATTTACCACATTTCCTCTATTTTTTCCTCTCTTCTTCCCCCTACCTTCGTTCTTTTTCTGAGTCTCTGTCTATGCAACCTTGGGCATTACTATAATTATTCTTGATAGCTAGAACTATTTGTGAGTTTGATACCTATAGAGTGCTGTCGGGTTTACAAGTATCTTCAAACCTGATGACAGAGAGTTGGGATATTATTCCTCCTTTGGAGATGAGAAAATGGGTTTAGAGGGAGGTTCATCCAGCTGGTTCCAAAGTCAGTGTCATTGTCCTGTGCTTTAAGGATGCTGTGCTCTATGTTTGGGTCTCATTTTTTTTTCTTATGGCTCCACCTTGTTTTGGGGTGTTCAGTTGGGTTATTTGCTTATCCATGCATTTCTACCTGATTGCTCTCTCCATATGCTTTTCCTGTTCATACATCACTGACTGGGATATACTGCAGGGATATTAAGACGACAGACTTTGGAGGAAAAATTATATCTAGTCCAAGGCCAACATTACATAGGAATCCCTGAGTCTCAGTTCCATTCTCCCTTAAATGAATAGGTGTGTGAACTTAATAATAGGGCTTAACTCTTTTTGTCAATTTGCACATGAATAAGACAGTAGGTATTAAGTTCTGTCATAGACTTGAGACAAAATTGGTACCAATTTCTCCAAGCTCACTTTGAGCCACAGTTCCCTTCCTGCTCTGCACACCAGCCTCACCCACTGCTCTAATTCCTCTTAGGGTTCCAGGTTCTTCCCCGAGCAAGAGTCTTCAGGTCCTCTGCAGCCTTTGTATGATAATTTTCTTCTCACCTTGTGTCAAGGTTCTTTGCTAACAAGTTAAACAACACAACTTTGCTTAATTTAGATGAAAATAAGTTAATCAAAAGGACACCAAATGATTTATAAAAATGAGTTGGAGATGAGGACATGGAACCAAGAAGAATGAAGATTATGATGTCAGGATCCACAGCTGAGTATGCAGTCACTTCAAAACTTGATGGTGTAAAACAACAGCAGGTAATTGTCAATCTGGGCAGAGAGAACGGGAGGCCTCTGTCCAGGTGGCATCATGAGAACCACTTAAGAAAAAGAATGTACCCACAGGGGCTGGCAAGTTAGTGCTGGGAGTTCAGATGGAGTGGAGAGCTGAAAGGGTGAAGCTTTCGGTGCTGTCATTGCTGCAGTCCTGGAACCTGGAGGACCATAGACCATGAGCAGCTGGTGGCTTGGTTGCAAGAGTGAGAATCCCCAGAGAACCGGATGGACATTGTGTTGCCTTCACGACGTACTCTCAGAAGTCCCGGAACATCCTTCCCATCACGGTCAACTGGCCTCTCAGATTCAAGGAGCGGGGTGTAGCAGAGATGAAGTGTCAATCAGAGTAAGAGTCAAGGTCACTCAGTGAGAAGAACAGGTGGGATGGGAGGTAGCACTGTAGCACTCTTCTCTGAAGAAGTTTGATGAGTAGCACTAGCTCTACTGAATGGTCATCAGAAACCTCAGCAACTACTACCACCTGGCTCCATGTGTCTGATTTATGGAATGATTTAAACTTAATTCCAGAGGAAAAAGAGTCTGGTTTGGCCTAGACTGTGTCACAGTACCTTCCATGGTCAACAGATTAGGACACATGACAGGCAAGCACTTGGAGATGACTCCAAGTGGGACAGGGCATTTTTATAGAGAAATATTACTGAATAGGTCAAAACAACATATGTCTACTACCCCCCCCTCCCTTTTTTTGGTACCAGGAGTTGAACTCAAGGGTCTCAACCACTAAGCCAAATTCCTGGCCCTTTTCTATTTTTTATTCTGAGACAGGGTCTTGCCAAGTTGCTGAGGCTGGCTTTGAACTCAACATCGTCCTGCCTCTCAAGCTGCTGGGATTACAGGTGTGCACCACCATGCCTGGCTCTCTACTACCCCTTCTTAATAGTCAGTTTAAATGTTACATCTTCACAGAAGCTTTTTCTGTACTTTGGTCCCATGGTTATTTCTCCATCACCCTCTGTACTGTCCTTTCATAGCATGTATTTATGTTTTAAATTAAAATTGCATTTATTGAATATCTCTCATCTGCTAGTCCAACACACCTTCATGGGCAGAGACCGGGCTGTCTTATTCTTGTCTTTTATTGGATGCTTCTTGGTTGCCTCTTCAGTATCCTCTCAGCCTACCTCTTATCCCAGTTGGTGATCGCTCACACAGCCTTGACGGATACACAGGAATCCTAGCAAATGTGGTCTACTCTTTGGCCTTGTGCTTTGGACACAAAAGAGAAAGATAGCTGAAATTCTCAGGAGAATTTTCCTAGGCTTTTGTTTCAGCTATTTATTTGCTAGTTATTTTAGCCAGCAGGGGACAATGGTGGGAGATGGACGGGCAGGAGGACGGGAGAAGGGGTGTTGCTCCTTTTTCTCTCTGCTTCTGGCAACAACTAAGGCGGTGGCTGGACCGAGGACTCGTGGTTGCAGCTCTTGTGCCACAGTCTCCCCCTCCCTGGTTCCAGCTTTTACTAGACAGCAGGAGTCAACATGACGGGTGGCCTCGCAGGAGGAGGAGGCAAAGGCAAAAGGAGAAAGGCATGCGACGGTGGAGCTGAGGTTGAAGTGACACCTTGACAAGTCAAGGAGGCCAAGGATTGCTGACCGTACCCAGAAGCCAGGAGGAGGCCCTGAGTCGCTTCTTGCTCACAGCCCCCAGAGGGCACTCACCCTGCTGAACCTTTGATTTCAAAATTCCAGTCTCCAAAACCACAGAGAAGTACACCGCTATTATTTAAACCACCCAGCTTGTGGTTGCTTGAGATCCTTGCTAGCTCCTCATCTCTCTAGGCTATTGCACTCTTCCTCGTCTTTCTCTCAGACTTGGCATGACCTGCAACACGAATTCCTTGTAATAAGTGCTCACTAAAATAGCTGGTATGGCTTAGGTTTCCCTCATGGAGCCCCCAGATACTGTGCTCAATCCAATATTTATAATATGCTCATTATACGCCAGGCTTTGCATGAAATATTAGGTTTGTGTTAATACTTTTTAACACTCATATCAATCTTATGACAGCGGCATGATGTTTCCATGCACAGAACAGATGGAAAAATAGGGAAGAAATATAATCTGTTGAGGCCACTGAACTAGAAAGAGACAAATGGAAGATTCAAGCCCAGGGCTGGCTGGCTGTAGAGCTCCAGCTGCCCAGCAGGGCCTTCCCTGGGCGGGCTCTAAGCTCAGTGGTTAAGGTTGAGGTGGCTGGCATCTCTCCATCTTTCCCCTAGGCCAGCATCCCCATGTGTCCACCCTGGTGGCCCCTGATGAGTGTTGGCTGTATTCTCTCATGCCTTCGAATCTTTCTTTACACCCCCACCCCATCCTCTGCTTTCCAGCCATTCTCTTTTCTGTTCAAGAGCTCAGATTCCCTATTTGAGAATGCCTCTTTGCTCAGAACCATCTTCTAATAGAAAATATTAACCACAGGAAAACAGAATTCTGTTACAAACCCCGAGTTATACCCCGAGTTATTCAACATATCTTGGTCAAGTTTCAACATTTTTTTCGTATTTTCCTGAGATATTTTCTTTGTTAGGAAACAAAATGTTATAAAATTCAAACCTCTGTGCGTCCTCCAACCCCATTCTGCCTTCCCCCTCTCTAGAGGTTTTCCTTCAGCTTTCTGTATCACTATAGCAATATATGAGGAGAAGTGTTACGGTTTGGGTGTGAAGCTCATGTGCGAGACAATGCATGAGAACTAGGGGTGAAATGACTGGGCCACCAGAGCCTTGACCCAATGGTGAATCAGTCCCCTGATAGGATTGAGTGAGTGGTGAGGGTAGGCTGGCAGGGCACGACTGGAGGTGCTGGGCCCTGAAGGGGGCGCCTTTGGGGGTCTATAATTCGTCCTTGAGGAGCATAGCTCTCTGCTTCCTGATGTCTCAAGCTACTTTTCAGAATATGGCCCTTCCACGATGAGGCTCTGACTCACCTTGAGCCCCAAGGAAAGGAACCAGTTGTCTATGGATTGAGGCCTCTCAAACTGTGAGCCCTAAAATAAGCTTTTCCTCCTTTAAAATTGTTCTTGTCAGGTCTTGGGTCACAGCAGTGACAAAGCTGACTAAACAAGAAAGGTGTATTTTGGCTCACGTTCAGGACATTGTTGTTGATGATGAGTGGACCCAATGCTTCAGGCCCGTGAGGTACCACAGTGGAAGAGGAAGCATGTGGCGGAGCAAAAGTGCTCATGCCATGGACAGGAAGAAAGATCACATAAGTAATATCTAATTTTATATTTTAAAAAACTTTGTCATTCTGTTTCCTTCTATAAAAATGTATTGATGTTGATAAAGATAGCTGTAATTCACGTACCCACTGTATAATATTCCATTACTTGAATCAACGAAAATGTATTTACCCATCCTTTATTCATTAAGATTTTTTTTTGGGCTGGAGCAGTGGCTTGGCAGTTTCCATGCTTGCCTGGCAGGCCCAGGTACACGGGTTCAAACACCAGCACCCACATATACAAGTAAGTGTTGGAGCAACGAAAGCCATGTGAAAAACTCAATAAAAATTGATTCTCTCTCTCTCTCTCTCACTGTCCTTCTCTCTTTTAAAAAATTTTTTTTACACAAATGATCCTGGAATAAATGCTCTTGGACTTCTCTCCTTATGTATGTAAGAAGGAGCTTCTCTTCAGAAATATCAACAATTATTATACATGTACATGTTCATTTCAAGATATAGTATGGTGGGATTACAGAGGAGACACAAGTTCAGGGAATGGATGAAGCAGGGTAGATCCTGGTCTGGGATTGGCCTTAATTTACTATCTCACTATGTCAATATCCACGTATGCACGAATATGTAATAACAATTCTCTCCTATATGTAAGACTATATTGAACTAATAAAAAAAAAAAAAAGAAGGAGCTTCTCTGGGGTATACGGATATCCTCAAATTTTCTAAATTTTACCAAATTGCCCTCCAAAATGTGTATACCAATTCATACCTTATGATATAATTAAAAAAAGTTTTGGGTTTTCTCCCATTTTATTTCTTTTCTTTCTTTGCTTCCTTCCTCCCTTTTTGGTGCTACAGACTGAACCTTGGGTCACTTTTCCATTGAGAATTATCCTTAGTTTTTTTAGTTATTTAAAAAAATTTTTTTTAAAGAGAGAAGGAGAGAGTGTGTAAGAGAGAAAGATAGAATCAATTTTATTTATTTTTTGAACTAGTCTTTATTTCGCTAAAACTTACTTGCGTATGTGGTGCTGGGGTTTGAACCCCAGTCCTCATGCATGCCAGGCAAGCACTCCAACTTCTGAGCCACTGCTCCAGCCCTCCTTTTTATTTTTTGTTTGTCCTCAAACTTGGAATCCTCCTGACTCAGCTTCCCAAGTTGCTGGGATTATAGACGTGTGCCACCACACCAAGCTATCCCTAGCTCATGAAATATAGTTCTTAAACCTTGGATCACGTCATAATTAAATTGGATTGCAGGTCACCTACAAGGATACCAGGCAAGTTGGACATTGGTTGGTCTGAGGAAAATCCATGCACATTTGTTATCAGAAGTGTGAATAAAAACAGTTCACGTGGGGCTGGAACGGTGGCTCAGAGGTTACAGCGCTTGCCTGCCACGATTCAAGGACCCAGGTTCAAACCCCAGCACCACGTACACAACCAAGTGTCAGAGAAACAAAGGCCAGATGAAAAACTAAATAAAATTGATTCTCTCTTCCTCTTTCTCTCTCTCTCTCCCTCTCACTTTCTCTCTTGGAAAAACAAAAACAAAAACAGAAAACAGTTCATGTGTTCCTTTCAACAGTGTCCAAAAGTTGCCTTCCTTCACCTCCTTAATAGCACTTGGTATTTCCAGAGATTGAATGTTTTCGTCCACTTTATTATGATTTTAGACTTGCATTTCCTCGGCTATTCTGGAGATCGAGCACATTTTACATATTTATCGATCATTTGAGTTTCCTTCTCTGCTTATTGCTGATGAATACCCTTGCTCTTTATGAATTCTGGATTCTAATGCTTGCTAGGTTGTGTGCATTTCAAATATCTTCTCATAGCTTATGGCTTTTCTTTTCACTTGGTTTAATATTACCTTTTGTTCTATAGAAGTTTAAATTTTAATGACATCAAATTAATCAACTTTTTCTTTTATGGCTTGTGCTTTGTGTAACTTGTTTAAGAAATTCTCCTTCGGAATCACTCTGTTCAATGTTCAAAGTCTCCAGCATGCAAACACTTCACTTCTTAGCCGGTCTGTTTCTTAACCACACTCCATAAAAATATGCAAACTCCCAGGGGATTCTCTTATACATGATTATCTTCTTATGCTCCCTGCTTCTCCCAGGGTCTACAACTCTTGGTCTTTCCTCAGATCTCTCCTCAAATTTTCATCTAGTATTTCTCACGATGTATTACTCAGGGCTTAGATCTACAAAATATCTCACCATAAAAAGGACCTGTGGTCAATTAAGTTTTGGGAAAATTGCCTACCCTACAATGAATATTTAGCATATTAAAACCTCTGAAGGATCCTGCAGAACAGAAACCTATTTAATTTCACTGAATTCAATGCATCTTCTCAGGGATATCTATTGGCATTTACAGAACTTGCATCTTCTTAAGCAACTGCTCCTTAGGTTGATACAGACTTTGATTAATTTCCAGATTTTTAAAAAAGTTGATTTTGGTAATTTTGCCCATGTTCTCATTGCAGACTTTAAATTTCCACTAGTCCGGAAGATCTGTCTCCTAGAAACAGTATTTTAACATGTACTTTGACCTTTTCTGTAAAACCACCCCCATGTAAGCTGCACTTCTCACTTCTTCTGTCTTCACATCTCTTTATATCCAAGGTCTTTCCTGAATTTTCCTGGAATCCCACATACCTCCCTGGTGCCCAGGCCTATAGCAATGCTGTGGGAAAAACCTAACATGTTTTGTTCTTTTCTAATTATATCATAAAGTTCCACTTTTTTTTTTCCTTTTTGGTGGAAGCTAGTTTGCACACTGATTGTATGAACCAAATGCTTTTTGTGTTAATAAGTGAGTTATTGGACCTCAGGACAGATTTTCTTGTAGAAACAATGTTCTGCAACAGAGCTTATCAAACTTTAATGGGCATACAAATCACTTGGGGATCTTGTTAAAATGCAGATTCTGAGTCAAGAGGTCTCGCATGGGTTATGTGTGTTCCTTAAGCTCCCAGGTCGTGGCCCTGCTGAAGGTCTACAGATTGCAATTTGGGTAGCAAAGTTTTGCAAGTCTTTCTATCATGTAGAGTGTTCCCTCTATGGAAAAATGAATTCGATTCCAATTCAGGGAAAACATGTTCCTGAAACAGCAGATACAAGAACAGCACATGATAGAGTCGCCAGATTTCCATGAAGCTATCCCATTATTCAAAATATAGATTAAGAACGGTTTTGTGGGCTCTATAGGGACTCAGTGTGCAACTGACATTCACATGCATGTAAGTACTGCTTCTGTTCTGAGTTCTCCTGTCCAGCAAGACCCGTCTCCCTGATGACACAGGAAGCATCCTGTGTGCATGATACCCTGTCCCTACTTTCCGCACTTAGGGTATTTAGTGCGATGTTAGGAGTGATTGCAGGGAACTGGCTGTTTAATATTCAGATGACAATATCGGACACTGGTGGGCTAAATGATGTAATAGGCTCTCCACTGACCTTAGGATAAATTCCAAACTCTTCAAGAATGGCCACACCCTATGTGACCTGGACGCTTGTCCGTCTCCTTTCAGCCTCTACCACTCTCACTCATTGTTCTTGGCTCTTGGGCTTCCTGGGCCGTATCGCTATTCCTCAAACAGTAAACTTGTCACTCTTAAAACAAACAAAACAAAACAAAACGAAAACCCACCACCCATGGGTCATTTTCCTTGTCCCATCTGCCTGCAGAAATCCCCTCAGATCTTCATGCTGATGGCTTCTGCCTGTTAGCCACCTCTCAGTTCCCATGTCAGAGCAGTATTTCATGATGGATGAATCCGTTATTACCACACTCTTATCTCATTCGTAGCACTATCCCTAATTAAAAATATTGCATGCATTTATGCATGTAGAAGAAGCTATGTACCCTGACTTTCATGTCCCCTTGCCTGTCTGGTGTGTCCAGTTGCCAGCTGCTATGAGTTTTGATGGCTAATGGCTCACATCTGTAACCTTTCCCAAATCCATTCATGGTCGACAGGAATCATGTGGCCCTGGGATGTGTGGGAGGCACATACATCCCCTGCCAGCAGCTTGTAAGGAAGACTGATTCATGAATATGGAAGTTCAGCCCCAGTACAGTGTCCCAAGGTGGGTCAGCTCAAGGGGGACATTGACCCTCCAAAGCTGCCCCTGGTATCAGATTGAGGCTAGACTCAGCTTATCTTGGCCCTTTACCCACCCCTCATCTGCTTATGCTATTGGCATCTCCTGATTAGCTCTCTGTAATACTTGATTATGGAGTTTGCAATAAATCATCTTCATGAGAACCCATATCTCAGACTGCATTTCTGGGGAATGCAGCATAAATAAAACATTACTTAGCTTATTTAAGATCTGTGCTCCTCATGGAGTCTAAGTTCCACAGCAGAGATATTATTTTTTTGCCACTGTTTCTCAGCATAATGCCCTTCACATAGTAGATGCTCATTGAAGATGTGTTGAATAAGTGATGCATGAATAAACGTGGGCTCATATAATCAACTTCCGGGTACCGGCAGCTCAGGATTATTAGTTACAATCCAACCGTCTCCCCTCTCCCCCTCCAACAGACTGTGCCATGCGAGAAGCAAGTGTTCCTTCTTGTACATGAAGTGAACTGCAAATTCACTTCTCTTATTTTTACCCTTATGCAATGCAAAACCATAAAAAGCTGGGGGTGGGGTAGGGATGTCAGATCCCACCCAGCAAATACGCCTCCTTCAAGTATCTGATTACACAAAGTCCTCAAAGAATATGATTAATGTAACTAAGCCATATTCACACTCTGACATTCTTCCCAGCCAAACACATATTTTAGCCTCACCCAGTCCCTTTCAACAAATAAGCTGTTTTGAAAATGATTTCCAGGGCGATGTCTGTTGCCATAGGAATGACATTAAATGAAAAGGACAGAAAATATAGAGGGTGATAAACTGCATGCCTGGATGAGACACTTGACTTGGAAGCCTGTGTTCAAATGAGGCATACATGCCAAGATTTTTATGAAAGACAAAATTAAAATGTATCGCTATCAAGCTGTAACTGACAAGGTATTGTGTGGAGGCTGTTAACATACTGCTCCGTATATTTATTGTTTGTCATTTTACTGGCCCTGACAAAGGTCTCTCAGTGCTGTAAATCACACCATTAAATCTGCCATGAGCAACAGAGGCTGTTGGAAGGAAGAGAAAGAAAGCGTGGTGTTGGATCCGGGTCTGCTGGTACATGCTGTGTGAGCCATCACGTTTTCCGAGGAGCCGGCTCCCTTTGGGCTGACACTTTTACAAGTGTCAGATTGTTGGCTTTTGACCCCTTGAAAAGAGAAAACAAAATAAAACAAAACAAAAGTATGTGCCCTTCCCCCACCCTGTTTCCAATTGCTCCCGATTGATTTTGTGATCTGGAAAGATGCCCCGAAGTGGCCCCTGACTCTGCCCCAGCTGATGGTCGTTTTGGATATTAGATATCAGACACTCTAGGGTTGCCTTGTGGATGTCATGACATGGCTCTGCTGCTTTCTTGAAGGTGTGCTAGGGCTACTGTGAGCCTCTTCTACCCCAGTCAAGATCTGTATACCGTTAAATGGGTAAATTCACAGCCCCTGCACCTGCGGCTGCAGACCAAGGGGGCCTGTGCAAGACCATTCCAGGCAGCCGGGTACTGCATCTCCTCCAGCTCAATTTCAGACGGCTACACCACACAAGCTCCCTCGTCCCTTCCTTTCCAGATGTTTACGTGGAGATTCTGCCTGGAAGTTGGGTGGTCACTGAGCCATCGGGGGAAGAACCGGGAAGGCAAGTTAAGATCAGAGTCGGAATTTTGGCATAAGTACCATGAAGTATGGAATTCTGGCAAGTTTTCAAAACCCTGTGCACCCTGCTTTCCTCATCTGCTGGGAACAAAATGTGGGGGAAAGAGGTTAGATTTCTATTGCAGATGATCCCCGAGTTACGATGGTTCGATTTACGATTTTGACTTTGTGATTGTGCAGAAGTGATGTACATTCAGTAGAAACTGTACCTGAATTTTGAATTTTGATCTTTTCCCAGGCTAGTTATACGCTATGGGATATTCTCTCGAGAGCATGGCCAGTGGCTGTGAGCCGCAGCTCTCAGGTAGCCACAGGATCACAAGAGGAAGCAATGGATCCTGTAGGGAGAGCTGTGTTGCTAAACTGTGACTTGGGGTAGGGTGGGTGAAGTGACTGCATTTGTGACGTGTGATATCTTCAACTTAGGATGGGTTAACCAGGTCACGGCCCCACCATAAGCTGAGGAACATCTAAGTTACCTACCAGATCCAATTTTAAATAAAATCAGGAATGAATGGGCATCTAAGACATGCTTCTGCCTCCAGGGAGAACTTGCCTGTGTAACCCAGAATGTATCCCAGAGGCAAGTCTGAAGCAGAACAGTCAAGCCTGCTGCTTCTCCAGTAGGGAAAAAGATAAAGAAAAACTTCACCACCTCCAGTGTCTAACTTAGGAGTCGAAGACAATCCAATCACTGGTTTGGAGTAGAAAAGTATTCAGGATTCATTAAATATGGGAGAGACTCCTGCCAATGCTTCTCTGTAATGTCTGAATTTATTTTTATAACACAAACGGATGTTTTAGGAAACAGAATTTAAAAGAGAAGGCAGTTGTTATCTGCACACTTCTGCACAGTTTCTTTTTCCTGAAATCTTTTCATACTAAGAACCATCTTGATAATGTTTGAAGATACTCTTGTACCAAAATGAAGAAGTGAGTTCTTCAACATTTTTAAGGGGAACCTTTTTCTTTCTCAGGGGTTATTATTAGAATTCTGTAGATGCCTGCTTCAAAGTCAGGAACCTATATATTGAATTTTCAATAATCCTATAATTATAGAGTTGAGAGAAATTCAAAATTGCTTATAATTGGGAGAATGGTGACCAATGTACCATGCCATCCTTTTATCCAACCTCTGTTGGAAGTGAGTTCCAACTGAGCCTTAGAATGGTTGGGGGAACTTATTAAGATGTTCCCATGAGAATAGGCAAAAAATAGGGTTCTAAGTTAAAGTGCAGTGCTGATCCCAACAGTGGTTCTGGTTCTAGAGTTAATGCAAATCTGTCATTTCCCCAGTGAGGTTCTTCAGTGCTAATTAACTGAGCACATTCTAAGCCCCTCCAAGGCTGGAGACAAGGCTCTACCACCTACTTGCATCGTGTCTTCTCATAGCTTGGCCCTAGAGGAGCTTCACGATTCTCACTTGTAAAATATGCTTGTTGTGACTCAAGAAGATGAAGCACAATGGATCTGATTTATTGCATAACACGGGCATAATAAATCTTAAGTGATTATTTTTATTCACTGTGATCTTAGAAATGTCATGCAAAAATCAAGCCCTTGTTCTTTCCCATCTATTAAAAATGATATATGTACTGCTATTATCATAAGACTATATTCAATTAACTGGTTTAGCAGGCCTGAAAGTAATTTGAAAACTGTGAAGTATAAAGGTAAAGGTGTATTGTGTTCCAGGCCAGATAATCTCCCAGGGGAATAGAATGACAATCTTAGTCATCACCAGATTGATTACAAAAATTTTGAATTCCACTTATATGTATTAAGAGTAAAAACAAGCTACACATACTCAGGGACAGTGAGAGACAAAGAGAGAATCAATTTTATTTAGTTTTTCATGTGGCTTTTGATGCTCCAATATGTTGTTGTGTATGTGGTGCTGGGGTTTGAGCTCATGTCCTCGTGTGTGCGAGGCAAGTGTCAAAACTGCAGAGCCACCACTCCAGCCCCTCATTAACAAAACTTTGAATCAATGGTTTGTTTCCTTTACAATTGCAAACCATTTATTGACATTTAAATTTTTATTGATAAATAAGAATTGTATATATTCAAGGTATATCACATGATGATTTGAGATACTTCTACACTGTGTGATGATTATCACAATCAAATTAATTAGCATGACCATCATATCAGGGTTTAAATGCAAACTTGTATGTTAAGAGTTACTTGACATATTTGGATTACACAGATTCACTATGTGCTCCCATATAGCTGCTTTGACATTAATTTATTTAGAATTTTCTTGAGGATGAAGTTACTTTCATAAGTAGAATTGATTAAAAAATACAGTCCAAATTTAAAACATTCCTATGGGGGTGGGAACAAAGCTGGCTTACGTATTGAATTACAGGCTTAGAAAAAAACTCTGGGTGCACTTGGGAGGACTAATCCATTACTATGATCTCTTCATTTTAGAGTCTTAATATGCTCAAAGTTGAATTTTCACTTACGTGAGTCCAACTGACATAGGTGTGAGGGCAGGAACGGGGGCGGGGGGGGGGGGCTGAACCACACAGTCATATAGGGGCTCAGGCCGGTGGAGGCTCTGACCTCTCCACCATGGTGTCTGAAGCAAGTGAGTGTTCTGAACGATCACCAGGTACGCTCTGCCTCAATCTCTAACAGCTACTGCATTTCATTGTGCTATCCGTTCAAAGGCATCTGAGATACTTGGAGTGTGCAGACCAGTATTCCTCCCCATCAGTGGTCCCAGATGTTTTCTTCCAAAGTTTTCAGTGCTCTCCAACTCTCGCGCTCACTGATTTGTCCCTGGTGCCATCTCACTGTCACTTCCATTATTTCATTAATTAATTTCCTAAACTTCTCTTCCCACCTTGCCCTATCATCTTGGATACCCTCCACCAGAGGAGGACACATCACAGGAAGAGTAAATCCTTGCAGAATGCCTCCAGGTACTACCTGTAGATGCAATTCTATGCTATTTTGTTAGGACCTCAGGGCAAATCTGTAACATAGGGTAATAGCAGTGTTTTATGTATGAGGAACTACGCATAAAAATAATACATCAGATGACCAGGGCCATGCAATGAAGAATCAGCTGAAATAGTAAATGAACGTCACGCTTTCTAATTTCAAAGAATTTTGCCTCTGCTCTGTGAGCCCTCAACCTCTGCTCCTGGTTTCATTTTCTACAGATCACCTCTTCTCTCAAGACAGCCCCCAACTCCTGTTCAGCTCCACTTGACCCTGCCTAATGTGAACTATCTAATGTTTCCTGTTGAAACATTTCTGATGGCAAAATGTCCTGGTGGTTCATCAAATACACTGTCAATCAGTTTTGTTTTGTGTTTCTGGCTCAGGCTTCTTTCCTCGTCCTGCAACCTGATTCAAATTTACAAAAATTTGCATGTTCATACTGTAATAGTTAAGAACATTTTTGGGGGATTCCTCTAAATGTTTCCTATGCATTGCCTAAATTAATCCTTAAAATCACTCTGTGGCGATGACACTCTTAGCATCCCCATTTTGCAGATGGAAAAACTGAAGTTTAATGAACTACATTGCCCAAAGAGACCCAGCTTATAGGTCACAGGCTATTGGAATCCAATCCAGGCCTTATGTCTTCAAAGCTGTTCCTTCTCATGGTTAGTTTTGATGTTCTGCTGGGGACATGTGGGGATAGAAGAATTATCCACATGGACTGAGAAGTGCCCACTGGTGCTGGGTGGTTCTAAGCCAAATACAATCTCTCCCCCTTGTTTTTCCCCCAAGAACCTCAAACAAACCCATATCGTCTCTTGTTTTCATACACAATTGAATGCTCAAGTTTGTTCAAAATTGTTTTTATGGAAAACTTTTTCTGTAGAGTACAATTTTCTATATTTCTCAATAGAGTGGGGAAATTGGATCAGCACATCACCTGCTTTTATTTTCTTTTCCCAGGCAATTTTGAAAGAACTGTAAAAGATCTTTTTTTTTTTTAATGTTAATCTTCAGAATTCTTCTGGGGCAAATAATCCCAAAGTCAGCTTAACTGCAACCAATACTGAGTTTTCATCTTTTTCTTTAACCAAACAAAAACAACCAGTAAGAAGATAATTTACCACTGTGAATTCCTTTTTGCTGATCTCTTTTATATATACAAATATTTTTTGGTGTTTTGCTCTTCGTCATAGAAGATTTTGAGAGCGCAGTGTTGAAGGGATGTGGGCTTTTCTATTGAGCATAAGAAGATTATGTAGAATGAGGCTTGGTAACTCCACTCCATTTATATTAACTTGTAATGTCACTTTAAATTTGTTATACGTCTAGGGCATGTGCTTCAATGAGGTGCACCGCAGGGGCAGTACTTGGAAGTGTATCTGTATAAAAGAGCAAACCTAATTACTTTAGAAAAACAGAGTTGTCAAATGAGCACGTTAATACACCAACTTCCACATTATCACATCTTAAAGGTGTCTTGAAAGCTTATGTGACCTCTGGTATCAATATTACACAGATATTTCTCATTAATTTTAAACTAGCAAACAGGATACCGTGCCAACTCATGTGAGCATTTACTTCTGCTTCCTATGGCCTCAAAGATAAATTTAACTACCAGTTCTGTAATCATGAATCTCTGTTGCCTGTATTCTTTCCAAATTTGATTTAAAATCAAGCAAAAACTTTGAAAATATATTTACTTAAAAACACAAACGGTGGGGCTGGAGCGGTGGCTCAGTGGTTACGGCAGTTGCCCGGCATGCGCAAGTAAACGGTGCAAACCCCAGCACCCAAGTACACAACGAAGTGTCAGAGCAGCGAAAGTAGTGTGAAAAACTCAATAAATTTGATTCTGTCTTTCTCTCTCTCTCTAGCTCTCTCACTGTCCTTCTCTCTTAAGAAAAAAAGAAAAAAAAAACCAAATGGTCGTTTTAAGATTCATTTCAAATCTTGATCAAAATGCCAAAATTCTTTATTGGACTGGAATCAATGAAAGGTGGATGGTTGCCAGGCACAGTGGTGCACACCTGTAATCTCAGTGACTGGGAGGCTGAGGCAGGAGGATCACGAGTTTAAAGCCAGCCTCAGCAACTTATCTAGACTCTGTCTCAAAATAATGTATAAAAAGGGCTGGGCTGGGTATGTGGCTCAGTGGTTAAGAGCTGCTGGGCTCAATCATCAGTACCCTTAAAAATAAATAAATAAATAAAACATAAAATGATGGATAGTTTTATGAAACACAGTAAACTACATGAATGTTGAGTAGGCATTTTTGCCCAAAAAATAATATTTGCTTCTCAGGAAAGTACTTCATGCCAGAGTCACTGTACCTAAACCTTCA
The DNA here is from genome assembly GCA_004027875.1 of Aplodontia rufa. Taxonomy (NCBI): domain Eukaryota; kingdom Metazoa; phylum Chordata; class Mammalia; order Rodentia; family Aplodontiidae; genus Aplodontia; species Aplodontia rufa. Next base: position 25,648 of record PVKS010000194.1, read on the forward strand.
TTCACTGATTCTTGCATCAGAAATATTTTAAGATTGCTTTCCACTTCAGCCAGAGATATTCCCCACCATCTGGAGACTTGACTCTCCCAATGTATAAGAGAATCAGAGCATCTTAATCTAATGACCTCTTACTCCATGCTATCTTCCTGATAGAAATGTTTTTGGATTTAAACATTTCACAAATTAACATTTTCCTAATCAGACCAAGACATGGCAGAAGGATCAGGATATTGAAAATGACAATGGAAGTCAACATCATTATTACATAGTTGTTAATTCTACATATTTACTGGTTATCATCTGTGACTACATCTTTCTCAGTTAAGTACAGGTGAGCATCATCTGTCCCTCTAAGCTCTAGGCTTCTTTCCCACCCTAGACATCACCATGGGAGCTAGTTTCACTCTGGGGACTTGCTAGGGGAAGTCCGCCTGGGGTGAAACTTGTCCTCTAGAAAAAACCAGACAGAAAGGAGATTGGGGAAGAAGGGAAATTCCGTAATGGTCTTGCCACGTGTTTCTGGGTGACAATGTAATTCTGAAACTAGTAATTTCAGATGTGAAATACAGTCTACTGAGCTGCGACCTGAAGACAGTGGCCGGCTCTCTCTGAGAGCCACTTAAGTGGGCTAGTTTCTTGTGACGATGCTGATCCCTCTGGAAGGGCTTCAGAAATCTGGCCTCCTTTGTGGTCTAATTGGCCTCAGTAAATGGGTGGTGGAGAGTTTTAAAAGTTACAGAGAAGGAATAGGGTGCCGAGTCACAGGATGGCAGGTGTGAGGCCGTTAAACATTCACCGTATCCCAGCACTCTTTTAATCCCTCTGACCAATTACCTGGGATTTAACTTGGAGCAAGTAACAGAAAACGAGGTTCCTACTGAGTCTGTGTGTACGTGTTAAGTAGCTACGTGTAGCGTGCCCTAATTGGCCACGGAGATCTGTTTCTTTCCTCTCCTCTCCTCTTCTACTGGAAAATACTTCCATGAATAACTTTTAGAAAAGAGTAATAAGACTTTAAGATTGGATGGCAATCTATACCAGACAAGGTATTTATTTTCCATCCTAATGATTCAAGGAAGCTTTAAATCATTCATGTGATCATTCCACTAGAATTAATTAATTGCTGTAAAAGTATCTGATTTCTCTCTCTCTCTCTTTCTCTCACTCTCATTCATTCTTTCTTCTTCTTCTTCTTCTTCTTTTTTTTTTTTTTTTTGGCACTTGACCACCGAGCCACAACCCCAACTCCTTCTTAACATTTTAATTTGAGAAAGAGTCTCACTAAGTTACTTGGGGCCTCACTAAGTTGCTGAGGCTGACCTTGAACCTGTGATCCTCCTGCTTGAGCCTCTTAAGCTATTGGGATTACAGGTGTGCACCACCACACCCAGTAAGATTTGGTCTCATTCTTATGACATCTAAATGCTCATATGAGAGACAAGTTTAAGGTCACTCACTTGGAAAAGGTAATTAGAAGTAAGTACCAAATAGTGTATTATTAATTTTTAAAATAAATAAAATAGATATTCATTGCTCTGAGAAGTTGGGGAGACATGCAGACTAGGCTATTCTGGAAAGAATAATGAAAGGAGTTGGAACCTGCCGGAAGCCTGGAAGAATGGACAGCACTAGACTAGGAAGCCTAGAGAACCCTGGAAGAGTAAATGGCTTAAGAAATGGAATCCCCTGCAAAGAAATTTTTCAGCAAAAGGAGAAGTTTTCTTCTTAAAGCTGAGCTTGAGAACAAATAAGGTACTGTAGTTTTTTCATCGTTGAAAGATAAATAAATAAATTAATTAATTAAATTGTTCATTTCATCCACAGGGCAGCCTTACATTGCAAATATTGGTTAAATTTCAGGGTAGGGATATATAGGATTTGGAGACCTATGAAGTTGCTGTAAAGTAACTCTTGAAAGGACAGAAAAGAGAAGCCCATAGAAATCCAGAGTTGGATGGGATTCCCTAAAGGATGTTGTTTGCCCCTCGTGCCCGAACTGGGAGCCAAATAAGAGTGGGTCTCTGTGTTTCAGTAGAGATAAATGGCACTCAGCTAAAGCCACACGGAGAATGCAGATATGACTCCCATGAGAAGGTCTAGGGTCTTTGTCATTCATAAACCTTTTCCCTGTTCGCTCCTCAGGATCGTGTTGCTCATCTAAAGGAGGATAACAAGAGAGAGAAAAGGCAAGCAGAACATTGGGAGCCTTCCTGGCTTTGAACAGGAAGCCACAGAGTGGGCTGGATTGCAGGAGTAAGACTGAAGGCAGTTGGAAGAATATGCAAAACTTTACGAGGATATCAACTCTTAAAACAATAAACGCCCATCTCCAAATGCAGGGCTTGATGGTGAAAGCATCCATTCTGCTGTGGCATGAGAGCCTCTCCTTTCTGGAATTCCTGTTTGACTTGCTCTTGAAGGGGCAACAGTGGGAATGTGGGTACAGATGTTGGAATTTTTAACAAGGCTCTGAATTGAAGAGATTTATTGGATTTCTGGTATTGTTTGCTTGGTGTGTTCATTGCATCTCATATCACAAGGACAAAAGTAAGTGCAATCAAATATTTCTTGAGGAAATGAAAACAGGTATTGGAGTTGCCTAGTTGATGTTCACTCAACTTTGGACCAAAAAAAAAAAAAAAATCCAGAGTAAGTTCAATTACGATTTGAAATCCTCTACCCAAGGAGAGGAAGACTGATCAGCTGGCTGTAGGATATAGATGGTGTGCTAAGGCCAACAAGGGAGTTTCAGTGAGCAATGGAGATCACAATTTAAACATTGCTTTAGCTAACTGCTTGTGTGCCTATAAAATCTCATTGAGCTGTATACATCCTAAGCACGCAGAGATGGCCTAGGGTTTAAAATCATTTTAGAAACTAGCATCTCAACTGGAGTTTGGGAGCCTGCATTTTATTTCTAATTCTAACAAAGACCAAGAATTGAAATTTAAAAAAATTCCAATAGAACTTTGAATGACATATTTTGTGCTTAGTTCCATAATTATAGTTCTGTTATGGAGTGTCACTTAATTTTGCAAAAGCTAGATGAGTCTTGCCTCATTTCTTAGAGAAACACCTTGAGTGAGAAGCTAGTACTATTCCCATTTTAAAGAGGGGGATGCGGAGGAAAGTATCTGAAGTGGAAGTGGAGAGGTGATTCCTCAGCAAATAACCACAGAGGAGAAGGACAACCCTGCTCCACTCAGCTCTGGATTTGACGACCATACAATGGTCATCATGGCCAGCTTCTCAGTTCTTCTGGTTTGGTTGTTACTAACCCCTGAAATTCTTGCCAGTGTCTTCATTCTAGTTTAGGACTGAAAAAATAATCATTCTAAAGTCAAGTAGGTAGGAATAGTGACTAAAATTGCAGAGGATACGTAGACAGATAAGAGAGTTTGAGGTAAAACAAAAATAACACCATATATACAACAGCAACAACCATCAAAAAAATGAACGAAATATCCAAATTATCTCTCAAAAGAAGTTTCATTCTTCCAAATGGTCTTGAAAGGTTGCCTACATCTGTGAAGTGACTCTGCAGACAATCCTTGGAAGAGTGCATTTGTCCTCGATTATAGGGAGGTTTTGTTTGAACGGAAGTTGTCTATAATGAACGAGAATGACTGCACAGTTGGTGAGTGTTTCATTTTGATCATCTAAATGCCAAATACAATCTCTTATGATAGAAGTATTTTTCAAATGTACTTTATATTATATTTTTTTGTTAGAACCATGTTTGACTGTTCAAACAAATACATTTCTTCATAAAAAATGTACTTTATATTGTTACTGCATTCCCCAAAGAGATTAGACTAGGTATGATTTATTTTTTCGGATGATCTGTCATCTTATTTATGAATTTCAGCTCTTGGGCTGGCAACAGCATTACTGGGATACACTGAGAAGTAGCGAAGGACCTTAGATAGCAGTCCGTACACCAAAGGGCCCTGTATTGCTGTGGTTTTTATTTCTTATTTTTGCTTTTGGGTAATTTTCTTTTGTCTTATACCCTTTCAGTTCCCTGCTCTCTCTTCCTTCCTCTCATTCTTCATTTACTCAGAAAGCACCTCTGCTTAGCCTGCCTGGGGCCAGTGGGAGCTGAGCAGGAGAGGCGTGACAGTAAAGGAGATACACCCCTTGTCCTGGAGCAGCTTCAGCCTTAAAGCTCTGGAACTGTCACTGTCTCTGGCTTTTGTGCCTTGAGTGCCTCTAAAGTGGCCCCTCCATGTTCTGATTTTCAATTTTAACCATGTTCCATATACTTTTCTTTTCTTTAAAGAGAGGACAGTGAGAGAGAGAGAGAATCAAATTTTATTGAGCTTTTCATATGGCTTTCGTTGCTCTGATGCTTAGTTGTGTACGTGGGTGCTGGGGTTTGAACTTGCATACTTGCCCATGCTGGGCAAGCACCATAACCGCCCCTCTGGCCCACTTTTAATTTTTGACTGATGATAACATAAGTGAGACTTGGTTCACTGTGGATGACTTAGAAACTGCAGACTGAAAAAAAGGTGGAGTATGGCTTATGTTTTTCTATATATACATGTTTATTTTTTTCAAAGAAATGAAATATACTATCTAATCATGTGTTTCCTGGATTTTTCATGAATAAAGTTTAAATATATGTGTGGTAAAATATGAAAATCTTCCCATTGGTCAGTAACCCTGATTTCTAACAGCCGTCGATTAATGTGGTCTAAATGCTCCCATTATGGTTGGTTTCAAGTTAGCAATGTTTTTATACTAGTTATTAAAATTTCTAAATATTTATGAATGCCTATACAAGCATAATACTACTACATTCTAGTATATGCCCAGGAAAAGGGGAGGTGTTTGTTAATTTGAATTATTTCCCCATAGTAGGTAGCTTGCTACCATGCATGGGAAAACAATTTTATTCTTTTACTTTTTGATATGCTTTTGATATGAGTTGTGCTTTTGCTGCATTTTGCATGCCAGTATCTATTAGGATACTTTTCTAAATTACGTATTTTATTTTTATACCTTCATTCCAGGCTCTAAACTAGTTTGTCCTGAGTTTTTATCAGCACAATCTCTGGGCCAAGAAAGGTGTCTCCTATGTTGTAGATTATCAGAAAATATATAGTATTTTGTAACCCTTCAATAGGTAATTCCTGTAGGAGGCCTGGATATTCAAAGGCATGTATTAAGTACTTAATGGGCCCAGAGAGTTAATAACAGCCCCCTGGAATTTTGGCCTATAAGAAGAATTTTTGAGCATGTGTATCAGCTATCTATTGTTGTATAACAACACATCCTAAAACCAAGAGGCTTGAAATAACAAAGATGCATTAATTTCCATGCTTCTGCGAGTCATTTGGATGGGTTTCTGCTCATTACACTTGGTCCTACTGTATTAAGCTGGGGGATCAACTCTAGTGGTTGGGCCTATCTGTCCGGTTAATCTTTCATCCTTGGTGAAGATAGGTGTGGCTGTCTTACCAGGTGGCAGCAACATTTCATGAGGGCGATATCTGTAATTGCCTATTAAGTCTCTGCATACAGCATATTTACTAACATCTCATTGGCTAAGCCAAGCCCCATGGCCAAGCTCAGAGTTGATACGAGAGGGGAAAGCAAGGTGTGAATACTGGGAGCTGTAACAGATCGTGGGAAGGGAGGGCCATTAACGTATTCATCTACAACAATATTTCTCTCCTTTTCTGGTCAGATCTGATCACGTGTTTGGCCACTACAGGAATGGAATAGTGAACAATGGTTTATCTGGAGCATCCAATAAGCTGACTATAAATGTTATTCTTTTGGAAGATCAACCTTCTTACACACTTGGCATACATGATTTTATGTACATGTGTTACTTATACACCAGTCCAAAAGGACTAGAGGCTGCTTGCAATGAAAAGCAGATACACAATTAAGCATTAAAAATACTCAAAAGCCTCGAAGGCTAACTTTGTTGTTTTAATTGAATATTAAATTTAACATTGAGCTTCCTAGGAATCAAGGCAAAAAGGGGGAGGAAACATGATAGGTCACGTGGTCTTTATCACTTGCTAAGAGAAAGCACACTGCTTTTAGGAATGATTATCAATTTCTTGGCTCCAAATGCACAGGGCATCACGTGGGGGGGGGGTGCTGTGCCTTCCAGAGTGGCAAGACATTCTCCATGTATGTGGTGATTAAAAAAACCAGGGTGGAGCAGGACAGTGAGATTCCATGAAGTTCTTCCCCACATAGAGTCAAGGCATGCAGATTTCGGGTGGCTTAGCACGACACAGAAAAACAGCTTAGAAGACCTACATTTCTCAGTGCAACCTCAGACCACAGGGACAGCAGCCGAGACACCTGGGGCTACTTTTCAAACGCATCACACGTGTCCTCACAACACAGCTCTTGTGCTCACTGATCCTTCGCTCTAAACTGCTCCCAAATATATTTGCATGGATTCCCCCCACCTCACTTCATGCAGGTGTCTCCTTGAACATCTTCTCATCAGAATCCTTCCTTGACCACTCGGGAAAATGGCTGCCTCTTCTGAGGCCCTGCCTGTCAATATTCTCTCTTCCTTCTCCCTGCTCGATTTTCTTTGTGGCTGCTGTTACCATCTGAAAGTTAACGCATGCAGCTGCATATTGCACTACAAGAAAGCATACAGCACCGTGGTCCCCCGGGGGACTTTTCTCTAATTGGGTATTTGACATGAGTTTTGTTGGAGCTCTGGTTGATCACTTTTATAAAGGGATCAGATGCATGAAATTTAAAGCAAGGTGAAAGTAAATCCCAATTTATTTTCCATAGGGTCGTTACTGCAGACACTTTTTGCTCAAACACACTCTTGGCTGTGTAGACAGTCTACACTGGCAGTGAGTACTTTGAGGATAAGTACAAATAGTGAAGAAGGTAAGAGAGAAACTGTGTGTTAGCAACATCTTGATTCCAGTGCCATCTCTGCCATTTACATTTGGAAACATCCTGCCTCACTGTTCTCTAAGGTGAAATGCAGATAGTGGTCTTGGCTCCTCATGAAGTGCTGTGAGGATTTAGGGACAGCATCACACGTAGAAAGTGCACACACTGTGAATTCTCTCTTTCTGGCTGTATACGTATGAAAGAGGAAGATGTTGACAAAAAAGGAAGAAAAAAAAAGATCCAGCTTATTTTTCCTCTGAAGGCAAATGATTGGACTACAAGAATGTTTATTTTCTTAACTAGAGGTCAGGAGACATGAAGACCGCTAATGAATGAGATTGGTGACTAGGGAGCTGAGGGCTTCCCCTGCTTCTTCCAAGTCTTTTCTTAGACTAAAGGAAAAAAAAAAAAAAAGAAAGAAGAAAGAAAAAAAAAAGATCCCCTGTAAATTTTATGACTGCAGTGTCAAAAGTCTTCTATCCAAATCGCAGTAAATATTCTAATGAAGTCTGGAAAGAAAGCCATTTGTAATGGCTCCGGGCAGAGTATTAAGATAGCCTGTTTCTAGTTAGTCAGTCATTAGAGAGATCTAACATGCATGGGGAATGGTTTCCTGTTCTAAGTGCTTTAAAACCAAGTTTTAGGAAACCCCGTTTCCTGCCGGCTCATTTGGAGACAACAATGTGCCAACTGGTCAGACTTTTTAGATGGCCAAATGGTCGTCTCCTTGGTGCAAATTAGCCCAGCTGTCTCTACCAGGAGATCTGGGCTTTGCATTTCAGGATTCCTGGCAAGGGGCAGACAAATCTAAGATGGAAGAACAGCTGGACTTGGGCACCACTGGGGGCCGTCCTCCACCTCCTTTTAAGTGCACTGGGGTTGAGTGATTCATGGTATGAATCAAAAACAACAGGAGAATCTTCCAGCCCGGAGCCTAGAAGTTCTCATCAGTCAAGGATCTCATTGACAGAGCTACTGAGAATATGATAAATAAATTCTTCATTTGGGCGGTGAAAAGGCAGCTGATGGGAAAGGAAATTCTTCTGGCTACCTGATGTGTAGGGCATTAAAATGGGATTTTCCCAACCAAGGAAGTCCCAGAGACTTCAATTAGGATGTAGATGAAAGTATTTGCTAATCAAATCCATTTGTTTCTTTTGGTGTGCAAAAGGAGGGTCAATACTGTACTTGGAAGCAGGAAATTGATCAATCCAGGAAGACCACACATTCTCTCACCTCCAGAAGACACCCTCTTTAATAGCTGCTCAAGTCAAACAATAATGACTGTTTTACTCCATAGAGGACCAAAACACAGCCCTGTCTGGACACCCGACTATTGTGAGAGGATACAGCCAGCCATCAGCCCTTTGTACACATTTTCTCAACTGTCAGAGCAATGCAAACAAAAAGGACTTTCTTTTTTTTTTTTTTTAAGGAGAGAGAGAGAGGAGAGAGAGAGAAACAGAAAGAGGGAGAGAGAGAAAGAGAAAATCAGTTTTTTATTTAGTTTTTCATGTAGTCTTCGTTGCTCTGACACTTAGTTGTGTACGTGGTGCTGGGGTTCGAACTCTGGTCCTCACGCATGTCAGGCAAGTGCTGTAACCACTGAGCAACCACTCCAGACCCAAAAAGGACTTTCTATTGTCCCTTGGAAAATTGCATTTGGGGCCCAAGTCTTCACACTCACTTTATCCGCACTCGTTCCACAGCCTTGGTGGGGGGGAACTTTCTTCCATATCCTCCGTCTTTGGGTGTGACCATGTCCTTGGTCTGATCAGTGATATAGAAGTGGGAGTACTCAGTGCCACACTTCCAAGGTCCCAAGTGTTCCTTACTGTGTTTTTGCATTTCTGCCCTCACCTTGGGGACAACCAGCTGATCTGCCAGTCCCAGGAGGAAGACATGGGACTTATTTAGCAGGGCTGACCTACCAGCCCATGGGCTGCAGTGAGAAGCAATCTACACAGCCAGCCCTCAGGAGCATGGGAATAAATAAGTACTTTTTAAAGCCCCAGAGTCTGGGGGCAGCTTGTTGCAGCACAATAGCCAGCACATCCCCATTTTATGAATAAAGAAAGGGACTCAGAGATCCTCGGAATGATTCTCCAAAGGCACAGAACTTATAGTTGGTTGAGTTGATTCAAAACCAAGATTCAATCCTTAGCCCATAATGCTAAACTGCCCTTTCCAGGAACCCTCCTATTAATGGATTATTTCCAGAAAGTTTCCTGGGGCTTGCTTTTTCTTTTAAGAGAAGCTCCCCTACCATCTTTTTGACTGAGACAACTAAAGAATAGAATTGATTTTCCTGGCATAGGTGAGAGCAGGTGGGGGAGGATGAGAAACCCACAGCACCCATCACATCCACCAATTTTAGGCCTAACTAAAGAGTACCCATCTCATCCACCATCTTCAGCACTAACTAGAGAACTTGTCACTGCTCCCTAGGCCCTTCTATCTCTGCCAGATTTTAGCTTTATTTCCTACCCTTCTTTTCCATTTCAGTTGATTTCTAGAAATGGGTACTTTCATTCCAACAAGGGAAACGTGATTTTAAAAAGTTTTCACTATCTAAAGCAACCAATGGTTGAAAGTAGAATTTCAGCTCACTGGCTAGGCAGTTGGGACAAAATATTTGGTTTGCCTAGAACACTCCAGATTATAAACCAGCTTTTTGCTAGGCAGACCTGGGTGGGAGCTTCCGGTGAGGGTCAGGAGACCCAGGCTCCAGGCTTCATTGTGCTCCCTGGCTCTCTCTGGACCTTAATTTCCCCAATTATTAGAAGTGGGGTTGTTAAGAAGGCATAATCTTTTTGGTCCCTTCCAGTTCTATTATGCTTGGAATCTCTGCTGCTGAGCACAAGACCCCAGAAAATGCTGGCGATGACACAAACATTGAGCTTGAGTCAAATTCCCCCCTTTCACATCATCCCAACGGAACCTGTTATTTTCATGATGTACTCTGAGCAACCTGAGATTTCATGTCATTGGGTATAGCATAGACATAATTTGGAAAAGAGGAGGTTTCTCAAAAGTACAATAACAGTTCCCGTTATTTATTTTTTACATCTTATTTAAATAAAGATTGTGCATTTAAAGTTGTATTTGATTGAACAACTGTCCTTTTTTTTTCAAATTTTCCTTGACAAAAGCTATGAATTATTAATTTCTGTCATTGTACTCACTGAACAAATGTAATTGCAAGTAAATGTCTGAAGTTAATGAAAAAAATTAAGAAAAAAGGATTTCTTTATAAGAATTAATGAAATATTTCCACAACCCTTTTTGAAATCGTGATTAGGAAGCCTTGCAACCCATCTTTGGAGCTGCAGATCTGGAGCAAGGGGTTTGAGCTCTATTCCTTCGTTGGCATGAAGGATGCGAATATTTTATTAGGATTATACTAGCTGTGGAAATTAATACACACAGGGATTCTCACCTTAGCCTCCCAAAGACTGCATTTCAATTTTAGCTGCCTTCCAATTCTTTTGAATCACTGTTCATTTATGAGAGGTCATAAGAGATTGCTGTCCTGTTATTCTGGCTGTTGTCATGACTATGAATATTTTTATATTAACTTAACAGAATAAGGAGTTATGTTTTAATCTCTGAAAAAGAGAAAGAAAAGGCAAAGGAGCACATGGATTGGATCTGTCAATTGGTTGGCATTTAGCCTCAAAGTAAAGAACTAAAATAACTTCATGTCCCACCTCTCATGCTTTCTATGGATAAGTCTTCACCAACATCTAGAAGGACATATTTAAGCATAATCTCCTAATGCCATCTCAACCCTGACTCTCTTAAAGGATAACCTACCCTTCCTCACTCTGGTTCCCCTATCTGGTCCCATGATGTAAGTGCAATAGTGAAACCTGGGAATCCAACTCCAGGATACCTGGTTGTCAATTAAAATTCTGTCACTTACCAGTTTTGTGACCCAGGCCACCTGCCAATCCCTGCTCCCACTATTGTGAAGGTTGAATGAAATTAAGCCCACTGTCAACAAATGTGAAAAGGCTGCTAATGTTTTTATTTCAGTTGCTTTTGTCTCTAAGGAAATCCCAGGGGCTACTGTGCAACCCAGCTTTGTGGTTTCTGCACCAAGATGGAGGTTGGAAGCCACCTGTCCTTCCTGCAATCACAGTCACATGGAGTTTCCCAGCATGCTTTGCAGTTAAGTGGAGCAATGTGGTTGTGTCTGGCCAATGATCTGTTAAGCCTCTGTGTAGTTCTCCTGGCTTCACTATTCTCTGTTTCTGAGACAGATAAACAGCATGGAGCACTCCAAGTCTTGGCAGAGGGCAGAGTCACCAGTTGAGTGAACAGTGAGTAGTTCAATCACTGCATGTGTTTATTCTTGGAACATCCAATGAGACAATAATCTAAGCAACAAATAAAGCTTTCCTGTGTTAAACCATTGAGGCTAGGGGCTGTTTATTACGTTTGCTAGTGTAACCTATCCTTACTAATTCACTGGAGTAAGCACACTTTCGAGGAGAAGCTTAAATGCAAATCTATGGACAATATGCAATAAAACTAAGCGAACTAATTTTTTTACTTAGGACTATTTCACAATCATTTTTTTCTGGGCTAATTGGCTCCCAGTTTGCATGATATGAGGAGAGGTTTTTGCTCACAAAACTCTGTCCTTGTGGAATAACTGCTGTAATGGAGCAGATCCAACAGGAATTTCTTCATAGCAAGCTACCAGGGTGCCACATCCTTGGTCCCACCCTGTAGCCTGTGCAAATATATTGCCACTAAGAGATGGATGCCCAGGGAAGAGCCTGTGTGTGGTTTATGATTCTGAGTTTTGCAATGCAGGATTTTTCCTTTCCTCTCTAGTATTGCCAGAGAAACATCAATGACCAAATAGGGGCAAAAAAGAACCATATTTTGAGTGCCCTCTCATTCTCTTTCTCTCTTTCTCTTCTCATGCATCCGCCTTCCAGATCCAAAGACTTTAAGAACATAAATAAGAGATTAAGTGAACAGGCATATTCCTATAATTTACCCAAATGTGCATATTTCAATCTAGGATAACAGAGTCTCCAAATTACCCCCAGACCAACACACTATCCTTATTTAAGGGGTTCTCTTAACTCTTACCCTGAAGTCTCCATAAATCTGCCTGATATATAGATGTCAGGCATTTTCTGGCAGTTGAAACATGAAACATGACATCAGCTGGGGATTAAGTTACAACTCATAAAGACCATGTTTATTTGCTGGTACTGTTTAAAAAATTTTTTTTCCAACTATCATTTTACTCAAATGGCCTTCTATTTTATGAGAAATAAAATTAGAACTAATAAAGGAAGTCCTTTCTGAGCTCAGCTAGACACGCAGGCTGTAACCATGCTCATTGTAACCAAATATTTAAATAATTTAGAGACAATTTTGAGCTATGATTGTTCCGTATGTTGATAAAATGGCACCATGAGTTGACATGGAAATTTATGATGCAAAAATGGGAAGATGAACCAGAGGATTAAAGACAGACATGTTAAGAGTTAGGGGAAGAAGACAGAATGCAGGGAAGCAGTCCAGACTAAGGACCTGTCATGGACTCTGAGCCGCTTGAAAGAGACGGACTTCCAGACCGGGAGAGCACTACCTTCTGTTCCCCTCTGTTCATTCTGCTGCAGGGGATCTTGGGGTCACTGAAAAGAGTCTCTGTTTCCAAATAGTGGCAGCTGATAAAAAGAAAGTCCTCCTGCTTGAAAGGTCTGGGGATAGGACCAGGCATGACAGGAACCAAGCTCTTATAGTTAGAAATTCTGGTAATTTGGTACACATACACTGCTAACACCTGTCACCCAACATCCTTCTCCAAAACAAAAGCAAAAAAACCCCATTCCCCAAAAACTCAGAATGTGAATTTCTTTAGAACCTTGTGTTCTCTGTGCGTACTCAAAGTAGATGCTTAGTAAAATTTGGTGAATTGAATTCTCTCATTCCATAAATCTGGCCATATATGTACAAGCTAACAGCTTGAATGATATCATCATCACCATTATTAATTATTATTTCACAGTACTGAAAATTGAACCCGGGGGTACTCTATCATTGAGCTACACTCCCAGTCTTTTTTGTTTTTGAGAGAGGGTCCTGCTAAGGTGCTGAGGCTGGCCTCCAACTTATGATCTTCCTGCTTCAACCTCCAGAGTAGCTAGAATTATAATATGATTCAAACCACAGGCCAAATGTCCAGCTTGAATCATATTATTTTAGTAATGTTTGAAAATCTCCTTTCCTTGTTTATCCCCAAATTTCTTTCTAGAAACTACTGTTTCCAGTTTTTAATACAATTGTTACTAGCATTTTATTTTAGCAGCATTGGAAATTCCCCTTTTCAAAATATACCTTCCATGTATTACTCTGCCATGTTATTGTGGTGGTTTTTTTTTTCCTGTGTTTCCCACTTTATTTGAAGTGTCTGTTTCAGTAAAAATGATCCTATAAGAGATGTTAAAAGGCATTCTTAATATCCTGTAGTGAATCAAATGGATTTTCTCCCTGCCTGGATCGATTGGGCATTGCACTAACCCTGGGGGCCTGATTGGGTAGAGGGGTAAAATCTCAGGGAAGAGAAATGAGAGCCAATTCCAGGTTTGACTCAGTCACTGAATGCCCCATGCTGGCTGAGCCCCGGACTAACAGACTAACATGCTTTCCAAGCTCTGCCCACTAGGGAACATTTTCTCTCATTGAGGAGGATTCTGGTGCTATGGGTAAGGCATTGTCTTAGCACTGATGTGGGCTTCTAGCTCAGAGATGAGCAAATCTTGTGCTAGAGACCAAATCTGGCCCGCTCCTGGTTTTCTAAGATCCATGACCTGAGAACATTTTTGACATTTTTAACTAGTTGGAAAAAAAAATTAGCAAAAGAAGAACAATATTTGTGCTATGTGAGAATTACGTGAAATTCAAATTCAGTGTCCATAAATAAATAAAGGCTTGCTGGGGACATTGGCCATACTCATTCACTTACATATTTTCTATTACTGATCCCATGTTCCAGGGCAGAGTGGAACAGTTGCAACATAGACCACGTGATCTGAAAAGTCGAAAATAGTTACTATCTGGTCATTTTACAGGAAAAAATTTGCCAACCCTGTTCTAACTGGGCATTTCCTGGCTTAGGGGGTATGGTGGCTGTGGTATACTTACATTTTTAACTGTTATTTACTGTTATTATCTTTTTAAGCAACTCTCCTCCTGCAGGCTGGACATTTTTGTTTGTGTGCAATAAAACATACAGGAAACAAAACTGACTATTTTACCCAAATTTAACTATACAATTCAGTGGCATTAAGCTTGTGTCTTTGTCTGTATTCTATTGCTATAACAATAGCTCAGATTGGGTAATTCATCATTTATTTGGTTAATATTTCTGAAGGGTAGGCTCCGGAGAGGGCCATCTCTCTACATCATCGCATGGTGAGACAGAGCAAGAGCAATAGTACAAGTCCTCTTCCTCTTCTTATCAACCAACTAATGCAAAATGTGGGCCCCACCCTCCAACTTCCAAAGGCTGCTTAAGTCATTCATCTTAACTTCCTCCCGAAAGCCCCAATTCCAAATACCATTAGCATGTGGTATTTGGGCATTAGGTTTCCAACACATAAACTTTTGGGGGACACCTTTGAATCACAGCACAGCATTTACAAAGTTGTACAATCATCACCGCCATCATTTCCAGAACACTTTGATCATCTCAAACAGAAACTCCCACTCCACTTCCCCTCTGCCGCTGGTAACCGTCGAACAAGACTTCCTGTCTCTATGAATTTCCCTTTTCTAGATGTATCTCAAGAGAATCGTACCTGTGGCATTTTGCATCTAGTTTCTTTTACTTAATACATGTAGTTGAACTAGAATTTTACTCCTTTCTAATGCTGAATAGTATTCCATTGTGTGTGTACATACGTGTGTGTGTATGAATATATGTATAATATGATTATCACTAGGCATTTTTTTCAGTGATTGCTGCATTGTATAAAATATACATCGTCAGATTCACTCAGATAAGTGACATCAATGGAGACCCACAAGCAAAAGGCACCATGCTCAGAGGAAAGTTCAGAGCAGTGGGCAGACTCTCATTTCTAGACACGCACACCTCCCTCCACATCATTCTTCGACCTGAGCACACCCTTCTGTGTGGATCTGAAGCAGCTGAGGAAGTGAGCCATTGATGGGGCTCTTCACGCACTTTTCCAGGTCTGGAGAAAATCTAAGAGCCTTAGAGAGGTTTCCTTTCCTCACAGAGGAGTATCTATGCAATGCTTCAAATAGAGATGACTTGTACCAATCTCCTCTGTGTAAGCCTTTGTGTGTACCTGTGTCTGTACATTGGATATATGTTAATGAATCACAGTTCTTGACAATGATCTGTACTAGGAAAGTGGTAACAAGCCCTCACTTTTGAAACGCTATCTGTGGAGTCATCAGTGACTGTGCTGGCAATGGAAGTACAGATATGGGCAAGACGCATTCCTTGGCATCAGGACACAGATGGCGCACCTAGGTACTCAGGATGACCCGGGATGATTCACCGTGGGGCCTGTGTGATTATGTTTTTTAAGAGATAGAGAGAAAAAAGAGGGAGTTATTTTTTTTTCTTTTTTCATCTGGTTTTTGTTTTTCCTCCACTTAGTTGTGTGTGTGGTGCTGGAGATCAAACCTGGGTCCTAAGGCATGCCAGGCAAGCACTCCACTGCTGAGCCACCTCTCCAGCTCCTATGCAAATATTTTTAATTTTTGAGAAAAACACAGGAACATTTTTCAAATACTATGCAAAATACTTGCTTGAAGTAGTCCACAGTTTCTACCTTAGATCACACTCTATTTCTCGTTTTATGCTTTTATTACAGTTATGCATAATATTGGGGTTCATTTTGGCAGGACCATACTTGCATGGAATATAATTTGCTCCACTTCAGTCCCTAGTACTTCCTCTTTCCCTCTCCTCCTGCCTTCCCATGTTCTCCTTCCTCTACTTTTCTGGTCTTTTGCTGCTATCCTATCTTTGAGAAACTGAGTTTTCAGTGATGGCTGCGTTAGAAAGCAAGAACCATATGAAAATCAATGTGGAACAGGAAGTGAAGGTGGCAAGGTGCAATCTGATTCCAAGGTTAAGAATTTCTGCAAGGTTTAATAGACACAGACATCTCATTAGCAAGTAGCTGTGCGTATCAGAGAATAAAAAACAGAATATTTTTTCTTTCAATTTATTTATGTTTAATTTTTAAATGTGCTTACTAAGTCGTTAGAACATACACACTTATTGAGTTGTTCGGACCTGAATACTTAATGATTGGAACTGTTATGTGATTCTTGTTAAATAAGAGTACTCTGAAGAAATTACCAAGACACTAAGGGCTCCATGAATTACAAAATCGGGTGCACTCTGAACTTGCAAATCAAGTATGCTCCTGGTGATGAATATGAGCACTTCTTAAACAAAAACAAAAGACAAAGGCTGTATGGTATGTAAACAATTCAGCAACAAGAAGTGTCGCTGCTGTTATACTGCAAGGGTAATCAATGTGACGCCATCGGCATTAATAACACAGAGTCGATATGCACAAACTTTTAATATAAGCCTAATTATGAGTGTCTCTTTGCATGAAACTAAAAATATTGAAAATGTTGACATTGGGGAGGTGCCCTTGGATCAAAACTCCTGCAGCAGTCAATAATCTATTATGATTTTCATTTTGCAGAAGCAGTGCTATTATTTCAAAAGGTCTCAGAAATCAATTGGGCATTCAGAATATGTGTGTAATAATGACATCCTAATTAAAAATCCCAATCTGAGTAGCACAAAGGATGATGTTTAATCTCTAATCAATGAGCATCAAGTCCAGAAGTTATAGATGCCATAATGCTTTTTAATGAACTTTCCTATTTTTTCTCGGATTTGCTCTGCTTTTCTCTCTACAGTTTTGGAAGCCTTTTCTGTCTAGAAACATCTGAGGAAGCAGAGACAATTTGGTACAACACACACATAAATTAAAGCAAGAAACATCAAAGAAAAAAATATCTTCAGAATTGTGTGGGTTTCTTTTTAATTGGAATTTATAATTGCTCCTAATTATAGGACATATTTTAACTGTTACTTTGAAAGGCTGAGGGAGGAGGTGGAGCCCTGTCCACTCCAGCCACAATAGCTATAACCTTGACATTTTAATTAGATATTATTTTGAAATATGTAAAAGGCACTTCCATACTCAGTGAAACATATCATCGATGGTACAATTTGCCTGAGAAGACAAAAATGATACACAATTTTAAAAATAATCAACCCCTAGAAGGAACTGCCAAAGCTCTTAAGAGGACAGAAGCACCCAAGCAAGTCACCACTGGGAGGAGAGTCAGGTCTTGTAATCTGTTTTCTAGGCAGAATCCCTTCTTCATGGCAACCCAGTGGCAGTAGCAACGCAAGATGAGAGGGAGGGAGGTGGGTTCAGATGATTTATGGGCCCCACACACCCTTCCTGAAGATAAAAAGAGAGGTCAGAGGAGGGTCAAGAATCTTCTCTTTGAAAAGCATTTCTGGTGCCCTATTACCTGGCTGCAGCAAGATAATTAAAACAATCCCTTAAGTTCCATCAAGATGACTCTCTTTTTATGCTTCAGTAAATTAGCAATTTGGGACAGAAGTTCTGGGATAGATGAGACAGACCTGTCTCCCAGACTTTGCCATCGTAGCATAGACAAGCTGGGAGCTGGAGGGGAGGAGATGTGCTGGCACTGTCCCTAAGTTGGGATTATTTGCTGATGGAACTCTTCTGGAAAGACCCAGGACAGAGAATGAAGAGTTGTTATCTTTCAGAACCCCATAATAAGGATGGGGAATGAGACTTCTAAATTAAGTCTTCATGAAAGAGAAGACTGGGTCATGAGGGAGGGATTTTGCCATCTTTGAGGTCCTGGACATCAGACCCTGTCCCAGCTGTCCTAATGGCATTGAGCCCTGGACACCCTGTATGAGCCTACCTGGGCTGTGCGCTCTCTGGACAAGTTTGGATGGAATGCCCTTGTCGATAAGCCCTACTTTCCAGGGAAGGGCTGCCACCGAGTCAGGATCTGAACTAGAGCGTGTGGTAGCAATGGGGGTAGAAGACTGTGCAAGACCCTTGTCTCCGTCCTAGCACGCTTGGCTGAGGTGGAGGGAGCACTTCTTTACCCCGCCTTTGGTCTACAGCCCTGGCACTGCCCTGGTGCTGGTTCATCACTAGGCAATCCACTTGCAGGGATTCTGTGTCCATGGTGTCCCCTGGACCCAAAGGGTGCCCCCTGAATTTTGTCACAGTGGACAGGTTCAGGGAATTTGGGGGATGTTCTTGGTGGGGTGATGTCTGGAAGGAGAAGAATGAAAGGTTGCTTCTTAAGTGAACCTTAAAGGAGACAGGGCCCTGTTCTCTTCACTCTGCACTGGTCAAGCAGATCAATCACACAGGTACAAAATCCAAAATCTGATTCTCAGAGAAGTTGGGGCATGGGTGCAGTCGGGGAGAGAGCAGACTGCTTTCTGCAGGCCACCATATCCTATACGCTAGCTTGCCACTCACAGCCAGTGCCTGCGGAGTCAGGACCTGAGCCAGGAGAGGAGAGGCAAGTGGAAGGATGTTGGAGCCTGACCCTTCTGGTGGCCAATCACTAGGACCGTGTCCCCTTCTCCAGACCCCTCCCCATTGCAGCCAGTCACCAACAACCAGCAAGAGCTGCTCCTGGGTCGCTCCAGGCCCTCCATCTCTGGGTACCTGTTCCCTGCCACCCACTGCTTCCGGGAATTCCCTTGCAGAGCCTGGAGCTCATGCCCTTTGTGCAATGATTGCTGTAAGGGTGTGTAGAGGAAGCGACTGATGGCTCCTTCAATCTTGTCTGCCTGCTCATATCACACATGGAAGTTTTCTCCACTGAGGACAGAGCCACCTGGAAACAGTCCCAGCAAGACTGCAGCATGGCTGGGAGCACATCCCCTAAAATTCCACCCAGATTCTAGAACGAGACTGTATTTCCTCCAAGCACCTCAATTGAATTTCCTGTGGATTTCAGATCATCTTTTATTTCCAATTATGCTGCTGTTCGCATTATCGATTTGGAGGATACAAATGTTGAATGACAAGAGAGGGAGCAGAAGGGGGGAAGGAGAAGAATTCCATTTTGCCTGAAGGATCAGATACTCGAAATGCCACCCCGCACGGCATCTCCGAAGCGTTCATCAACGTGGCAGAGGCTGGCTCAATTATCTTTGTGTCAGATGATTATCTGAGAGCTTAATTTAATCTCCATTATCCTCCCCCGTCATATTTCAATTAAATCTGCTATCAGAGTGTTAACACATCTTTGAACCTGCTATTTCTTCAGTTAATTTTCCACTAAGAGGTGCTGGAGAGTAACAGATGTCATAATTATGCAATTATTAAGTGTATTTGACACTCGTTCTCTCAGGATTTTGTGGTTGGGGTACGAGCGCTGGAAAATTAATCTGATGACAATATGCTTCCGTTGTGATCCGTGACACTACTGCAGGCTGGGGGACTGTCCTCCTGCTGTTCCCGAGGCTGCCGCCAAGAAAAATGAAGGATTAACTGATTGTGTGTCAGATTTGTTTCACTTTGGCACATCTGGTAAATCGGATGAGTTCATTAGGCAGAGCGGAAGTTCAGAGGAAGTTTAATTTTTTTTTTTAAACTTCTGCAAGACTCAGGAAGTACTGCAGGTACATCTCAGGTTATGTTGCAGATAACGATCCATCGCAGTTTCAAGGCAGGTAGTCTTGACTTTAAATTCTTGGGTTTTAGTGGGGCTTGTGCACCGATTGTCAGATGTTGGTGGTGTCAGGTCCTTTTTCTGAGCTTGGGTTCCGTGAGGAGGCTGGCTCCACAGAACGCTGCCCCTCCTGGATCTCCCTCTCCAAGACAATTAGCACAAGATACTTATTCTCTCTCTCAGTCTCTTTCTCTTTCTGTATATGTGCATCTGTGTATCCGTATCAAGTACACTTATATAGCTATTTTGGTTGTCAAACTTGTTAAACTTGAAGTCTGTAAAGAGGTGTATCTTTGTTACATGTAGTCAGTACATCTGAAAGCCCATCAGGGCTTCAAATCTTGGTTCTGACTTTTGCTGGCTGTGTGACCTTAGGCAAATTGCTTATCCACTCTGAGCTTCGATATCCTCCTCTATCACATGAGGGAATGGTGGGATGAGATCTATTTCATAACATGGTTCCGATGCTCAAGTAAAATATATTTGTCACAATCCATTTCTATCTGTATACCCAATTCATGTTTAGGAAAGAAGCTGAGAAGATGTAAGAAAAATTGGAGGTAGGACTGGATTTGCTGATGGCGTGAGTGCAGCTGTCTTTGGAAACTGCTGGCATTAGGAGAGGTTTCACATAATGCTCAGGGACACGGTCGTGTCCATGAAGACTGTGGGACTCTTGCCGTTGAAGATCAAGGAAACCACAGCCCAGAGGATGCCTGCCCACACACATTTCCCACTAGTGCACAATGAGGCCCAGCTCAGCTCTCTTTTCTCCTACTTCAGGCTCTTTCCTCTCCACATTTGGTCTCTTATCCATGTGGATCAGTTTGACCTGAACCATCATATCAGTTTAATATCTTCCACAGCTCTTCAACAAACTCCCTTCCTCCCCAGGGCTACTCATGTGGAATAAAAGGCAAACAATAGGTGCCTACAAACCAACTGCCACATTTATGGGTGCTGTCATCTAATAGAAATCTTATTTGGAAACTAAATATATCAGAAAAGATCCAAATAAAAATGCTGGGGTTAAATTGGGATTATGATATCAGTAATTCAGTGTGCTCAGTTGTCCCTCTGTCCCTGAGAGTTTCTCAGACAACCTGAGTTCCTGTAGAAGAAATCTGGAAACTATCATTCCTTGTCATAAGTTTTGCCTTTACAGAATTTCATTGTATGGATGTAGGAAATCAATTTGACTAATCCCCTTTTGTTGGGCAGCTATGTATGAGGTTTCTAGGGCTATAATACAAGCAGGGTAATTTAAAGCAATAGGAATCTATTGTCTGACAGTTACGGAGTCCAGAAATCCACAATAAAGGTAACCATAGGACCATAGGACCATGCTCCCTCAGAAAACTCCTTTCTTGACTCTTCTGGATTTGGAGTTTGCTAATAACCATGGGCTTGTGGGTGCTTCGTTCCAGTCTCCGCCTGTCTTCTCCCTGTGTGTGTCTGTCTCTGTCTCTCTTCTCTTCATAAGGATACTTGTCACACTGGACCAAAGGGTCCAGTAGAAACTTATCTTAACTAATTACATCTGCAATGACTTTATTTCCACCTCAGGTCATATCAGAGAGACTGGAGGTTGGGGACACATTACGACTCATAGCCCACACCAGCAGGAAGATTGGGGAAGTTATTCCCATTGGGCTGGGAATGTCTGCATGCCCCTGTTCCTCCCCTGAAAGCCACAGTACCTGTCAGAGGGCTGTGTCTTCCAGCTCCTGCATTCTGGAAACTTCTCTTCCTTGCTCCATCAGGTCTAAGGGTAGTGATAAATTCCTGATTTGCCAGTTGGTTTTCTTCACCTTAATTTCCCATCATTCAGCTGTATTCCATTGCCCTACTCCAGAAGACCATCTCCTAGGTATCAGAAGACAGAGCCCAAGCATGTGACGTGTGACTTACGGATACTCAGAGCAACCCTTTGAGGATAGTGTTAACATGCGGAATATGATAAAGTGAGTTTGGGGCAGGGCTGGGCCCCAAGCTCATGGGCTGGGACATTCAGGCCACAAGAGGAAGCAGCGTCAGACCCATGCTAGGAGTTAACAGCACAAAAGAAAGAAAAGTCAGAGAACATACAGTGGACATGAGGTGGTCAAGGGTGCGGTTGAGTCTGGAAAATGAAGCCATCTATAATTTCTAGAGTCAGAGACCTCACCCAGTCCCAGTTTCAGAGTGGCACACTGTGATGGAGCCTAGAACACTTCCGGTTAGGGAAGAAAGAAATTAAAGGAAGCTAGAGCCAGGAGCGGTGGTGTTGTGCAGCTTAGTCCCAGCTAAGGAGGCAGGAGGAGCACTTGAGCTCGGGAGTTCTTGACCAGCACAGCAGGACTCCATGTCAAATTAAAAAAAAAAAATGACACTTCTTCGCTTGCACTAGAATCGCAACTATATAGTATTAGCTTTTTAAAAGGCACACTTACTACCTTTAGAAAGAGTGCTTAGTCCTGCACAGCAGCCCTGGACATGCCTGAGACCTGGTCTTCTCAGCGGACTTAGGAACGGTGGCTGTGGCACAGCAGTCAGCCCTAACGTCAGGCTAAGTTGCGTCTCTGTAAACTCTGGGAGCTGGGAAGGTTCATTGTCAGGGGTCCCGGTTTTTGCTTGTAAATCTCTGACCTAGAGAAAGAATGTGACAGTTGCCATCTATCTCCAATGGCAGTGCGGGTCCCTGGGCAATCGCTATTGGGAGGGCCCATTTTAGCCACATCCCATCACCCTGTGTCTGGCCTGGAGCTCTTTGCTATGGTTCCAGTCCATGATAAGGTAAGCACTGAAATTAAGAGGAAGGTTTCGGAAAATGTTCTGGTAATCTGACCTTGCAAAAAAAAAAAAAAAAAATATATATATATATATATATATTGGGCTGCAATGGACTAGGAAGAAAAGACAAAAGCTTGGTTCTTCTCAGAGCACTGAAGAAACACCTTCCAGAAGGCCTCCTTCCGGGAAGGAAATTCCAGCAGTCTCTGGGTCAAAGGAGCATGTAAGGGGTCAGGCCTCCCATGCCTCAGCCTCCGAAGTTGGGCCGAATGGACGGCTGTCATTCTGCTTGGGTTTCCTATAGTGAACACAGAGACAGAGAAACTGGGTCTTTGAGTGCATCGTCCACTCCAGCCCTCCACCCTGCAGAGGGCCATGATTTAGACTCAGCAAGCACTGTCAAGGAAAACCAGGGCTTCTCTTCGGGGGACTTTTCCACCAAAATCCCACCAAAGAAAGCCTGGTTCATCGTGGCCATGAACCCGCGACCCACCTCTGGCTCCATCGCGTGATTCCTTTTCTCTCTCCCAGCTCTAATCTCTGTTTTCCACTGCCTTTCCTTTTGCACTTTCCATTCCTTCAGACTTTTATTTATTTATTTTTTTTGCAAAGCAATCTAGTGAAAGACCGCCCCGTGGAAGGTTTCATATACAAGAAATTACTATTTTTACGCACTTCTCCCTTAGGGTACACTCAAGCACAATCCATACTTTTGTGGGCATTTTTTTTCCCCTATAACATGTTTGTAGCCAGAATGTGGAACCAGCTTCAAGAAAATTAAACAGAACAAGAGGAGCCATGTGCCCCACAATTAAAGGAAACACTCCAAGTAGCAATAGGAGCCCAACAGGACAGTAAGCTTTGCCAAGCAGAAAATGTGCAGCGACAGAACCTGCCAAGTGTCCCCGATTTGTAAAGATTTTT
Source organism: Aplodontia rufa (assembly GCA_004027875.1). Classification (NCBI taxonomy): domain Eukaryota; kingdom Metazoa; phylum Chordata; class Mammalia; order Rodentia; family Aplodontiidae; genus Aplodontia; species Aplodontia rufa. Next base: position 49,024 of record PVKS010000194.1, read on the forward strand.
TTTCCATATTTAGGTAAATTAATGTAATTATTTAATGCCTCCTGCAATGGTAATAGGATTGTGCTTGGGTCTTTCGACATATGGTGCTGGCAGCAGATTTCTCTTCAAGGGAGGGAAAGGGTGCGGGGTGAGAGGTGGGGGAGGGACATCAAGGCCCAGACCACATTTGCTGGTTTTAATGCCGGAGGTCTGCCTGGCCCTCAGCTGGTCTGGAGGGGGGGGATGGAAGGAACTGGGACAATTCGTTGAGGTCCCTTTCACAAGCTGGTGGGCACATCACACATATATGCCACTCACTGCCACGATCTAGGCTCCTTCTCCAACAGCCCTGCAGGCTCACTGGGGAAAGCCTAGCCTCTGGATTTGGGACCTGCCTGTATGTAGTCACTCCCCTAAGACTTCCAAAAGGTCCTTAGAGAGGAAGTGCATTTTTTCACTTTCATTCAGGCCATCTCATTTCCAAGATGTCACCAAAGTCCATATTCTGCTGCTACAGCAAAATGCCTGAGGCTGGTTAATAAGAAGGAGAGGTTTGGAGTTGGAGTGGTGGCTCAGCAGTTACGGAGCTTCCCCGGTATGCACAAGTATGCGGGTTCAAATCCCAGCACCACAATGAAGGGTCAGAGCAAGAAAAGCCACAAGAAAAACAAAAACAAAGAAACAAAAGCAGAGGTTTATTTCAGCTCACAGCTCTGGAGGCTGGAAAGTCCAAGAGTGTGGCGCTGGCGTGTGTTTGGCTTTTGGAGAAGCAGCTGCATGCCGAAGAGAGCCTGAGAGGTGAGCTTGCCTCTCCATCCTGAGAGGGCAAGAAATCGCTCACTACAGAAAGATATTAATTAACTCTCAAGGGCTCTGCTCCCAGGATCCCAACACGTCCCAACACTGTGGCATTGAGGAATTAAGTTTCCAACGCACAACTTTTGAGCAGCGCACTTGAACTATAGCATCAGTGTTCCTAATTCCCTGACCTATGCATGGCACCACCTTGGAAGGCTGTACAGGTTGTCCCAGGTCTCGACACGGATAACTTGTTTATTTAAAGCCATACACAGCAGATGGCAAATCTACTTAGATTTAAAATTTGGATTACCTCCTAGAAATAGAGCATTATTGAGTGAGGCCAAAAGCCTATCCATTGTCTAAAAAACAAGAACAACAACAATAACTTTTAATTTTTAAGAAATTGACTGTTTACACCCTGTGAGAGTACAGTACGCTTACTATTCTACATGAAGCTTATAAACACAGAGAAGACATGAGCTATCGACACATGAAATAAGGAGAAAAGAAGACAGGATGAAAGGTGGGTGTGAATTTCTCTGTCTGTGCTGCAGTAAGTTTAGAGGAAAGGAGCCGTCTCATGCCAAAGTCGAAACTGACTTAGAAGAGTAGGCAGGACTCACTTAAAAAGACGGAAGGAAGAGACCCAGATGGTTTATGTAAAATCGGGGAAGTGGGAATAAAAATGGTGTGGTTAGGGGTTTATAAGGAATGGATTCAAGAGTATTTGGGGGAAGGAAGGGAAAAAGAACCCGGATAACCAGTCTTGGAATAAGTTTTGGAGAAGAAGAAAATCTTGAAATAAAAGCAAGTTTTTCAAAGACTTCTTTAAAACAACAACAAAAACTGATAGTACGTGCACCCATATCTCTAGAACTTATTCCTCTGTGACAAGTGACTTTCCCTTCATGATGCCACCATGCTCCTTCAGAAGAACTCCTTTTTGTCCTCCAAGGATGAGTCAAGGAACTGACATTTATGCACAGCTAGCAAGGTTTGAAAAAAGGGGCCCAAGTTTGCCGTGTTTCTTTCTGTGATGGGAGCAACCTGGGATGGAAGCCAGCATCGGAATTGGAGTACCCCAGTGTCAGTGGAAATGCCCAAGTGTTTGGTTCCACGTGGATTCTCAGGCTGAGATAAATCTCATACTCAACAATATTTTCAGTGGGTATGATAGGGAAGAACAGAAACATATTTACTACATATCCATGAATATAAAATAAAAGGTAGTCTTCCCCAGTCCTGGGGCCTAATGTCACTGTATGGATATAATACGAGATGCACTGAATTTGTTTTTCCAAAATATAAGGCTTAAACATAATGGAAGCTCATTTTTCACTTCCTAAAAGTCCACAATGGATCTTCCTGTCAATTAGCTTACCTCCGGGTGGTGATTCAGGGACCCAGGCCCTTCCACACTGTGGCTCCATGAAGTTAACATGTGTTTTCCAGGTGATTGTGCCTTGCTGTGGAAAGCCAGCAAAAAGGAAAGCAGAGTGTAGGCACCCCTGCTTCTCAAGCTCATTGGTCTGAAAGAGTCACCTATGACTTCTGATCGTACTCCATTGGTGACATTCTATAGCAGCACCCCTGATGCAAGCCAGACTGGGAAATGTGGTCCCATATGGCTTTCTAGCGGCCACGCCACAGGGCCTTTGGTGGATGGAGACTCAGCTCTTCGGTGTGTCCTGATTTTTTCCCATCAAGTCTGCTTGAGCTCATTTTTATCTTTCCGGCAGTGAGTCTGGCCCCTTTTAGCCAGTCCATTTCCATACACAGTTTTCCCTTGGTATTTTAAGGGGATTGATTTTGGAACCTTCTCAAAGACTAAAATTGGTAGATGTTCAAATTCTGTAGATAAAAGAATGCAGCATTTGCATATAATTAACTCTCACCCTCTCCTATACTCTAAATCATCTCTAGATCACTTCTAACACCTAATACAAGGCACAGGCTATGCAAACAGTTGTTATATTGTTTTGATTTGGGGATAATGGTGAGAAAATTCTATATATGTTCAGTTCAGATGAAACCACCACAGACCCAACCACATGGTGCGTGAATGAGTTTGGAGGACAACAATCCTCAAATAAGGATGTTGGATGAGGGCTGAGAAGCTCTGGAATGGCAGGGGCTTACTGCGGGCTCCACTTCCATTTCATTCATATGCATTCTATATAGTGCCCAGCAAATCCAGGTTTGGTTTCATGGAAATTTTTGAAATTTTTGTAAAAAAAAAATGTCAATTTAGGGCTGGAATGGTGGCTCAGTGGTTTCAACGCTTGCCTGGCATGCAGGAGTACGTGGGTTCAAACCCCAGCACCACGTACAAAGCAATGTGTTGGAGCAACGAAGGCCACATGAAAAACTAAATGGGATTGACTCTCTCTCTCTCTCTCTCTCTCTCGGTCCCTTTCTCTCTCTCTCTTTTAAAAAACTGTCAATTTGGAATTTTTTTGAAAATAAAAATTAAAATATTTTCACTATGTAGTTGGTGGAATCCCAGGGTAAGCATCCACAGATACAGTGAGTCAGCTAGGAATGGCCCTCACCTGGTTTTTAGGAAAGCACAATCATTTCCAACCCTCTCACCAACCGTGGGGTAGAAACCCAAGGGCAAATCACACCATTCATGGCGGGCTGTGCCCGGTGCTGTCAGGAGGGGCTGTTTAGGGTAAAACACCAGAGGCCGGCTGGGACTTTGCCCCCGGGAGAATGCAGGGACCCATGCATCTCTTCACCAAGCCATGAGTGAGGCTCAGCCTTTATGACTTCACATTTGAAGCTGCCTTCTAAGAACATGCTGATCTAACAGCGCCTGGCAGCTCAACATAAAATTAATTTTACTGTATCTTGCAAACCTTTATTGTGAAAGGCAGCATTAGATCTTTGCATAAATGCTAGCGGATAATTTTTATCTAATTTCATTGACTGTGGTTAAACGTTGAGTGTGTGTGTGTGTGTGTGTGTGTGTGTATGTGTGTGTGTGTGTGTTTCCATTTCTATTTAGCTCCTTTTGTTGCTAATGACAAGGCCCTGCTTAGCTTCCCCATCTCTCAGTCCGTGAAGCACACAAGAGGAAATCCTGGGTGAGCTGGTCTTTCCTATGGTTTCTCTGGAGTCTCTCTGGAGTCTGGTTTCCCTGTAGCAGAAACAATGGTAATTCCAGGGACTGAACTCCTCCTGCATAGATGCCCAGGTCCAGACTCAGCTCCAGGGGCCCATGACTCATGTGCACCTTGGTCCATGTCCTCACTCCAGAGGGGGAAGCAGAAAGACTCAGTGGAAAGAGAAAGGCAAGACTAGATTAATAGAAGATCTGCTCCTACTTCCCACGTGATCCTGGCCAAGCGCCAGTCTCTCCAATCTGTTTACTCACTAGTACCATGTGGATAATAATTCTTCCTCCTGGGGTTGGGAGGTTCACATAGGATGATTTCTACCTGTGGGACATCACGGGCTCAGGTATCTATCAGGGTAGAGTACAGTGACTTTTTTCCTATAACATGGAAACCCTAATTTCAGTGGTTTAAGATAATCTAAGCTTATTTCTCACTCAAAGTTCAGTTGAGCATGTTTCTGATGAAACTCTCTAGAATGACTGTCTTCCTGGGGTGATTTAAGGATCCCAGTTTCCTCCACTCTGTGACTATTCCATGCCATCTTCTTGAGGATTTGGTATCCATTCATACAGCTCTTTGAGAAAGTAAAAGAAGAGACTGCAGGAGGTCTTTTGATTTAAATGTGATTTATTGAAGCAACAGACAATGGTCTAGGGGCCAGTGTTTCTGCTGGCATTCTATTGGCTAGAATAGACCACAGATATTTCTTGCGCTCCTATCGTGTGCCAGGCTATCCTAGATGCAGGTAAAAGAGTAAAGAGCAAAGCACAATAATGTTATTTCATACGCCGTCAACTTTAGAGCCCAGCAGGGAAAACCGATATTGTCAAAATACTCACACAGATAATCACGGACTGTGGCGAGTGCTCAGGAGATAAAGCTGGGTTGGCGCCAAAGAACACCGTGAGGCTGTCAGCAAATCTGACGTGAGAATGGGTTAGGCTGCCTAAGGAAGGCATACCAGGAAGGGCTGAGATAAATGAGTGAGAAGAGGACTGAAATCTAGAGTAAAAAGGGCCTCACAGAAAAAACGTGGACAAAGTTCCAGAGATAACAGGGAGCAAGGAATGTTTCATTGGAGGACCCAAAAGTAAGCCAGTGCTATGGTTCACGTGGGGGAAGCTGGGTCCCCAGTGTGGCTACGTTGGAAAGTATTGATGGGTGAGGTCTAGAACAATGGTGTTAGATCACCCATGATGGAATTAATGTAGTTCACATGGGACCCTGGTTAATACTTGAGAGTGGGTTGTTATAAATCTAGACTCCTCCGTCTGCTTGGTCTTGTTTGCTAAGGTCACTTCCCTTTCCACTTTTCTGCCATGTTATGATCCTGCTGAGAGAGTCTTCATAGAGCTGAGCAGATGCTGGCACCGTGCTCCTGAATCTCCAAAACTGTGAGCTAAATAAACCTCTTTTGTTTATAAGTACCTGGCCTCCGGTATTTTGTGATAGCATCAGAAAATAGACTAACAAAACTATTGTAGTCAGAAATGAGAAACTTCAGAGTGGAAGGATCCAAAATAGAATAGATAGTTAATAACGGAAGGATAGCATACTTTACCTTGGGAGCCTAACGAATAGAATCTATGACTAGGATTGAGCAGCAACACTATAACTGAGATGTATAAGCCCTGCACAGTGAGGGTGAGATGCAAGGAAGATGTGAAATGGTGAGGTACAGCATTCTAAAGCGTTGCCTGCCACTTTAGGTAACGCACCCCAAGCATGGCTGGCCACCTCTTACTCCCATTTCCCACTGGTCAAGATTCAATGCTTCCAGATCACATTATCTGGCCTCTTGGTGACCACCCAGAAAGCCATCTGCCTCCCCAGAATGCAATAGTATTTCTCAGTCTGGCAGAGGAGAAAGGCCCCAGCGTACTTGGGTGCAGAGCAGGAGAGAGCAGGCAGGAGGATGCATTGGAAAGCACCCAGGGGGTGGGTGTTCAAAGCTTGTGTCCCACTTCAGGGGAGCCTGGAGTGCAGAGACAGAGGGGTGAGCATTTAACCTATGGTGGAGGTGCTGGCGTTTGCTTTCGCTGGTTCGCCTTTTCTCCACACAGATGAACAATCCACCCCATCTCCCCACCTCCTCCTACTGCATCTGAGTAGAGGGAAGTATCAGAACCAGGATTCAACCTCCGGCCTGTGCTGCTCCTGAGGCATGGTTTCCTAGCGCCAGGACTTAAAGAGTTTCTTGCAGAAACAGAAGCCTGGGAGCCACATGGTGGTGGAGGCTCAGTGCCTTCCAACAACATTTTGCTAAGGCTTCCAACAACCTCTTACAATAGTGGCTGCTTCTCCAGCCCTACTTCAGGGCACCCATCCTGTGTGACTTCCTAGTAGGACCAGGTCTCTCTTATTGGCAGTTGGACACTTAGCAACCAGTATAGTCTGGAACGTGGAGGATAGAAGATTTTTTGAATATACATGATTAAACTCACTACTGTCTTCTCACACCTTCTTACTTAAGATACTTCCTGTGTACAGGCCATCTCCACATGTGTGATCCAATACCTTGGAGTTATGATAATAGACTAATACTAATAATAAAAATGCATCACACTCGTTCAACACTTGCCGTATGCTGAAACCTCTGCTATTACATGGATAGACATATGCAGTCATATATAGAGATATTATATAGTTATTTATTGGCTTCCATATTCCTCCCGATTGTCTTGAGTAGTGGATGGATAGGTACCAATGATTTGTTCAAGGTCAAAGCTAATGAGTGACAAAGCTGAATTTGAACGCAGCAGAGAGTGACTGCCAATCCTACTCCTACAACATTTTGCTCCAGAATGCTGCCTCCATCCATGCTCCTAAATGACCCAACAGCAGCACAAACCACCATGCATGCCACGAAATCGTAGGGAACAGTCGAGAAAGTTTCAACCAGCCTGCCTGTGATTTCTTGTGTGGTGTCTGTCTGGTGGGGCTCCTGCTTCCCCGCAGGGCTATGCTAACTTTCCTTTGCTGTGTGGATCAGGATGCAAAATGGACTTCTCTCCCCCACCCCTCAAATCACCCTGTTCCTCCTGGGGCTGTTCAGCTGACAGCTGTGGAAAGGACAGCGCCTGCTGAAAAAAACGGGCCGTAATTTCCCTCTGGCAAGAGACTGCAGTCCAACTTTGGAGAGGACAATTAGTGTTCTCTGGGCTGGAACAATGGGGAGTAGCAACAGATGCTTCTTGTCCCAGGGACGCTGGGAGCTGCGGCCTCCTGCTAATGGAAGCTTTCTTCTTCCCAGCCGAGGGAAGCGGGCAGCCCTGCCAGGAGCCCGGTGGGGTGGGCTGGGCTGGCTGCAGGGCCAGCAGGAGAGCGGCACTCTCAGAGCAAACCAGAGGAACAAGGATCTGCAGAGGCAATCGCCACCCTCCTCAGATGATTGCTGTACCACTCCACCCTCCTCATGGATGAGGGGCTGGAGCCCTTCTTCCCTGAACCAGAGTCTGGGCAAACTTAGAAAATGTTGCCCAGTGGTTACCAGGCAGAAATCCAGAGTTGACCGACGTGAGTGTGACTCCCAGCATTCCTATTTACTAACTGTAGCCCTTAAGAATATCCTTAACATCTCTAAGCCTCAGTCCCTGCATTTCTACAATGGGAAATAAGAGCATGAACATCACAGCTTTATTTTGGAAGATGAAACCAAATAACAGATGAAAACCCTTGCCTTACAGTGAGCATACCAAAGAATGTCATAGGAATAAAGCTCCACATAAAAGGGGCATATGCTCAGTGCTGGAGCACTTGCCTGGCATGCACAAAGCCCTGGGCTTAATCCCTAGCAGCACACACACACACACACACACAGGCACGCACAAAAGGAGGGTGGTGGCCAACTTTGTCACATAGTCACTTTTACCCAGGGGCAGTAGCACATAGTATGTGTTCAATACACATGCAATCAGATCAGAAATCAGACATTTAGAAATAAAGGGACTTTTTCAAATTCTCTAGTTTAATGATATTGCAACTATTTTCTTGGAGGTATTTCAGGGATCTGAAAATATTCTTGTGGATATTTGTTAAGCATATTTGAAAAATCTGTATTTTAATTCAGCTGCTCCTAGGTTAACAAAACATATTTTAGCCTACTGGTGTGACCCTGAATGTGTTCAATTGAGTTGCTAGGATAACTCACTTCTTTGAAGACTTGGAATAAGGCTTAATTTGCCATTTTGGTTACACCAAACATTTTGAATTAATAAAATGAGCATTAAGTATTTGCAAGTGCTAATCTGGGAAATATTCCTTGCTTTACAAAAACAAAAATTAAAAAAATAAATGATGATAGCAGATGTAAATTTGCCATTTCCTTCCATTGGGTTATCAGTGCGTTAATCCCCTGATGGGGATTAAGTGGGTGGTCACTGTAGGTAGGTAGGGTGTGGCTGGAAGAGATGGGGCCCTAGGGGTGTGGCTTTGGGGTAAATCTTTTGTCCGTAGTGGGGAGTCTCTTTCTCACTCTCTCTTTGTCTCCTTCCTGGTTCCATGCCCTGAACCACTTGCCCCCCTCCACGCCTTTGGCCCAGAGCTACAGAGCCAGCTGTCTATGAACCAAAGCCTCTAAAAATATGAGTACCAAAATAAAATTTTCCTCCTCTAGAATTGTTCTTGTCAAGATTTTGGTCTCAGAGCAAAAACAACCAAACCAACCCCCCCAAAAAAACAAAAAAACCCCCAAAAACCCAACTAACTAAAGCATTGGGGCTCAAAGCCATGGCAGTCAGTTCTGGATTTCTGGCTCATTACCATTCAGCAATGTTGTCATTAGTGCAGGACTGGAACAAGTATGGCACTTGTTCTCTTCTCTCTGTGTGTACCTTCCTTCCTTACCCTATTCAGAATCAGTGTGTCCAATTTATCTCTGACCTCGGGGATGAAAAACCAAAAGGATCACAACAACATCTGGATTCACTTTAAAATTCACTGTTAGCTTAGTGCCCAGTTTTTTATTATTCTGGTCACTTTGTGACCCTAACATTTGACCCAGTAATAGAGAAAAAATAAATGCCTCGGATGTGGAGATCCAAAGCATCCTGCTCCTTAGCATCTCAGACCTCTCATGTCCACATCACAGGGGTCCCCAAGCCTCTGAAGGCCTCTTCTTCCTTCTTTCCCTTTTTCCTTCCTCCCTTCCTTCCTTCCATATTTTCTCCTTTCCTAAGACCACTTGAGCAGCTACTATGGCTACACACTATTCTAGCTGTGATGGAAAATTCAACCAGGAACTTATTCTTAAGGTACTAACATTCTTCAGGGGCGATGTATAATAAATGAATGAATCAAAAATACACATATAAATGTTAGATGACATTTATGCTATCAAAATGATGGCATAAATGTATCACACATAATGAAGATGGCAATACTACGTGCCTCAGCTGGGTGTCCTCTCTTGACTCCCCCTACCCCGGGGAGAGAGGGTTCCCAAAGTTGCTGGGTGTGAAGGTCAGATGAGCACTTAGCCTGAAAGGGCCTTAGTTAAAAGGGCAGCTGATCCTGGCTCCATCTAATGAGTGGCTTTGGATGCTCAACTCCCTGCGTGCATCTGGGTCCATGCCTGATTTTCTCAAAACATGCCCTTGGGACTCCACCATGGCAGATTTCTGAGGAATTCTTATTTTATTTTGGAGTAACCTCTTGAGTGACACTGAGGGACCCAACCTAAGAATGGTGAGGTGCACCATTGCTCCATGCCACTGAGTGTAGAAAGACCCCATGTAGTAGCTTCCCAGGGATACTGATAGCTCTTTGTAGACCTCTGGTACCAAACTTCTGCACCCTGTAAATTAGGGGTAAACAAGCAGCTGCTCAGAATTTCTCCAATGGTCGCCACCTTGTGGCCACCCTGAGGCCTCACCTTGTCTTATCTGAACCACCAGGAGGAAAATGGCTGCCTGGTTACTCACTGACTTATGCAACAAGATCCTAGGGATAAGTCAGAAAACATTACAGAGGAGACCTCTGTCCTTATGGACCTTATTTACCAACAGGGAAAGGAAGATGAAAAAGAAACCAATTGTGATTGTCCATTTTACACGTCTCCTTGGCTAGGTTTATGGTATCCCTGTTATTCAATTAAATAATGATTTAGGCATTGCTGTGGAAGAATTTTATAGATCTGCAATCAGTTGACTTTATGTAAATAAAATTATTCTTGACAGTGTGGGTGGATTTCTCCAATCAGTTGAAAGACCTCAGCAAAACTGAGTCATACCTAAAAAAGAAGAGTTTTTCAGCTCCTGCCTAAGAATTTCCAGTTTGCTAATCTACCGTGAAGATATCAGCTTCCCAGCTACTACAATCACATAAGCCAATCCCTTGGATCAATGCTCATATAATGTGCGTGTATACACACGCACACACATACATATTCATACACACACACGTATATATAGTTGACAAGATGATGTAGGTGATGAGAGAGATTATTTTGGGTAAGGTTGCACAGTAGATTCTCTAAGAGAAGAATATTTGAGGTGACACTTGGAAAGTGAAAAGGAGTGAGACAGGAGAAGATAAAGAGAAAAAGACCCCATAACTTAGCTGGCATTGGGGTAGGATTTGTGCAAAAGTCACTTCTCCAGCAATGCTGGAGCAATAGACACGGGAAAAGCAAGGAGGTGCAGGGAGGGTCAGGTTCAAGAAAAGCCAACTGAGGCCTTGGTAAAGTGTATAGATGACATTTGAATGAAAAAAATGGTAGCTATGGGAGAATTTTAAGCAGAAACTGTAGGAATACCATGGGGCATTACTTTCTTTATTGGTAAAAGTGAAATTTTCATTCTCTACCAGTCCCTTTTACAGACCATTTGTAAGGTTTACATGAAATACAATGCATGAAAATGCTGTAAAAAATAGTGTCAATGCAGAGGCTAGAGGAAACATCTAGAAAGCAGGGGAGATGAACCAAAGTCATGGAGGTGGGGCACACTTTCTCTTAAATTAAATGTAAATAGCATATGCTTGGACTTCTCCCGATCCATCTAAGCTTGAGTCTCCATTTGCCTTAGCTTTGGAAACCACATTGAGAATGGGGTTCCACAGCTTTGTTGACAGCCCCTCTGGGCAGCCTCTCCAATTCTGTCAATGCCTCTCCCCAAAAAGAGTTCCTCCTGCTGGCAATCCCTGGACATTAAAACTTGTCTATGCCCACCATTAAATCAAGACAAAGTGAGCGTAGACCTTGCCTTCCACTCTTCATATCATCAGGCTTCAGAGAGCTGTGAGCTGCCCTCATTGGAATGGAGATACTGGGATATATTCTGGGGTAATAGAACACAAAGGCACTACTGGTGCACATAATTAAAAAGCCCATGGGTATTTCTTTATGAACACATAGTTGGATCTAGAAGGCCCAATCAATGCTATCAAAAAATACTTTCCTCTTTACCATGTCCCATTTTTCTATTGTATTTGGTTTTAGTTTCAGATCTCTCTTCCCTTTTAGTAGCATCATCACCACTGATAGTTCCAGCAACTGTACAGGAAAGAGCCTCCCTTTCCCAATAACTCCTGATCGTCCCTAGTTTAACAGGATCTCCGGCCAGTACCTTTACAATCCACTGATCTTCCCCAAGAGAACTGGGAATTTGTCTTTCCCTAACATCCTTTGCTGCCTTGGCCTATGCATCATCTGTTCCATCTCAGTATCAAAAAATGTTTCAGGAAGCAACGGCTGACTTAGAGGCCCTGAGAGGAGTGATGGAGGGCATGTGACGTAGCACAGTGTTGTCTTCAAGCCAGGAGGCCCTGAACAAGCAGAACTTCATGGGGCCACTGTATTGCTGCAGAATAGTTTGATTTTGCCCCCATAGAGGCACAAAGGAGAGAGGGAAGAAATTTCCCTATATCAACTGTTCCTCTTTACAAGACTCCTCAGTGCCCAGATCATGACATCAGCTCAAGGAAGTATAACCATGGAGGACTTCAAGCAGAACCTTCCTGTGTATGTGATATTTGAACTTCATAGAACAGCATTGCCTTTTAATTGTTTATTTTAATTTTATGAACCAAGTGTGTAATGAAAATATAAATAAAAATAAAGCTTTTGTATAAACAAAGGTGAACCTTGCCATTCAAATATGTGTAGTGCCTCTTGAAAATCTTTTCTTTTCAATCCTGAACTCCTCTTACCTCCACAGTGAGATACCCCGTTAACTAGTTTGGAGTATAAATTTCTAAGTCTTCCATGATTTGCAAGTTAGAAAAATTATGTATGCCTGGAAAACAGGTAGTGTTATTTTATGATGTATGCATTTTACATACAGAGTTGTATTAGAGAGCTTTGATGGCTGTAACGAAATACCTGAGATAATCAAGTCAAAAAGAGAAAAAAAATTTGTGTTGTTTCACAGTGTTGAAGGTCCCTGCCCGTGATGGACTGGCCCACTGCTTTGGGCCTGTGGTGAGAGAGAACATCATGATGGAATTGCATGGTGGAATTAAACCACTCATGTATTTCATTGCCAGGAAGCAAAGGAGAGCAGGGAAAGGGCTGAGTCCCACAATCCTTTAAAGGGCACATCCTCAATGACTTAAAGGACTCCCATTTGGCCCCACCACTTAAAGGTTTCATTATGTCCTAACAGTATTACCCTGGGCACCAAGCCTTTACCATGTGGGCCTTTGGGGGGACATTCAAACTACAGCACAGCACTCTGTAGATACTATTCTAAAATTTGTTTTTAAATTCCCTCTGCCCAGCTTGTGCCTTAAAAAAGACCCAGGCTGACAAATGCAAGTTCACTTCATCATCTTTAGCACCCATGCATGTATCATAGCTTTTTGAACCATTCTGTGCTGATAGACCGGGCTCGTTACCACTTTTTATCTTTTACAAGCTGTGTTATAAGAAATGCCTTGTGCATGCTTTTGTGTCCATATATTTTTCTAGAGCACATAATGAGAAGTGAATTTCAGGAATACAAATTAAGCTCACTTCCAATTTTAAATGATATGTTTGAAGTCATCTCCTTTTGACACAACTGCACAAGTTGCCGGTTTTGCAGTTCTTTAAAGAGTTGTTTTCTCTATACCTGTGTGGATTTTCAAACTCTGTTTTCCTTATTTGTGCTCCTGCCCAGTTGCTTCCAGTCCTGGCATCAATGCTGGTGGTGCTAGAAGTGCATGTTAGGTTTGCTGAGCAAACACAGATAACTGACTAGAGAAGTGGCTGATGGCTTGGCATCTGTTGGGTGGAACTTCAGGATGTGTTTGGTTTTCTGGTATAGAGAAACCTGCTCAGAATGAAGCAGCTCTACATTGGGGCTTGCAAATATCTTTGGTATAAAAATATTTAATTAAAAATATATTTCTGCCTGCATGTTAAGTAGACATTTGTTCTCGTCTAGATATGAGGTGTCCCCCAAAAGCTAATGCATGAGGCAATGCAAGAAAGTTTAGAGGTGATTTGACTGGGTTATGAGGTCCTTATTCTAGTCAGTGCATGAATGCACTGAGAGGGATTAACTGGGTGGCAACTGTAGACACGTAGGGTGTGGTTGGAGGAGGTGGGTCACTGGGGACACGCCTTTGGGGTACACATTGTGTCCCTGGCCAGCAAAGCTCTCTCTCCCATACTCTTTCTTTCTCTCTCCTTCCAGCATGCCACATCGTGAGCTGCATTCCTCCACTATGCCCTTCTGCTGTGACGTTCTGACTCACCTTGGGCCCAGGGCTATGAAGTAAGCCATCTATGAATTGTGACCTCTGAACTCATGAGCCAAAATAAAATCTTCCTCCTCTACATAGTTCTTGTCTGATCTTTTGGTCACAGTAATAGAAAGATAACAAAAATAATAATCATTCTTCTCATGTATTTCTTTTCCTCTTTTAGCTTTAAAAGAATAAAATAATTTCAGTATTCTAAAAATTTAAAGAACCCAAATGAAACCTCAATTAGCATGGATAAAATGAAATATAGGTACTGTTTTTTCTGCAGGTATTTCTGCAAACACTTGGGTGCTGCTCCATTTCTTCCTGTAAAGAAATCACAATTAATCTCCTTCAATAAACATGGACTAACTGATCTCAGAGCATCTTACATGTGACTTCTGGTACCCATTTTCCTGTTAACTTTTAGCATATGTAGCCTGCAGGCATGCTTCACACAAATCTCCAGCATTCAAAGGAGCCAATGATCAGTCAGAGAAATGTGTAAAGATCTGAGAACACGCACAATTTTCACTTTATATGTTGTCAGGGAGTAACTATTCCAAAGGTACTTTTCTCACCACTAGGTTGTAAAAAAATCTTTAATGCGGTGGCACTCTGACAAAGTTACACATTTAATGAACACACCACCCTAAGGAATATTTGCTTCAAATTTGATAACTGCTTCACTGGCATTCAAAGACATGCTAAGTAGAGATTTTGAGACTAGTTGGAAATAATACTGTAGCTTATCTAATTATGTAAAGAAAATCTCTGATAGTCTACTACTTCTACTTTTGTTCACGCATTTGGGATGGGCATGGTGAGGTTTAACCATGATCGGTAGAAAAAAAAATTGGTAACCAAGTGATCACTGAAAAGAAACATCCATTGAGAATTGTTTACACAACACTGTTCTTTTTTCTGACCCTTTACTTAATTTACAGTAGGTCTTCTTCATTTGGATAGATTATTCCGTTGTTATCAGAAGTCTTTTATCCCTAATTAGATTCCTTAAGGGGAAAGAACCTCTCTGTATCTTCTTTAACAACCCACATAGAAGAGGGAGGGACTCTGGAGGTGAGGGTAACAGAAGGTAACAGTGGGTAATAGCAGAGGTGGATTATGATCAAATTATTTATATGCATATATGACTATGTCACAATGGTATCCACCACTTTCTATAATTAAAATGTACTAATAAAACAGAAAGAAAAATAAATAAAGCAACCCTCATAGTTTCTTTGTGGAGGTTGAAATTTAGCAGGAACTAATGGGGGACTGTTCAGAAATGCCAATTTACTAATGACAATGAATTTGTTAATTTAATAAATTCTTAATTCTTTAAGAAATTCTCCAAAGTACCTGCAAATATTTTAATACTCATGCTGAGTTATTTCCTATTCTTAAAAGTATCACAATGAACTACCCTGAAATTATAAGAGAAATAAACTGATTGAAGTTAAGATGGTGAGATACACGCCTGAGCAGTACTGAGTTTTCGGCTAAGTTTGCATTTTTACTTCCATGAATTTTCTCCAAGGAAAATGGGAATCAAATCAGTTTCACTTTTCAAAATCAGGGACTCAGACAGGAAGTCCCTTCCTGCAGAAAGAGGTTGAAAAAGAAATGCAATGTTTGCTTCTGGGTCTGTGGTTTGCAAAAGTTAATTACCAAGCTCGCAAGACCAGAGAGCAGCTGAATCCATCAGTGGGTCTGTGAACTGCCCAGTATCCACTGGCCAAGAGTCCGCAGATCAAAGTGTGGAGTGATGTTCTAGCTGGTGCCAGTCCTTGAACTGTATGTCACTAGTACACAGCTCAATAAATACAACAATTGCAAGTAAGCATCTATAACTTTTAAAGAAATTTGATATGGCCAGGACATACAAGCAGGTTGTCATTTTCCTAGTAATTCATTTTTATTAAGTTTTACAAAGGCATTAGTGCTCAAAGAAGTGAGAAACAGACTCACTCATTGCAGATCACTTGGATAGCATAGTCTTTGGTCACCGGTGTAAGACTGATCTGGGGGTCTAAGGGTTCTGGGGACCTGGACAGAGGTAAATGCAAATACCCAACAAAGAATCATAGATCAAGGAAAACAAAAATACTAAGATAAGCGATCGCTACTCAAAATGAACATGCAGACTAAAATCCCAAATACATATGGAGAATTAGGAGCCAACAAAATCAATATCTGCAAAAGGAATTGGTTGAAGGTGAAATTTTGAAAAAAATTAGAAATGCCTGTGAATGACTTTAAAATAAGTATACTTCGAACCATTAATAAGATCAAGAAAAGCATATTGCTTATATAAAAATATAATTATGAAGCAAAACAATAGGAATAGGAAAGGAAGGAAAAGGAAAAGGAAAGGAAGACGTGTAAAGCAAATTATTAGAAATCCAGAAAAAAAATTAAATATCCATAAGCAGGATAATCCTTGACATGAAATAATTATTTTAAAAAACTGATAGCACAGAATTGAGGAACTCATCAAGTATACAGCACAAAGTGACAGAGAAATGAAAAAGCAGTAGAATAACACGATATATTGAGAAGTCCCAGCAGACTCAGGGAAAGGGCTCCAGGAGGAAAAGACCGTGGACGTTGACGGCGAAGGTGCAATATTTGAAAAGATGATTTTTCTAAATCTGAAGAAAACCCTTAGTTGTCAGAGAGAAGTCTCCCCGAACTGCTCAGTGAACTAATGAAAACCAAATTCCTCCTACATAAAATCATCCTGACACTTTCAAATTGCTAAAAAAAGAAAGTCACCTAGATTCTTATATCTATCTAAATTATCTATATAGATTGAGAACAAAATTAAAATTTCTAGACAGACATTTTTAACAACCCCATACTGAAAGAACTATCAAAGGATTTCCTATGTATAGATTTGAAAACATAGTAATTAAAAATATTGAAAAAATATAGAATATAATGGACTGAATGCATGTTATTTCTGGTACCTGGTAATTGTCTACTTCTGAAAACATGTAACAAGAATTTATGTATGCACAGTTATATAATAAATAAGCTGCCTCACCACTCACATCTTTCCGTACCCATCTTCCCCATTACCTGGACGATGATTGTTTGTGAAGTGCACTGCGGAGTGGATATAACTGATCTTTCAGAATTAGATACTTGGGCTTCCTCAGTCTTCCTTACTAGAAAAACTTCCGTGAATAGCCATGTACAGATAACCCTTCCTCTTCCCCAAGCATAAATAACTAAAAGACATATATGTATTATAATGACTGAGACAAATTTCTGTCATCAGTAGAAAAACTTTTCCCAGTGGTGTGTAAGGATGTGCAACTTATTGCCCATTCGTTAACACTGGACATACTCTTTCTCCTTTTTTAATCAGCATGAGAAGAACATTTTTATTTCAGCCTCTGCAAATAAGAAATTCAGAAAACAAATACATCTCCACAGGCAGGATAATCTTTGACATTATCGATTACTATAAACAATTTCATAGAGCTTAAAGAGATCAAAATAAGAAAATAAAGAGCAATCATTCCCTACTACCAGAGATAAGAACTATTAAAATTTTGGCATATAGCTTTCTAGAATTTTTTCAACAAAATTGAGATAGTATTAGTTATGTAAGCTTGCAAACTGAAAAATTCTGTTTCTAATGTAATATTCTATAGGTTTTCACACATATATATAGTCCAAAAATTAAAACACCATAAACAGTCCAGTCAGCCAGAACATTTTCCCTTGTTCCTCCGTATTCAACTCTCCTCCTCACCTTTAGCTCCCATTTCCTATCCCTAACATTCTGATTTTTCCATAATATAACACAAAGAAAATCCATGCAGTGCATATAAACTTTTAAACCTGGCTTCTTCACCTAGTGTAATGCATTTGAGATTAATCTAAGTTGCATTATATATCAATAGCTCATTCACTTTTACTGCTACGTAATATATATTTCTTTCAAACCTTTATTATATACATTCATAAAAAATCAGACATTTTTTCTGTTAAAAATTTGCATTCATCTGATTACTAGTGAGATGAACTATTTCTTTATAGGTTTACCAGCCATTAGAATTCTTTCTCGTGTGAATCACGGTCTTCCTTGAAGACGGATCATACGTCAGATTTTTTTCTTTGTCCTCATCACTGCCCAGCAGCAATGTGGTTTTACTGTCTAGCATTTGAAATCTTGATTGACCAAGAAATCTGGTCTCTGATCTGGTTTAGATTGGCACCGTCTCTGTGTGATCGAGGGTTGGGACACAACCTCTACAGATGAGCACTAAACTAGAGCCTTAAAAATCATGTAGGTGGAGACAGGAAGAAGCTAATTCTAGTCCTTTCCACCTGAGCAGTAAGTAGGCAAGCTCACTTCTTAAGCATTGTCTGGCCCCATGCCTTGTTCTCATGGTGAGAACTGTGTCTCTCTACACAGTCAAAAGTGATGCAATGAATAGGAGTGTCAATAAATACTTATGAGCTAGTTTTGGGCAAACAAATTGCCCCCTGCCCACCTGCAGGCTGCAGAAAAAGATCAGTCTTCACAAACTCACCCATTTTCTCTTGTGAGAATATACATCTTTGGAGCAAGATCTGCCAAATCAGCTGGTCCTGAGTTCAACTGCTGGCTTGTGACATGGCCCATAATACCTGGTACACGTTGCTCAATTTCCTGGAATATTGGTTTCTCAGCTAAGAGAATATTAATAGTTCTTACTTCCTTAAGAAGTCAATGAGATTTGATGTGTGAAATATCTGACGTGATTGGAGGACCATTGTGTCCAGTGAATGGTAGTCACCCTTATCATCACTTAGATACAGTAGTCATCTGTAGGTGAATCTATGGTGCTGGAATTTTCCTGTCTCTCTTTCATCCCAACCAGAGCCAATCAGGGAGGAGAGTAAGAGCAACTGGGCAGGCTCCCATCACAATTAGAAGGTTCAGTGCTGACTTTTGAATTATTTTATGTCTACACTTCTTCACTAGACACTAACTGATGCTCCGTGAGCACCAGGCCTTGATCTCAGCTGGCCATGAGCAAATACTTGCTGGAGTGTGAGCCCAACAGTTTAGCCACTGCTGTCCTCAGTGAAGGGTCCTCTCCTTGGATCCATAAGCTGAGGCACCCAACCTCAGCTTTGAATCCCAACTACAACAGATTCCTTGCATTGGCTGTAGCTGAAAAACTGGGAGGTTTAGAGTCTGAAGGACCTAGGTTGCTTTCTCTCCTTCAGCCTTGATTTCCACTCTCAGAGGGTTGAGATGAGGAATAAACGGGGGCAAAGTCTGCCAAAAACATTTTGTTCCCTTCTTTCTCTCTTCTCCATTGGAATTAATCACTTTGGCCCCAACTTCCATTGTGGATCTTGGACTCTAGCCTCTCTCTTCTATTTCTTCTCTTATGTTTGCCCTGCTCAGAGCCCAGGGTCACTAGTTGGATGGAGAGCCTTAAGGTCAAAGGTCATGGAAGGTCTAGGACATATGCATAATCAACTCTCCATATTAAGTGTAGTCTGCTGGCTGGTGGTGACTGTCCCTAGAGGGGAAGTGTCCCATTGCAAAGGGCAATTGCAGGGGAAACTTCCCCCAAAAGTCACACACTATCAAGTACCTTCCAGCCTCATGTGCTCCTCTAGCCTCCTCTTGGGACAGAATTTCTACACCAGAACCAGCCAAGCAAGTTTCCACCAACCCATCTAGCATGGCACTCAAATGCTAGCGGCACCTTGTACTCTTCTCAAACGCTGGCCCTCCTTTGGAGAAGGCAGGCCTTGTTGGTATCTGCCCTTTTTTTCTGGCTCTCTGGTTGATACTTGTGCCATCTACAAGAGCAGTGTGTGTCAATGGAGTACTACTCAGCCATAAGGAAGAATCACATTATGTCACTTACCAGGAAATGGATGGAACTTGAGGATATCATGCTAAATGAAATAAGCCAGTCTCAAAAACCCAAAGTTTGAATGCTTTTTCTGATATGTGGAAGCTCACCCTAAATCAGGAAAAGAACAAAGGACCAGTCAAAAGGGAAGGGGATGGAGGAAGGAGGAATGAAATAGGGAAAGTTAATGGAAGGAATCAGACTTAACCTTCTCATGTTCATATATGTACATTTCAATGTAAATCTTATCAACATATATATCAACATATTGATATATATATATCAATGAGTTACTAAAAAAGGTATTTAGTAAATAACAGAAAGACCAGTAGAGGGAAGAGAAAGAAGGGATGGGGAGATATTGGAGGCTGATTAAGTTACACTGCATGCTTTTAAGTGTATCTAAAAATAATAAGGGGTGGATTGCAGGGAGGGGAAGGGCAAATACTAGAACTAAGTTAAAACAAGATGATACACTCCAAACTTTTATAAGTAGTCATTGTATATACTATTGTCATGTACATTGTATATACTATTGTCATGTACACAAAAAATCATAATTCTTAGACATAAGAATTATGTCAATATACTTGGGTATATTAGAATAAATATATACACCAGAAAGATCAATAACGGTCCAGGGGACAGGAGGAAGAAGGTGGGGAAACACTGGGGAGGGAATGTTGGCCAAAATATATTGTTGTATTGTGTCATGTATGAATATGTGACAACAAATCCCATCATTATGTACAACTACAATGTACTACTACTACTACTACTGCTAATAATAATAATAATGTGGCATGCACTATTGTGTGGCAGAGAACCAAGAGTGGTCTAATTTTGCCATGAATCACATTGAATAACATATGTTATAAATGTAATTTTGTTCTTGAAGATTCTCAAATCTATTTAGCAGCTTACACAAGACAATTATGGTTTTCCAAAAGTCCATGCCATGCAATCAGATATCAATGTTTAATTAGAGCCATAGCAATTCAATGTGGTTATTATAAATGTAATATTATAAAATTTTCATGAAATAACAGTTGACATGGATTTTCTTTGATGCAAAGGAAAAATAACATCAGACTCAAACAATGAGAATTCTTATTACTATTCAGCATCTCAGATGGTCCTCTGGGAGGATGACGTGAAAAGGTGTGGGAAGGAAGCTTCTGACATTTGGAACAGCTTTCCCCTGCCTAAGCAAAGCTCAGTTCCACACTCACGCAGCCTGAAGTTCTCAGATCCACTCATTGCTGAAAGTGAGGCTGCTTGATTTCAGGTTTTTGACATTTACTCCAAGGCCTCCAGGCTCCACCTTGGCTCCCTCTGAAGCAAGGGCAGGAGGGGCACCCATGTGCAGCAAGTTTCCTTTGTGACACTCAAGTCTCTTTCACAGAGTCCTTGACCTTTAGATTGAAAAAAAAATATTGTGGGTTCTGTTCTAAAATTGCCTCCTTGAAGGAAATTTGTGGGTGGCAAGGATGGGTAGGAGTGGCGACACGAGATCAACAGCAGTCTAATCATATTTAGATGTCAGGGGACACATTTACTGAACTCTTATCAAGAATCAGAATGGCTTGACTCACATGTTTTAGTAATAAAAAATTAAGACAGAAATACATAAAATAGACTCAATACATCAAATATTACTTCCCAGATTCTGCTTTAGGGTTGTTTTCTTTTTCTTTATTTCTTTTCTTTTTTTTCTTTTAATGTAACTAAGAGGTGGAGAGATTTTTCCTTCCTTGGAAAAACTAATAGTCTCCATTATGTTCCTTTATTGTATGTTCTCTGGTCATTTTGTGACTTGTCATTTAAGAGCTGGAGAAAGAGACTGCTTTGTATCAGGAGAAGGTTTCAACTGGTCCCCCAGCCTCATGGCTGAAAATATATTGTCCAGGGAAGGATATAGAAAGGAACTACAGAAGGTGAATAACGACTCCTCCAACAATTTAGAATGTTTGAAGTTAATTATCCTACTCTGATGACTGGTTGTCTAGACATTTTAAGTATTTATTTTGTGGTGTCCCCTACAGTTCATAATTAAAGACCTAAAGGAAGGCTCCCGGAGGTTTTTACTGGCCAGACCAGAAATTACCCACACAACATACTGTGCATCGGCAAAACACAAGCAGTTGAATTCCTTTTTTTTTTTTCATGCAGTCTGATCGGAGGCAGCGGCTTGAGTATTGACCGCCTTTGAACCGCAATGGCATTAATGAACCCAGCCCACATCCATAAGTCTCAGCCTAGGATCCCAGCCTGGGATTCAGCTTGTCAATGGTTCCGAAGAGACAGGCTGGGGGTGGGATGAATCTTCTACACTCATGAGCTCACTGATCTTCAGGGCCAGGACCTTACAGATGCCTCAGCCAGGAGCAGACAGGGGACTATGTCTCATTAGCTCATTCATTTGTTCAACAAGTATTTGCTCAGTGTCCCTGTGTTGAAAGCATTGTGTTAACATTTTTGGAAAGGGAACAGCGATCTGAGTCAGAATCTTGACTTTGCTGCCATTGAGATGTGTGACTTTGGGCAAGTTGTTGAACCTCTACGATACCCAGTTTGTTCATTTGTCAAGTAAGAGCAATAATGTTTATTCTTTCCTCGTAATGGAACAGATGAAACGAGATAAAACATAGAGTTCACTGAACACAGTGCTAAGCTTAGCCATCATGGATTTTTAACATGTGCAAATATTGGAACCAAGGTGGTGTGGAAATCATGGTGTTCTCTCCAGTTATGAAGGAGTCTTTGGTTCCGTGACTCTTTCCAGAGACTGAGGTCTCTAGCATACACTGTGGAAAGTTTCGGTGAGGCCTTCTGGGTTAGAATTTCCCTTTCATCTACAAGTACCACACTCCTCCAAAGGAAGCCCGAAAAGCATTGGGGAAAGCCACCCAAGGTGCTAAAAGCTGCTAGGCAGGTCCAGATCTGAAGGTGCCAGAAGGACTAGGCAGTGGTGCTGGGGGCGGGGGGTGGCGCACCTGTGAAACAGAAATCCTGATACCATTAGGAGCTGCCTTCCCCTGTACCCACCCTCAGGCTGGGACCATGGCTGCCTCTCCTGGACACTCAAACTTTCAGATCAATACCCTCAGAGTTCACATGAAGCCTGGGATGAGTGCAGTGCGTTTAAATTCCAAAGTGTGTGACCTTCTAGTTCTTTCTATGTAGTCATCAGAAAGTGCCGTTTCCTTCCTGACTCTTCTTGTTGGGAAATTTTCTGGTTTCAGGGTGATTGGGTGGGGCAGGCACCCCGCTGTAATACTACATGCCACATTTGAGAATCACTCTCTATTCATCTGCTTCTCTCACTCCAGAGAATTCCAATTGTCAGGAGTAACAAAGTTAATGGGGGGCTTAATATTTCAGACACTGCACTCTTTCTTACAGCCAAGATGTGTCTTCCAGGACTTTCAGGATTTGATTGGAAAACAAAGCCGATTTTAGAGATTTTCAGAAAAGTAAAGTATACATAATATATTATATATATGTATAATATATATATGTATGTGTTTGCACGTGTGTCTCTACAGCATCATTAACCACATTTATTATGCCTCAAGGATTAGTCTGTGCACTTATAGGCAGTGTTCTCAGAGCATCAGGAAGAAAGAACTAGCTTTACAGGAGGGCTGTAGGAAGGAAAGGGCTCCCTAAAACTTAGTGCATGGATAGAGAGTGGCTAGAGATAGGCAGGTGGACGAGAAGACAATCAGATGGCTGAGTGAGTAACTGAGACTTTAAAGTTCCCTTCTAAGCCAAAGGGACCTGATTGTGGACCTGTGTTGGAACTTTTGGAAAAGATAATCCACAGGGATTCTTTATTACTAAAAGGACACCCAAGTTATTGGGAGCCTCTACATAAAAGAGCCTGCTTAAGTCCAGAACTGGAAGCAGGAAAGAAGTGGGGGGAAAAAGAGAGAGAGAGAGAGAGAGAGAGAGAGAGAGAATGGACAAGAGAGAAAAGGGGGAGAGAAAGGGAGGCTGGGAGGAAGTGGAGTGGAAAAGAGAGGAGAGGAGAGAAGACTGGAATCTCCATGACATTGTTCAAACACTTGCTTCCTGCTCGGCCTGAGCCCATTCACACCTCTGGACTTTTCTAAACCAATAACTTTCCTTTTTTCTTTCAGCCTTTTTGGTCATTTGCAAACAATAGTCCTGCTTAATACAGTGATGGAGATGGACATTATTCTGGATTTTATTTTGAAAATACAGCAGCAGATGACTAAGAAAAAAGATAGGGAAAGGTGTGTTTTTATATGTTTCATGGCAGTTTATATCCCATAGTAATTTTTCAGGGGTTGGAGAAATAATCAGATAAGCAACAGTTGTTGACCCACCCCCAGACGGACTGAAAGCTACTGGGTTAGAGAGAGGAAGTTAGTTGACAAGGGTCAGGACTGAGGTATAGAAAAGTTGAGGCTGTCTTTTTTGGCAAGAAAAAGAAGCTGCGTGTTAGTCCCAACGTGAGCAAGTAGGTAAATGGGTACTTTTCTTTTTTTCTGAATGGTCTCTGAAATTAATATCCATTTCTCATCCTAACTTAGATACTGGGAAAAAAATCCTCTTCCGGCTACAAGTTGAAGGAGGTTGACTATTAGAATATCCACCTCCCCAACTCACATCCAAAATATTCCTCTAGGTAGTAAAAGATGGATTTTAAACAGCCCTGCTCTTTTCCCCTTTGTTTTATCAATACTGCCTCATTTCAGCGTGGGGAGGCCAAATGGCTCTCGCTTCATCCCATGAATTAATGATTCTTCAAATCAATTTAATCTAGAGCCTAATAAATTTTCCTAATGACAAATCAATGTCAAAAATAATGAAAGAAGGAGTGATTCAATGTGTTTGCCCCCCAATCTCTACTTCCCTGAGCAGAGACACATTATCTGAAGGGCAGATTTAGCATTTTCTCTTTCTACAATGCAGGACATTTTTCCCCATGCAGACAAATTATGAGAGGAAAGGGTATAGAGTTCTTCTACCTTCTATAAACAGATGCTATATCTATCACATTATCCTTTCTCATACATTTTAAACCTGAGCACAGTGGGAATCAGGGAACTAAGTTCTTTAGTGTTTTTTTGCTCAGGAAAAACAAAGCAAAAAGGGTTGTGACACTGTGTGTGTGTGTGTGTGTGTGTGTGTGTGTGTGTGAAAGATGTATTTCTGGAATCATTTTTAAACAGTGTAGCTAGATGGCCGGGGGAAAGATGTACTATATTAATGTAATGCAGGAAATGAGCAAGATGGCCCTTTGATTTGTTCTTCCTAAACTGAGTTCTATTGCTTAAGACAAATCTATAATGATGCCACTGAACCAGCACTGTTTCCATCTCCAGATGCTCAGATGATGGAGCCCCTCCAAAGTAACCAATGCCTGACTAGAGCACACTGTGTGTCCTCAATTGAATCAGGGGCTGTCGGTGGTCAGGGAGATGAAGTTGCAACCATATAGACCTTGAGACCAAGCTTAGAGATGCAAATCTGACATGTACAAGGTAATCAGAAATAAAAAAGGTACGTGCTGCTTCTGACGGGGACTGCTCATGTTCAGAACCAGGTGAAGGAGAGAAGGAGGAAAGTCAGATTTAGGAGCTGAGCTGCAAGGCTGAAGTAATGGGATTACAAGTGGCACTGAGTGTGTCTAAAAGTGTAAGACAAGACCCAAGGGGACCAGAGGGTGTTGTTGCTTTTCCTCATCCTAGTTGGGACAAGGGCCCATTCTGTACTCCAATATGCTTTTTAAGGAGCCTTCTTCCATGCTGAGCTCTGCAGGTGCGATGGGTTGGCAAAGGTGTTTTTGATTATAAGGCTATTTCACTTATAAAGGGCAGCAGGGATATGTTCTCTATATATTTGTCTTAATTCTCTAGATAATCTTCAAGTTGGACTGAAGGGTATGGGAGTAGATAGGACCTGATGACCTCCGGAAGATTTCCAGGGAAAGGTCTTCCCAAGTCTTGCTGGCTTGGCCTTGGGCCTTTTGCCTTCTAGGATCATGAAACGCACCTGGTTTGTCCACCATAATGGATGTGTTTAATAATACTCCCTGACCTTCTGGGAGAAAGTTCCCAAACATATTAACCTTTCCCCCCTCAGAGATGAACATGATCAAATATTTAAGGCAGAAGCTCACCTTTAGCCTTGGTCATTGTCTGGGATGGGGATGGATGAGAAATGCCAGTGTTAACCCTGGAAACCTTGAGATACTGATCTTTCTGTTAGACACACAAGGAGAAACCAGTTAGATGATTATGGAAAGTTAGCTCAGGTCTGTGGAGCATAGAAACCAGACAGGGCAGCAAGATACACTTATTATTATTATTATTATTATTATTATTGGTATGAGAACCTATTAGAAAAAGAGAACCAGTTTGCGTGGGACTATTGATCACAAAGCTGATCTACTCTTGGATCAAGTTTGTCCATTGGTGTTGTTGACCCCTCTTTGGTCCCAGTAAGAGTGACGCATCTGCAGAGGTCAGAGGCAGGGTTGGGTCATAAACGGAAAATGAAAACCAGAAAAAAAAAACTACTCAGAATATTTTTATTATCATTTGATAATAAATACTTAAAATCATGATTTGAAAAAAAGATGAATTTGATAGCACTTTCTTCAAGTTAAACTGAATCAAAAATTTATATTTATGTGAGGTATTTGGACGCCCCTTGAGATATTTGTTACTAGGGTGAATTGAATTGAAAATGGAAGTCTTCAACAAAGAGGAGGAGGGCACTTCCTTGCCGTTGTAAATTCAATGGCACTAACTCAGAAGCATCCGGTGTCCAGGATGCTGCATGGGTGTCAGTTACAGACTCTTTAAAGACTGAGCCACTCTGGAAGATCCACAAGGGAAATGGAAGTGGAAATGGAAATATTATTTCCTTTCAATATTCCAAGTGTACCTAGCATATTACCTCTTCGGAAGAATCTCACAATGAAAATTCCTGTTATCCAGAATGCCGCATGTTGCGTGAGGACGGGAAGTGTACCCAGGTAATAGCCCTGTTATAGTCATCTTCTTCACTTCTGTGACCAAAAGACTGACAAGAGCAATTTTAGAGGAGGAAGGGTTTATTCTGGGCTCACAGTTTCAAAGTTCTCTGTCCATAAAAGGCTGGCTCCATTGCTCTGGGCCCAAGGTGAAGCAGAGCACCACGGCAGAAGAGTGTGGTGAAGGGAAGCAGCTTAGGACATGGCACCAGGAAGGTGAGGGGAGAGAACTCCACATAACAAGGACAAAATAGCTACCCCAAAGACACTCCCAGGACCCAGCTCTTCTAGCCATAGCCTACCTGCCTAAGTTATCTAAAGTTACCACCTAGTGAATCCTTGCAAGCGGATTAATGCACTGATTAGGTTAAGGATCTTTTAACACAACCATTTCACTTCTAATTATGTTTTTTTTTTGACATTTTATCACACATGAGCTTTTGGAGGACACCTATTATCTAAATCATAACAACCCTTTCCTTGGCTCTCTGTAGAGTGTTCTTTGGGAAATACACCATCAGCTTGTTTGTTCTAGTGCTCTGGGAAGTACTGAGAAAGGAGAATAAAGTTATTTCACCTGGCCTTACACTCTTGCCTGCACCCCTACTTTCTCTGAACACCCCCATAAAGAGTCTCTTTACGAGGCTAGGCTCATCTTTGGTTGCCCAGCTTTGTAATTTAAACTATGGATGTGAATACCAGCTGAGTGGGGGATGTGGTTCTCAGTCAGACTTTCCTCACTTCACATTCTTAATGTTTGAAAGTTATTATCCTCCCATCTTCTTGGAAAGAACTTTTTGCAAGAAGAAGGGAGTGGGAGTCTGACTCCTGGCCCAGAAAGAGATGGCCGCAGGTGGCCTTCTGCTGATTATGACCTGGGGGAATTTATCTGTGGAAAAGGTGGCTTTTGTCTAGTGTCCCCTTACTCATCCAGCAACCTCAAGCCCCTATTTCTATCTGTAGCTTAAAATGCTACTTAAGTTTCACCTACCTGGCCCTTCCACTGAGGCTCATACCTGGAGTATGGCTCCTATTTTTCTGCACATGAATAAATTTGTATGCTTTGGTTGTTTTCCCACTAAATCTATCTATTGTCAGTTTACTTTATATACTGAAATTATCAAATTTTCAAAGAGAAGTTTAAATTTCCAGCACTAAACAAGCTGGGTCCTCTGAGCAGAATTAGGCTGCATTGAAGCTGAGTTACATCGGGCCAAGTGGCTATGAGGCCAGAGCAGATACGCTGGGCGTACCCCAGCTACAGTTGGTGAGCTGTGAAGGAAGTGCAGAGGAGCAGAACAGGACCGTGGGCCCACTAAGGAGAGAACTCCCTGGTTCTGGAAGAGCCATGAGCTGAGATGTCTGGATTGGGCTTTGTAAGCCAGAAAGGCCGGAAGATCCCACAGGCACCTGTGTTTTTAGTCTCCCCTAGTCCTGTCCACCTTGTCTGTCACATGGGATTCCCCGAGTCCTCTTGAACCAGGTCCTCCCTAGCACAGTACCCCATGGTTGCCCATGACCTAGAAAGCACAGTCTACCACAGTCTACTTTGCCTGGCTTTCAAGGCTCCCCAGAAGGTACACACCCTTCCCTGTGAGCCTCCTTCTGCCTGCCATTGCTTGGTGTGGCTTGGTCTTCTCTCTACCTCCTCTCCAGTCCTCGTTCTTCTAAACCCAGCATCATGTCACGGTGTAACATCGCTTTCTGCAACGCTGAGCTACACCACTCTTCCTAACTCCTACTCATCCCTCAGAACCCAGATCCAGTCCTACCTCTCTGATGTGTTTCCTGACTGTAGTGCTGATAATTCTGAGTCTGACTTAGGAACAGCCTTCTCTTTGGCTACAGCAGACAACCAGTCCTGAATTCTTATTGCCTGGTTCTGCATGAGCAACTTGTCTCATCAGACAGATTTGAAGTTCCTTGATTGTTATATATTTTCAAGATCCCTTGATTCCTTCTTCAGTCTTTGCTCACCACACAGCTTTGTCAAGGTAACCCTGAAGGGAAGATTGCTTCTTGAAATGGTGAAAGAAAAAAGCTCAGTTTTTGAGTGATTTTTTTTTAATGACTCGTTGTTACTATCTTTTTTAAAAGTACTCACTAAGCAACCACTCTTTTACCAGGTACATGATATAAATTATCTCATTTAATCTTCCCAAGAGTCATGTGGGATCAGGGAACAAAGGCTCAGAGAGGTTCAACAATCTGCACAAGGTCACACTGGAAGTACTAACAGTGGGATTCGAATCCAACAAGGAACATTTCTCTCGCCCCTTGGTGGCTTCTACTTCAGGTAGGAATTTATTCTTTTTCCATTCTTACCTCCTGAGGTTACAGTCGATATCTAATTCTTTCTGTCACTCTTAGTGCTAGGAAATGGACTCAGCCTGCTCTGTGCCCCCCCCCCCCCCCCAATCAGGGCAGAGGAGCTGGGATTGGACAAAGGATCTTAGAAGAGCAGCTTCAGTCTGTGCTGTGCTCCCCACGCCCTAACCTGTGGTCTGGACCCTCTGTGGCTGCTGCCCCTTCCTCTTGCATCTTCCATCTCCCCAGTCCCCGTCCTCAGCCTCCAACCCTCAGCGCCACCATTAATGAGAATCAGAAGGAGAGAGCATAGGGACTTGAAAGACTAATTCCTTTCTTATTTATAGGTCTCCACCGGAGGACCAGAGGCAAGGAGTGTGGTCTCTACCCTGAAGCAAGGAGCAAAGCTCTCATAGGAGGCTGGGTCCTGGCTGGGCTCGGCCTGTGACCCCTGGTGCCTTAATCTCCCCAGCTGTACAATTAGGTAAAAGTTGGGCTACAATGAAAACCAGATGTTCCATCAGGAGCGAAGTCTCCTGGGCAAACAAATTAAATAATAAATAAATGCTTTTGGTTTTACTAGCAACTGGCCATGCTGTACCTCCTCCCAGGCTCCAATTAGAATACTCCTGCTGTCTTGTGGAGTTTTAAAACCCAAGCGTAAATAACAAAGAGTCCTGGAAAGCCAAAAATGCTTACTAGTTTTTATTTTTATTTTTGTCCATGGTTGGCTTTGGCTGGTTTTTATGCAATGTCGCAAGCCTTGTTTTTGTAAGTCACCATGAGTTTAATTTTACATTCAGGTTTAAGGGACAGGGGAGGTTAACTGGGCTGGAACCCTATTTTCAGTCATTTGGGGAACATTGATCCTGCAACACTCTAATGTGCAAAGTACTTTGGGGATTATAGAGACATAGCATGCATTTCTCTCAGTCTGCTTTAAATACAAATCAAACCCAAACCAGATCCAACTCTAAGAAAAGCAATACTAAGCTTGCAACGTTTCACTTGAGAATTGCTCTGAAATATTTATATTGCTTCCTTGCCTTAGCTTGGTGTTGACAGGTAATGATATTTGGCTGAGGAAAGAACTCGGAAGATCTCAGGCACATTATTTTCATTCATTCTTTTCATGAGTGAACTCATTTGTTCATTCAACAAATATTTATTGAGCACCTGTTATGTGCTCAACACTATGTCTGGCACTGAGGAAGCAGCTGCCAATCAGCAGCAGGAGGAAGTTCTTGCCCTCCTAATGATAGAAAACGGATCAAATAAAACTCTGATTTTATAACTGTTTTGGCATGAGGGCTCTGGTCACTCCTATTTAACCTTTGTAAAAACTTCCGGAAAATGTGTGACGATGTAAAAAGTTGATGTGTAGCTAGTGACTACCCCATGGATGGCCAGATTTGGACAAAAAGGATGATGGCGGGTTAATACTGTGATGCCTCCTGACAGTGGAGGACGTGGATCCTTCAGCTACCCTGCCATGTCACATAGCTGGCATTCAAACCAAAATTCATATTCAGCTCTCTCTGATGCCTGAGTTAGCACCCTGTCCCAGCCCTGGAAACTGTGTTCTATGAGCAAAGTAATGAAGGCTCAAACTAAGGAAACCAGTTGTGGTGGCTTGACACCCCTCTCTTAGGCGTGGTTCCCACATTTACCCCTGGAGGTCAATGGCTTTCTCAGTGGGGAGAGGTCTCAGGGGAGAGGTCTCAGGTGGTTGAGCTCCTTTCCAAAGGCCGTACTGCAAAGTCAAAGGTGGACACTTCTTAGCTGTGTTCTTGGTCCATTTTTATCAGAGACACTGAATAGAAGCATAATCTGGTGCAGCATTCTTTCGGGTGGGCTGTGGGTAGGGAGGGTGCAGGGGTGAAGCTCCATC
The DNA here is from genome assembly GCA_004027875.1 of Aplodontia rufa. Taxonomy (NCBI): domain Eukaryota; kingdom Metazoa; phylum Chordata; class Mammalia; order Rodentia; family Aplodontiidae; genus Aplodontia; species Aplodontia rufa. The sequence continues at coordinate 79,681 of PVKS010000194.1, forward strand.
AGGGGGTCTCCTATGCATCCTTCAAACATCCTCCAGTCCAACTCCAAATTCAGAGACAAATCCAGGTCCCAGAAGGATATGCCTGATCATGAGTGGATTGCTCATTCCTTGTTTTTATTTTTGAATTAGAAAACTAATAAATAGCAATAATTTTTGACACACATATATTTTCATGAATCCATCATCGCAATCAAAATAGAGAACTTTTCCATTCCCCCAGAAGCTTTCCTAGTGTCCCTTGCAGTACATCCCCACCTGGAACAGGTAATGGTCGATATAATTTCTATCTTTCCTTCCTTCTCGCTTCCTTTCCCTCTTTTTTATTTCCTTCCCTTCAGATAATAATTTTTGTCCCGGGACTCAAGTTGGTGACCGCAAATTGCACACATGTTCCGGTGGTTGTCTTTTATGCTTGTTTGTCTCTAATGTCCTTGCCTGACAAAATAAAAAGTTCACAACCTCAGCTCTGCAAATTTTACTGGTCTATGAAATCCAAAGATCTACTGCTGCAAGAGCAGAAGCAATGTGCTCGATTGGGAATTTCATAGAAAGTACTATGGAAAGGAGAAGGTACGGGGGATAAGGACTCAAAGTTAGGTTTAAAGACAGCAGCCTCTGAGCTACCAAAGTTGACCCAAGAAAGGATCTGAAAACCACTTCAGTGATGTCCAGGAGGTGTCAGAAGCTGATTCTAAAATTCTTATTTTAATTTCACTTCTAAGTCCCCAGGTTACCTTCAAAAGTGACTGCTCCCCTCTGAAGCTGTTATGCTCATCCGTACAGACTATCGGGGTGGTTAAATTATTTTTGTGGTTTGATTTCACCTCTGGCCAGGTTTGGATTAATTAGCACTGATTTCCCCAGAGCCTCTCCACGTCTGAACTCCAGGCTAGTGTTTCCAGCCCAAAGCAAACAGTTCAAAACATCAGGCTTCGAATAAGTTCTGTCTAAAGTTTCCTTCCACCTCTTTCTGAGAAGCAATCAAGGGTTCGCTTTTCCAGGAGACTGTAATTTGTTGAAAAGCATTTGATTGTTGTATTGAAAGGTTGCACTGTATGTGTAAAAAGGTGTTTATGAGGCTTCGTACAGTATAGTTAATAACCAACCAAGACCAGAGCCTTTATAACAGAGACCTTGACTGCGAACATCTATACTGTGCCTTGCTGGGGCCCTCGAAATGCATAATTACAGTGGCTGGTGGTCTGGAATATAAACCTGGGGTGTTTGCTACATACCTGCAGGTCAGCCCTCTCTGTCCAGGGTGGCACTTACTGAATTTTCTACAGCTCAGCAGAAATAAGCCTCCTTCTTTCTTTAGTCTAGCTTTTGAACACCTGAAGAATCTAAACACCAGGCCCAATGTAGTCTGAGCAAGGTGCATTTTTAGACACATCAGAAGATCCAGGCAGAAACCATTAACAAAACCAGTATTGGTGTCCCTTTTTGCATACAGGGGAGGGAACCAGTGGCTCCATCCATGACCATTGCTCACCAGGGTCTTTCACTGTTCTCTAAGACAAAGCCCAACCTCTTTACCATGGGCTCCCGGGCTCTCCAACATCTTACCTTTGCTGACTTCCCTGGTCCCCTCTTGTGTGACACCACTCCTCTGTCTCTCTAGTCCCTATTTTGCACTGACCTCATTTTAGGTCCCTTCTGCCTCCAACTCCCCATGTGAATTTGGGTACATTCTATTTTTGTGACCTGAAATGATTCCTTCTTTTTTCCATCTCTCTCAATCCTTGCCCTCCTCTGTGCCTGGTAAACTCCTCCTCATCCTTCAAAGCCCAGATCAGATGGTACTTCTGGGAACACTCTCCTGATCTCCTAGAACACCAGGTCAAATTCCGTTACTTGATTTCTTCATCCTTTATTCAAAAATTATACTTGTCTTCAACCTACCATGTGTCTGCAATTGAAGTATATGATTTACATGAATTGATTCACTAAGAAGTATGTGCTAAGGTTATCTTTAATTTAAAAATGAGGAAACTAAAATTCAGAGAGAGAGAGAGAGATTGAGTACTTGTTTCAGGATGTCAGAGGCTGGTAAATCACCAACACCAGAATTCAGCAAACCCACAAACAAACCCTTTTCATCATGATATTTAACCTTTGAGTGGAGAGAAAAAAAGTTCAAATGGTAAAATGGTAGGTATAAGACTCAAATATGTAAATTATCTCCTCCCATATGTTAAAAATAGAAATGGAGCAAGACTCCAAGGAAAGATAACCTTGTAATAAGATAATAATAGCTGTCACCTGGTAATGGCTCCGTGAGTGAATTGCTATATCCTTTCAGTTTTTCTCCAGTTTCCTAATTTCCTGTGTCTGCCTATTTCTCTTACAATGGAAAGATGCTCAGCTTTAAAAGAACATTCAGGAGCCAAATGTGTACTGTCTTGAAACAACATTATAATAAGTCCTACAATTGAAAAAAAATGTGCCCACAATATCACCACACTAAACAAACCAACTGTTTTCAATTTTGCATTTGCCTACCAGGACTCATCTCTTAAAAATATTTCATTTCTGCATAGTTATAATCGTAGTGTACAGTGGGTATTCAGTTCTTCACAATTAATGCTGCACCCTGCTCATCATCCCGGGGAATCTCCTATCATCCTGGAATCGATAGTGCAGTTCCGGTGTTAGCAAAGCCTCCAAGGCTAGCACGGTCTCTGCTGTCAACGCAGCCTGGCTTGGCATTGCTTCCTCCACTGAGAGACTTACTCATTCATTCTGAGATAGCAATTGGGGAATAAAGAGAGGGAGCTACTGAGGCTCAGGGGAAACACCCAGGAAGCACTGAGGTGCACAAAGTGCCCAGGAATGGTGGCAACTCCTGAGCACCTGCCCTTGGCCCTCACACTTGACTCTTGCAGCACAAGGGCAACATTCACGCTCAGGGAAAGTGGCATGGAATTATGCAGCTCCTCCCTGGCTACACCTCTAGTCCAGACCTGAGCAATTGTCCTGTAAACATTAACACCCTACCTCTGTGAGTTGCTGTGTCGCCCTCTGGAAATAGCCAGCATCCTCCTTTGAACTCAAGTTCCTTGCTGTACCCCAAAAATGTCTCTCTTGAGATTGCCCCCATTCTCCCTTGATGTGTATCTGCCTCCCTATATAAATCTCTGTCTATGCCTTTGACTGGCTCCTGGTGAAATTCTTTCCCATCATGTATGCCAAGAACCCCGCTGGTCCTACATTGAGTTCCCCCTACTCTCTGGGAACTCTGTGGATCCTTCTTAGGAGACATCTCTCCTCCTCAAATAGCTTTTGAATTCTTTCTCTGCACCAGGCACTTGCTAGATGTGCAAGAGTCAGCTGCAACGGGAAGTTAATGGGTCTCTCCCTTAAGAAATTTCCATAGACAGTAGGACATTTCCAGAATGAGAGCCATGGATTTAGGCCCTCGAAATTTTCCCTTCCATTTAATGCCTTAAAGTGGTAGATTTTGGAGCACTTTATAGGATTATTTTATATCCCTTATCACTTTTAATTATCCAGCATCTGGGAAATGGGAGGAATTTTTCTCAAATGATGAGACTGAGATCCCAGGAGTTTATTTGATTTGTTAAAAGTCTCTTCATCCAGGAGAAATAGAGCCGCACCCTACACTGGGTGCTTTGACTTGATTTCCCCACTATTAATATTTCTGTATCAGAATATACCTCAGTCTCTTTAAACAGTTACAGATTATTCTACTGTGTGGATGAACAGTAACTGATAACCTATTTCCTGTTGATAGAAGTTTATGTTGTCACAATTTTCATTATCATAGTACTGCAATTAAAAATCCTTATAATATATCATTGCACAAATATATTTCTGTTAAAGGCTTATAAAAATGTATATAGGTTAGAGAGTATGCAAATTATAAATTTTGACAGCCCAATAAAGACTTCCTTAATAACATTATATAATACTTATTTCCCAGAAACTATGCTATAAATTTTTTCAATGTTATAATCGATCTGTGGGTCTGTTTAATTTTATAATTTCAATCTTTTTAAAATGTTAAGACCTGAAGATATCCATTATAGTCTCAATTCTGCTCATCACTAAATTTAAGCATTTTTTTCATATGCAAATGGACTTCTGTGCGTCACCTAGGGAGAACTTTCTAAAGTCTATAGAGAGGGACCCGGGGCAGGGGCAATCTAGGACAGGATTTGCTGTGGGAGCTCATGGTCTCTGCAGTCAAATCCAAAAAGCAAATGGAAGCCAAAAATGGAGGACGAATTACAAAGTCAATGGTCAGATGGCCAGAGAGAGACAGAGAGGCAGAGAAGTGACAAGAAGTAGGACCTGTCAAAGAGTTTGTCCATAAGGGCAAAGGCAAAAATAAGGGTGTGGACACTCTTGTGGTTTCCAGTACATTCTGCAGGAGCAGCTCTTTCAAGGAGCTATGTCTCCTTGGGCATGAAACTGTCTTAAGAAGAAAGTCGGTGTCTAGAGAGCTCAAGCAGATTCAAATTCACTATGAATATCACAATGCTTGGCTCCGGGGGTCCCTCACTTGCATAATAGCCCACTTCCAATGCTGGAGAGGGGCCCTAGCAGGGGATTCACATGGTCACATCTCTATAAAGTTTGCAAAACTTGATATATGAACTTCAACAGGTGAAGACTAGTATCTCTTTCTGCTCCAACTTCCCTATATCATATTATCCATATGCTGGGTACCCATGGACATTTTTAGGAACTGGTCTGATAGACACTTAGTTGAAGATACATTTAGCTTGTGATTGGTGAAAGATATTCAGATGGCACCCAAGTTGTTGCCAATCTCTCCAGTGCAAGCATGTGTCCACGGACTCTCCTCCAACCCACTGAGCTCACTCACCTGCTTGAGGACATGAGGAGCCTAGAGGTTATATTAGCAAAGAAATGTGTCCTGCAGTATTTGGTGCCAGAATTAGGAGGAGGATTTAAGAGAACAAGTGGAAAAAGTTTGAAAGATGTGGTGCAGAAACTAAGCCGTGAAAAATTCTGTATTCATCAGATGTACATAATTATAAGCAGAAATTTCTGTTCAATTGATTTCCAGTCAAAATAAAAGTTCTTTCCTGTCAGAATATACTCAGGAAAGCAGGATTTTATGGACTATATAATTATAAACCTACTATAATTTTTATGAGACTCCCATGAAATATAATTTATCAGAAATACTGTGTTTGAAGGGTACAAACCTGTATTCTTCAGTAAGTACATCTGTGTGCGAAGCTGCATGTTTTATGCATTCCAAGTATCATTTTTTTATTGCTTTGGATAAACCATATTAGAAAAAGACCAGATTGCCTTTCTTTTCTCTCTATAGAAGCCATTACAAAGGCATCATCATAGCAAAATGCAAATTGTATAATGGCCAAGTTGTAGGAAAGAATTATTCTAGAAGTATAATAATAGCAGTTAATTCATTAAAATGTTATTTTATTTTTCTGGATTTTGTAGGTTTTTAAAATTTTTGTCAGCTTTTCAAAATTAGTATTCTGGCATGATTTCTCCTTCTAAGAAACTATAGAAATGATCCCTGAAAGTAGGTCTTTGATTTTTTTTTTTAATTCTAAATAAATATTTTTATGCCTAAATTCCTGCCTTTCCATTCTTTTGCTTGATGAAGGCTTCATGTGGCAGACTCCCAAAATCTAAGACATTGCAGGGTTTGGATTTGGCCCCAGTGATCTCTTTAGTCCAAACCACAGGCATAGGAAAGAGTTGGTTTTATGTCTTCTTTTGCTTCAGCCCATGTTGTTAATATACATTTGGTGGCCAGTGTGCAGTAGCCATTCAAACCTTTTCTGCATGAATAAATGGCCCTTCTTCTTGCTCTAAGATGTACCTCTAGACTTCAATTGGTAATATGTTTGATTATGATTATGCAAAAATATCCACTGTATTCTCTACCTTCACTGCCATACGTGGAGGGTACTCAATCTTCTGCTTATGGGGAACTTGGGCGTGTGACTGGTCTTGATCTGGTGGGAGGAATATGCTGGCCACTCCTGGGCTATTCTGCTTGTCCTGGGAAGTAGAGAGCCATGTGCCCTTATACCCAGACCCAACCTGCAGCCTCTGGGCACAACTGAACTCGGACTGGCACAATTCCTGCTTTTCATGTTCAATTTAAAATCTAACCCCCATTTAAGCAGACACATGGTTTCGGGGTAACATGGACCAGCCAAAGTCAGAAGCATGAAAAAACAGCCTTGCAACACAACCACTTAGACAAAGTCAAATATAGATTTAACAACTAATTATAGGAGAAAGCTGCAAAGTGCGTTGTAAAATCAAGTGTTTGCACAGAAACATTTTTGCTAGAAAGCAAAGTGGTAGCTCATTTGCATGTTCGGTATTGTTAGCATACAAAGGAGCTGAACTGCTAAAATTAAGATAGTGAGTTGTTTGAAAACCTCATTTTAAAATAGAATAAATCACGCCACAGACAGATGTTTAAGAATGTGCCTGATGTGGAGAGAGCTGGCCTCCAGTGCCAGGGTTGCCAGGGGTTGAGCTGTCATGTCATCAAACTCTTCTCTAAACCTCAGGCATCGGGGACCAGGAATGTGGGAAACTCATGCTCTGCGGCTTCCTGGAAAAGTATCAGGGTTGAGAATACACAGCCTGTGTCTGGGTCAGGAGGGCAAGTGTCAATGCTGGCTGCCACTGGTGGCCCAAGAATCTGTCCTAGCAAGTGCCAATGGTTCCACCTGCAGCAGGATGAACCGAGGACGTCTCCTAGGGTACAAGGTGTCAGGAGATTCCCTTCCTCAGGGACTGACCCTGCACCTGCCTCATGTGAGAGGGAGCTCCTGTCCTTCCCCTCAAATGCTAATCTTGGCTCTGTCAGGGAGTATTTGTTTTTTAACTGTCATCTGACTTGTGAATTGTTATGATTGACATCAAAATCCCAAGGGATGGAGGGGTAGCTCAATGATAGTGTGCTTGCCTAGCATGCACAAGGACCGGGGTTTGAACCCCAGCACCACAAACACAGCTGAGTGATGGAGAAACAAAGACCAGCATAAAAAATACATAAAATTGATTCTTCCTCCTCTTTTAAAAAAATGAAATTGATTTTTCCTCCTCTTTAAAAAAAAATCCCATTTTATAGGTGGAGGTGTGAAGAATAGGGGAAATTTTAAAATGTCTCCAAAGTATAATAAGGCAATAAATGAAATGTCTCAGGGACAACCAAAGTCTAATTACAGAGATCAGTGATTATCAGACTTCTAATTGCACTCCCCATCAGAAGGAAAGGGTGTCCCCCTCAGCAATCTGTTTGTTTATAATGTGTGTGTGTATGACTGTGCTATCTTCCTTTGTATTTATTTATTGTGGGCCTTCAACTTGCCAAGCATGCATTCTGCCACTGATTTATACCACCAACTTTCATTATGCCCCAAAAAAGAAATATAAAAATGATGAAACAAAGAAAAAACGGAAATCTTGTTAGTTTCTTCACACCCCAAAATGGCTCATTTTCTGGTGGGCAAGATTTTTCCCATTTTGGAAAGAAGCACTTAGCCATTATGCCTTTCATTCTGGACCCTCTAGGCTCAGGAATTCTTATCCTTTTTCTTTTTCTTACATGTGCCTATATTAGTTTCCTATTTTTGCTATAAGAAACAATCACTAACACAGTGGCTTAAAATAATGCACAATTATTCTATTATGGTTCAAGAGATCAGAAAAACAAAATCAGCTTGCCCGGTCTAAAGCGCAGGTGACAGCAAGAGGCGCTGGAGGAGAATATCCCCTCTCCCTTCTCAGCCTCTAGTGGCCACCTGCTTCCCTAGACTCAGCACCTTCCTTCACTTTGAAACATCATGTTGCTTTCTTCGGTGACTTTACTGTACCTTTATTTTATGAGAGTCCTTATGATAACCTTGAGCTCATACAAATAGTCCAGGATAATCTGCCCATTGCAAAACCCTCAAATAAATCACAGCTGAAGTTGCTTTAGCCATAGGCTCTGAGGATGAGTAGAATATGGGTATAGGTCTATCATAATTCTCTCTAGCAATTCTTGATTGTGGCCTTCTACAGACTCAGAGTTCCACAGGACAGACCACCTTGTAGGATGACAACTTGCTCTGGTTTGCTGAGATTTTACTGATACTTGCACAGAATATCCCATGTCCTTGGAAACTTCTGAGCTCCAGGAAATTCAGGAAGGTCCTTTCACTACTACACGTAGGTGCATGGTGTGGAGAGTCCAAGGCTTTATTTATTTATTTACTTTTGGTATCAGGGATTAAACCCAGGGCTGCTTCACCACTGAGCCCTTTTTTCCCTAGCCCTTTTTATATTTTATTTGGAGGCAGTGTCTCAGTAAGTTGTTTAGGGCCTTGCTTAGTTGCTGAGGCTGTCCTTGAACTTGCAATCCTCCTGTCTCAGACTCCCGAGTTGCTGGGATTATAGGCATGTGCTACCATGCCCGGCCCAATGCCTTGTTTAGGGAGCACTTACTGAGTGTTAAACTGACTCTTGCTCAAGGGCAGAAATGACTGAGTCTCCCTTTAAGTCTCTCTAGACCTTTCTATCCCTTTTAATTCCTGTTTATAGCCCAGATCATCCCAGAATCCTGAACATTTTTCCATGCCAGCTTCTTTTCATGATCTCTGCATTTCTGTGTACTAACACATGGTACAAATTATTTCATGCAAGAGAATCCTGGTCTTCTGTTCAACATATTCAACTGATGAAACCAAACATTAAATAGCTTTTATTTTAATCCTCTTTTGGGACCTCAAATAGTCCTAAATTTTAACAAAGTGCTGAATAGGTACATACTGCCTTGCAAGCCAGGTACACAAAACTCCAGAGTAATGAAGGGGTAAACAGAAATAGAGAAGTACACAGGGTCTTACCTGGTGACATATTGTTAGAAGTGTAAGTTCAAAGCCATTGCCTAAAGAAGCAGTTCCTAAACTTTAGCAATTTTCATAATTTTTGAAATTAGTGTTGTATCTTTCCATCAACAGTATCATTTTTTTATTTTCATAATAAGTCAACTTTGAAAACTTAATACATTTAAAAAGAAAATGATGTGTTTAACAAATATTATTTTTTTCTGATTATATACCACAGTAAATACGGAATGAAAATATTTATCCTTATAAATACCTATTGCAATGTTGTGACTATGACAGTGGCTTAAAACAACTGTTATCATCTCCCGGTTTCCATGGATCAGAAATTCAGACAAAGCTTAACAGGGTCAGTCATGCGGCTCAAGATTTCTCACGAGATTTCAGTAATGTTGGTTGGGACAGGTTTAAGTTCCTTGTGGGCTGCGGTAGTGAGGGCCTCAGTTCCTCTCTGGTTGTGGTTAGCCACTTGGACCTCGCCCCATAGAGCACAGGCTCCTCTGAATGGAGCAAGTGCTAGAGTAAGACTGGGAATGCTTACGAGATAGATGTCTCAGTCCCTTATACCCAACCACATTGTAAAAGTGACATCCTATCACCTTGGAGATAAGTCATATTGTCCCAGTCATAGTTGAGAGGAGGAAATAATTCAACGGTGAGGTGGGAATCTCGGGGGCTATGTTTGAAATATGTAATACCCTAATCTCTCTCTGAAATCAACTTGTGAATTCTTCAGCTCTGTGTACCCCACACTGCAGCAATCCCTCATGCTGGGGGTGCAGTGAGTTTTTCTTGTCACCAGTGGTAGCTGGGAGAGTAGAGTGGGGCTTGGGGTGTGGGAGAGTGTGGTCAGCCACAGAGAAAGACCTCAGTAAAGACATGGATGACTCTCAGAGTGGAAGAGTTAAGAGGCTGCTCACAAACCCGTTAACTGGAGTGAAGGGATCACAGTAGGGAAAGTCAAGGTGGAAAGTTTTCCAAGCTGTGAGAAAATCCCAGAACAATTTAGCCAACCTCCACCCTCTTATTATACCTACCAGGTCCTCCTTAGTGGGAAGCTAAATAAATTGCTTCTTCAGCTACAGGGGAAAAATTGTTTCTCAGATAGATTTTGACAGGTACCATTTGATAAATGTATATTTGATAAAAATTTTCAGTCTCTGAGGCAGATTTTTCCAAATTGTTCTTCCTACCCTAGCCATTCTGGGAAGTCCCCCAAGTCCTTGAGAATCAAGATCTTATCCAATTCTCCAGAGCAAGAGTCAGCAAACGATGGAAGCCAAACCTGGCCAGCTGCCTGCTGGTTCACAGCCTAAGAACCAAGAATGATTTGCACAATTTGAAATGGACTAGTACCGACATAGTAGCTTGGATTCTGCCCCTCTACTAGCAGACTCTGAAACATTTATCATCTGGTCTTTTAAGAAAAAGTTCGCTTGCCTCTACTCTAGAGCTCCCCTTCTGAAAAAAGGGACAGGGATCCGCAAAAGACGAGTTCAGCTGTTTAGGAAAGGCAGTGATGGAGAAGAAAGGAGGGAGGAAAGAAGGGAAGATACCAGGACGCTCAGTGCTGCGTACCTGCTCTTGCTTCATACACTCACCCTGGTGCCTGGAGATGCTGCTTCGAGATTCCATTGTCCTCCTAGTCATCAGAATCTCTCCCATGAGAAAAAATGGAAACATCCTGAGATGAAACAACCAAGATCATTTTAGAAACTACCCAAGCAGGAACACAGTAAACAACTGGCTTGAAAGATGTCACATTATCAGGACATAATTGTGGTGGTGACTTGGAACAGAGAAGTGCTCTGCAAAAACCTTGACTCTAAGATGGGAGAGAGGTATGGGAAAGAAACAGTTCCAAGAAAATAACCAAAGAGCAAAGAACTCAACAGAAGGGGAGGTACGTGAAGAGAGCGGGAGATGTTCCCGTCACAAAGGACGCAGCCCAGAGACCTCAGCCTCTGCAGGACAGAGGAACAAGATCTGAAGGAGTGCTCTGAGTTTCGGGTTTGCAGCAACACTTCCTGTGCCTTTTCACTGAAAATAGAGCAGAATGAAGTTTGAAAATCCTGTAGCCATGTAACTTATGCCCCCCAACTTATTTTTTTTTTAGTAGATCCACTGACAGGAAGGGAGGGCACTGAGCCATAGGAGATACAGAAGGACTTTCTGTCCCATGATGCAGTAATAATAGATGCCATGGCCAAGAGCAGAGGAGACACAGGAGGAAGAAGCACTGGGCCCCCTCGACCTCTGAGGCCAGCCGTTTAGCCAGTGTCATTCCACTTCCTCTTTCTGTCAATGAACTGCTGGAAGGTGTTCATTTTTATCAGTCTACAATGCTCCTTAAAATTGGGTTGGAACCAATGAATGCATTAATGAGCCTGGGGTGAGTGACATTCTCCCAGTCATTAATACTTTAGTTACCGGCTCTGTAGGCATTAGGAGGCGTTTAGTGTGCCTCCCTGAAAATATAAATTAAGCTAATAATAAAGTAAACATTGGTTCACCTACAGAGCAACCCCACAGTACTAAGTTTCAGGCATATTTGACAAGAGAGCTGCCTTCATTTCTCTGAAACTCTCTCAGATTTGACCTTTCCTGCATGTCATTCAGGACCTTAGCCTCATTTTCCTCAGAGGTAGAGAGAGATGCTTTCCCCCTGTAGTGCAAAAGCTTTGCTTTCCGCAAACATCTAGTGAAGTACTGGGCTCCACTGTAATTGGACTTTCTTAGCGGACGTACCCACCCTTGAGCCAGTCACTGTGCAAGGGGTCCCATTACTCTGACTTATACCTGCCACGTTCCACTTCTTGATCTGTAGAGGATTAAATTCATCCAAATCCCAGCACTTGTTATGGGCAGGAATGGGAGAGCCACAGATCATCAGCTTCAACATCTGCTACTCTATTGGCTAGTTGGGAAGTAAGGAAGGTCCTCTTTCTCCATCTTTTCCTTTCCCTTTCCTAAAGATCACATCTTGCTTCCCCTCAAGTTAGGTTTAACTCTGTAAAGCTGTGGAACAAGAGGCTCGTTAACTTCCAAGGTTACTTACTCAGTTTACTGACTTGAGAGATTTTCAGCACACAGAGTAATGGTATTCAGAGGGAGCTCAGAAGACCTCCTGATGGGAGGACAGGGAACTGTGAGTCCAGAGACTCAGAGAACTACAGAATAGAGTAAGAGAGACGAGAGAGATAGATGAACAGAAATCAGATCCTGTGGTTGACAGAGGCTGTGGTAAGAAAGGAGAGGTTGCAAAGAGATATAAGGAAGCTTTTGAGGGTAATGAATTTGTCCATCATACTGGTTGTGAGGTGGCTTTCAAGACATCAACATGCATCAAAATGTAATCAAACTATAAAGTAGAAATAAATGTAGCTTGTTATATGTCAGTTATACCCTAGAAAAGCTGGTGGGAAAAAAGGTTACATGTTAAGGGACTCAATATTGTTGATTATCAGTTCTTCATAATTTGATCTGTAGATTCAACACAATCCCTATCAAAACCCTAGCATGTCCTTTTCATGGATATAGACAAATTGATCCTACAGTTCCTATGGAAAAGCAAAAGACTCTCAGTAGCCAGCACAACACTGAAGATACAAAACAAACTTAAGGGACCGACATGACCCAACTTCATGACTTACTATAAACCCCCAGCGGTCAAGTCTGTATGAGTCTGATAAAACAACAAATGCGAAAATTCATGTAACAGAATAGAAAGTCTCACAACAGACCCAAACAAATACAGTCAACTGAATTTTGACAAAGATGAAAAGTCAGTTCAAAGGAAGAAAGACAGTCCCCTCAACAAATAGTGCTTGGAGCCACTTTGTCTTCCATATTTAAACAAAACAAAAAACTGAGGACATTGCTCTTTTCACAAAAAAAATTGACTCAAAATGGACCATAGACCTATATCAAAAATTCAAAACTACAAAGTTTCCAAAAGTCATTAGTAAGAGAAACTCCAGGTGACTTCAACTTTGATCATGTTTTCAGATACTTACCAAAAGCCTAATCAATAAGTGAAAAAATTGATAAGCTGGACTTCATTGCACTTAAAAATTTCTGCTTTGCAAAAGAGATTGTTAAGGGAATGAAAAAACAAGCCACAAACTGGGAGAAAATATTTGCAAAACACATACCTGATCCAAACAATACAAAGAACTCGTAGAACTCCATGAGCAAAGGAACAGCTAAATTTTAAAAAAATGGACAAAAGAAAGTCTGAATAAGCATCTCATCAAAGAAGACACGCACATGGGCAAATAAGTGTATGAAAGAGTGTACAACGCCAATGGCCACTGAGGAACCGCAAGCTAAAATAGCGAGAAACGATGGCACAGAATTGGTTCATCTATTACAATTAGAACGCTAAAATCCAAAACAATCAAAACACCAAATTCGGGCAAATATGTGGAATAACAAACTCTCATTTGCTATTGATTCAAAATAGTATGGCTACTTCAGTAGACAGTTTGACAGTTTCTCACAGAGCAAAACAAAATATTTCCATATGATCCAATAATTGTACTCTTAGGTATTTACCCAATTGTGTTGAAAACTTTTGTCCACACAAAAATATGCACATGGATGTTTTTAATGGCTTTATTTACAATCACCAATAACTGCAAGAAACTGAGATATCCTTTAGTGGGTGAGTAAACAAACTGTGGCACACCAATACAATGGAATATTATAAAGTAATAAAAGAAATAAGCTATCAGTTTACAAAAAGACATGGAAAAAACTTAAATGCATATTGTTTGGTGAAAGAAAGCACTCTGAAAAAGAGTACCTATGATATGATTCCAGCTGCAGTCAGCCCTTTATAGCCACAGGGGTTCTGCCATTGCAGATTCAACTGAACATGGAGAGAAAGCATTCGTAAAAAATTTATATCTGTCCTGAGCACATTCAATTCTTTTTTTCCTTCTCATTATAACCCTAAACAATACAATAACAGCTATTTACACAGCATTCACATTGTATTAAGTATTATAAATCATGTAGAAATGATTTGAAGTATATGAAAAGATATATATATATATATATATATATATATATATATATATATATATAACTTATATACAAATACTACCAATTTTATATAATGGATTTGAGCATCCATGGGCTTTTGTATTCAAGAGAATTCTAGAACTGGTGCCCTACAGGTACTGAAGGAAGATGGTAGAGAAGATTCTAGAAAGTACATAAGTCTAGAGACAGTAAGAAGATCAGTGATTGCTAGGAGATTGGGAGAGGAGAGTGGATGAATAGTTGATACACAGAGGAATTTTAGAGTAGGATATTCTGTATAAAACAGCAATTGTAAATCTGTGATATCACACATTTCTCAAAACCCAGAGAACTTCACAATACAAAGAGTGAATATTAATGTCTATTTTTGAAAAATTAATTTGTGAGATCAGGGAATCCAAGTAAAGAATGACACTGCACCACACTACATGTGGTATGCCTGTTTGAGACCACAATCACTGGAGGAGATAAGGCGGAAATACACTAACCAGAGACACATCGGAAATGAATAGACTCTAAAACCAAAGGCAAAAGAACTTCACATAAGCACTGTAATCTCATGAATATGGTTCTTTCCCATGGAATTATGGGTTAGCAATTTTGACGATGCCATATATGTTTATGGAAATATTGTAGTGAGATTTATATAAGAAAACATAATGATGCATGCGGTCATGGGTCAGAGTCGGAGACATCAGCAAGAACTCATGTTTATTTTAAGATAAAGACAATTGCCTATAGAAATATTCATAGATGTGTACATATACATGGGTTAGTATAAACACATATGCTTCTTTGTTCTCTTGGCCAAGAAGGTTTGGATTTAATGACATCCCATTATCAACAAGCGTATCTAACACGCAGGTCTTGATTCCCAATACCATCTCCAACAAAAATAACCAGGATGTGGTAAACAAACAAGATGAGCCAGGAGCCTCTTTCAGGGCTAGAAAATTAGGAAATGCTTGAAAAGAACAGTACGACATTGGCTCGTAAGCCAAAAAGCCATGCTGGAGGCATCACAATACCTGACTTCAAATTATACCTCAGAGCTATAGTAATAAAAACTGCATGGCACTGGTTTAAATACAGACACATAGAGGAATGGAACAGAATAGAAGACACTGAGAAATCCCACACATCTACAGTCATCTGATCCTTGACAAAGGTGCAAAAGAACATACATTGGAGAACAGACAGCTTTTTAAAAAAAATAGTGGTAGGAAAACTGGTTATTCATATGTAGAAGAATGAAACTAGACACTTATCTCTCACCCCATACAAAAAGCAACTCAAAATGGATCAAAGATCTAGAAATTGGGTCATAAACTATGCAACTCCTAGGAGAAAAGTAGGGTCAACACTCCAGCATATGGGCACAGACAACTTTCTCAGTGCAACCTTTAAAGATCAGGAAATAATGCCAAGAGTTAATAAACCAGATGGCATCCACTTAAAAACTTTGGCACAGAAAAGTAAACAAGAACATGAAGAGAATCTACAGAATGGGAGAAAATCTTTGCTATCTATTCTTCTGACAGAGGATTAATCTCTAGATTATATAATGAACTAAAAAAGTTTATTTCCAAACACCCCACAAAAGGTCAATTAATAAATGAATTAATTAGGCACATCTCAAAAGAAGAAATATAAATGGCTAAAAATATGAAAAAATGTTCAACATCATTAGCAATTAGGGAAATGCAAATTAAAACTACTCTGAGATTTCTTTTCACTCCACTCAGGATGGTAGTCATCAAGAATACAAACAATAATAAATGCTGGAGAAGATGTAGAGAAAAAGGAACACTTTCATACTCTCGGTAGGATTGTAAATTAGTACAAGCACTAAGGAAATCAGTATGAAGCTTCCTCAAAAGATGGGTCATGGAACCACCATATGGCCCAGCTATATGGGCCTTGATTTTTTATCCTAAAGAATTAAACTCACCATACTGTAGTGAGACAAGCATATCCAGCACTATTCACAATTGCCAAACTGTTATCAATAGATGAATGGACAAAGAAAATGTGATATACATATAATATGTATATATACACAATAGAATTTTATTCGATCATAAAGAATAATGAAGTTATGTCATTTGCAGGTCAATGGATAGAACTAGAGATCATAATGTTAAGTGAAATAAGCCAAACTCAGAAGATTGAGGGTGGTAGGTTTTCTCTCATATGTGGAAGGTAGAGAGGAAACAAAAGCTCATGGTGGTGGTATGAGGGAATATCCTGAAAATAAGAGAGAGATCAGTAGAGCAGAGGAAAGGAATGGGGGAGGAATAGGTGAAGGAAATTGGAGGTTCTGGGGAGAGATGTTAGCCAAATTATATTATTATGTACTGTGCATGTCTGAATATACAACAAATCCCACCATGATGTACGACTATAATGCACCAATAAAAACTGTGAAAGCTTCTTTGGAATGCTGAAAAAATGTGCTGTGGGCATGATGGGAGGGAATAGGGGCCAACTCAAATAGTGCCCAATGTTCAAAGCTAAAACAATTTAAGAAACAAAATAAATAAGATAGTATTAGGTTACATTCCAGAGTATATAATAAATATCCATGAGTGCATACTGATATAAATAATTGAATAAATTAATAAATGTGGGAGAAGACTCAAATTTCCTATGCAGAAGAATGCTAAATAAATTATGTAGATACCCTATTCTCCAGGAGTCAGAATCCTCAACCCTTAAGGGTGAGCTGCACACTGCGGCTCCCTTCTGAAGAGAGAAGGGTGGGAAGGGGTGAAGGGGAGAGCCCCTGTGCAGGGACGAACTCTGCCTGAGTCAGGTGGTCTATGTCAATGACCATAACGATCAATCACATTGACATATGCATCCTTACGCAATGTGATCATGATGACACTCTACCTTTGCAATCCTCTACGAAACCCACTAAGCAAACTCATCATGAGAAAAACATCAAATTCCCAGAGACACATCCTACCTGTGTGACCAGTCTTCCTCAAAACTGTCAAGGTCATCAAAACAAGGAAAGTCTGAGAAACTGTGAGAGCCAAGAGGACTCTAAGAAAATGAGACAACTAAATTTAAATGGTATGCTAGTTGGGACCCACCATATTAGGTAAAAATGAAGGAAATCTGAGGTTAGTTAATAATAATGAAATACTATTGCTTTATGAATTGTAATAAATACCACATATATCTAAGATGTGAATAATAGGGGAAACAGTGTGTGAGCTAGGGATAATAGAAAAAGCTCTGTATTATATGCTCAATTTTATGCAAATATAAAACTGTTCCAAAAAATAAACTCTAGCAATTAAGATAAAGTTACATGACTTGTGATGTCTAGAGATGGGCCTCTTATGTGTCTGGACTCTAAAAATCTGGGTCCTTCACTATGGGGAGGCTGCCTTTGGACATTGGCAGGTACTACCTTGAGGTGAGTTGGGACCTGGTCACGTGAGTCAGGCAGTAACTCTTCTGAGGATGTGGGCCAATTCTGTTTGCACTTCCTGTGTCTGAATGGTTAACACCGCTCATGTGCAGCAGGAAGGAGGAGGGCTGGGGAGGGTGAAGAGATAGGCTTACCTCCTACAGAGTTTATGGAAGCCCAGGAACCTACACTATATACAACTTAATCCTCATGTTTATGTCTGGGAATATATTAAATGCCATCTGCCTAACCATTTGCCATGTTATAAATTAAGGTGACATCAACAATGCTCTAACACCAAGGGGCTCTCTGCTGTCTTCCAGTTTGATATTAAATGGGTTTTGTTACCAAACTCTTCTTACAAACATGAAAAGAACAGTTGCCAGCCTTCTGGAGCAGCAGATGGTCTCCGAGGCTTCCCAACGCAGGCTCTCTGTGAAAGTTACAGGATTTACATTTTCTTTGCTGCAAAGGGTTGGCTGTGTAGTGGCTGCGACTGGGGAGAGCCAACATCCTGTGGATGAGGCGGAATCCTGGGGCTGTCTCTTTCTTGCTCTAAGAACTCATGTATGTTACTTAACAATTTGCAATCTCAGTTTTCCTACCTGTATGATGGGATTTACAACACCAAACCTCAGAGAAGTATAACAAAATTTAAATGCAAAGTTCATATTTCTCTAACTATTCTTTTTTTTTTTTTTTTTACCAGGAATTGAACTCAGGGGCACTTAACCATTGAGCCACATCCCCAGCTAATATATATAAATATCTATATCTTTTTTTTTTTTTTTTTTTTTTGAGACAGGATCTTGCCTAAGTTGCTTAGGATCCAAGTTGCTGAGGTTGTTTTTAAACTTTCAATCCTCTGACCTCAGCCTCCTGAGCTGCTGGGATTACAGGTGTACTGCACCCAGCTAGGTTCCTCTAACTATTCTTGACTCAAAGCAAAAGCTCTGTTTTGTATCATGTCCTGGTTTGCATACATGTGCACATACATTCACTCAAACACATAATCAACACCGAGTCTTCATGAAACACAACTAATTCTTGTGAAATTTTTCTCCTCTAACATAATTTTTCCATTCTAATATAATCAATGTTAGTTATTCGATTGTGTCTTTTTTATTTCATAGCAGTCTAGTAAATTAATTTTAGACCTTTTAAAGCTCACAATCACCAAATTAAAAAAAAAGATTGTTTAAACACACAAAAATATGCTTAGCACCTCAAATGTTTGCAGTAAATGCTAGGTGGTAATATTCCTTTTGGTAACATTATTAATTGTGGCAAAATGACTTAAGTAGTTAGAGTACCAAACAGCATCAATCTTTCTCCAGCTGTTCCCACAAACTCAGTCAAAGGACAAGTTCTTCCCTAAGCTTGCAGAGAATCCTCTGCAATAGCAATTCAGGCCAGTGTTCTCATTGAAACCCATGTGTTTAGAAAGGAGGTGCTTCCCCCCGTCCCCCAGCCCCTTCCAGCCTCTGGCAAGCTCAGCACCTCTCTGTTCCTCACATTTCTGCTACTTCCAAGTCCCGACCAGGACAGAGACTCAGGTGCTCACAGCAGTAACTAGCTCATTAAAGTGTGCTGTATTAGATTCCATCTTTTCCCGAGGTCCCTTCCTATTCTCTAGCACTGATTCCTGGAGTCATTTCCAAAATACAGGATTGCAATCACCTTCTAATCTCAAGGTTGGCTAATCTTAAGCATCCAGCCTAAGGCTGTTCCGTGTGTTCTGTGCATTCTTAGTACACTCACAAATTCAGCTCACTGCCGACACAGTGGTGCTGAACCCTGTAGAGTCAACCCAAGTTGTCTCCGTCATGTTGGCTCCAAAGTCATTGGACAGAGGTAAAGATGGTCCACTGATCCTCGCATGATTGAGAGCCGACCGTGAGGACCTCCTTGCTTGTTTTCCTTCCCCTCTTCCTCTTGCCGTCAGGGAAGCTCCTACCTCCTGCACAGGTCTGAGTGCTTAACAGGTGTTCAAATCATACAAGATGTCTATTTGCCCATCTCTCTCAAACAAATAAAGTACTCTGATCTTAAACATGGAATAAATTTATTTGTCTTTCGTTCTTAAAGCATGCCTAATATCCTGTGGGTCTAGAAGGGCCACCCCCATATCACTCACAGGAGCGCCCACAAAACTACATTTTCTTCAGACAGAACACATCTTTTATTGGGCTTGTGTCTGTGATAATGATGCAGGTGAATTTTATCATTCCTTTCACCCTACTAGTAATGAACAAATTCACTGCGTATTACTTTGGACTTGATCTCTGGCAAAACACTACTGGAACAAACAATTTGATTTGTCAACACCTTTACAAGGGCTCCTCAATCAATGTCACAAATCCACATTTAAACAGCAAAGTACATTTGACTGCAAGACCCTGGACTGATTAGAGCTCCGAGTTCAGAGAATTGCTCCAGACAGGGCAGCAATCAGATTATTAACTCCACTTGAAAATACTCTCTGCTGCCCAGGATTAGCATGCATATTTTGATATAGATCGATAAGCAATCTCCTTTCTATAAGAAATGCCTGCAACATTCATTTGGCTGATCAAAGGTAGATATCAGCTGGCTGTGACAGCTAGCTATTGTTTCCCTGCTTTCTTTACAGAAGAGCCTCTGTTTAAAAAATTCTCTAGCTCCTTTTCAGCTCATAGTGGAAGCCAAAAAAGAGCCACAAAATCCTATCTCCCTCTCAACACTGAAACGCAATTAGTGCAGAGGGCCTTGAATCTTTCTTGAGCTCACTTGACCCGTTTCCAGTGTTCACTGATAAGAAATGCAAGTTTCTTCTCCCTCTTTTGCCTTTTCCCCTCTTCTCTGTCTTATTTTCTACTAGAATGGTGGTCTTAGTTTGGGACTGCTGGAAAATGGCACTGTCCTTAGCCATCTGGTCTTTCATTGTGGGGTCAAAGCTCTTGATCCTGTTTTCTACTAGTTAGCTCAAGTTTGGATTCTGGTGGGGCATGGAATTGACTTATTGCTTTGAAAGCAATTTATTCAATCCCTTCCCCCTTTTAGTCCCCAATTCTGTTATAAAATATCCATTTCCTTTTTGAAAACAATTTCTTATTCATATTTTCTACCTATTTTACCTATCTCAAGCTCTTTTCCCCCTCACCTAAACAACTCAATATGAAAACCAAACGTACCCTCTAATTCCTTTCTTGCATCCAAATATCTCAATTAATGAAAAGCAAGATGTATCTCCTCAGGCTGGAGAGGTGGCTCAGTGGTAGAACACTTTCCTGGCTTGCATGAGGACCCAGGTGTGAACCCCAGCACCACATATACAACTAAGTGTCAGAAAAACAAAAATCAGATGAAAAATAAATTTTAAAAACTACTTTCTCTTTCTCTCATTCTCTCTCTTTAAATGAAGATGTATCTGCTCATCCCAGAGATAGATACAGATACAGAATAATTTATGTAACTTTTATTTAAATATATTCTTAACATTTATATGGGTATATATATTGACTATATAAATACGTATTCATTGTAAACATATATACACATTCATGAACATAAAACACACAACGCACTAAAGTTATATAATTGTTGGTTATAGAAGAATATGGTTATAGAAGAAAAAAATTAATGGGGGACTCATATTTGTATATGTATTTGTTTTGGTGCTGGAGATTGAACCAAGGCATGCTCTGTCACTGAGCCACATCCCCAGTCCATTTTTATCTTTTATTTTGAGACAGATTCCTACTAAGTTGGTAAGGCTGACCTTGAACTTGGGATCCTCCTGCCTTAGCCTCCTAAGTTGTTCATAATTTAGGCACGCACCACTGCGCCTGACTAATGGAAGGCTTTTAAAATCTGCTTATGCATTTCTACTCTACTTGACTTTGGAAAAATCTCTCTTTGTATCATGTCTTAATTCAGGAAAACAATTACTTTAAAAATGAGAATGAGAGGTGTCTCCCACATGCTCTCAGTGTGCGTGCGTTCTGATCTGTTCTTAAACTTCTCACCATGATCCTGTCAATTTGTTTGTGTTAGAGCGTAAGGTCCGTGAAAGCCAAGATGGCACATTTTGATGTCTCCGTTTTGGCGTGCACATGCTCAGGCTCATGTCAAGAATACGCCAGCTGCACGATGCCTACTGGGTGGGTGGAGATATGCTCTTTAGGAATATTTGATTTGTTTTAAAAACACACTGATTTGAATTGCTTGTGGGGGTGTACGACCTCAATTAGTGAAAATCTACATTATAGTATTGTTTAAAATAAATGTGCTTAGGATTGAGTCATTCAAGGTATACCTAAAACCGCACAAAGGGGAAAAATCCTGATAGTTGTCACTGAAAACTGTACTCACAAAAGGTGAAAATATGCAAAAACTACTCATTTTATAGCACTTCAAGTTTTGAAATTTCAAAAAAGTATTTCCTTGAACTGTTAAACTTGTTCTCTCTGCAAAGGATTTTCTAAGCCTAGACCTCATCCAAGTAACTCGAAATGTTTTGCCAATGGGATTTAGGAACATCCTCTGAGTTGCTTACGACAGAAACCTTTTATGTTATATTCTATCTTTGAATCTTCACAAAAACATGGCCGGCCAAGTGTGTTTGTTCCCATTTCACAGATAAGAATCTTGAGATGCAATTGATTAAATTAATCACTCAAGAATTTCAATGTAGATCTGACTATAAAGCTGGGGAGAAGAGAGACTTATATTTAAATGACATTGAAATAATCTTATGGTGGAATGATCTAAATGAGTTAAAATCTAAAATGACCATGTGTGGTGTAACATGCCTGTAATCCACAGCAACTCAGGGGACTGAGGCAGAGGATTGCAAGTTCAAAGCCAGCCTCAGCAACTTAGACCCTAAGCAACTTGGTGAGACCCTGTCTCAGAATAACAACATAAAAAGGGCTGGGGATGTGGCACAGTATTTAAACATCTCTAGGTTCAATACCCAATATCCCTCCCAAAATGTGTGTGTGTATATGTATGTATGTGTGTGTGTGTGTGTGTGTATGTCTCAATCATTAAAATTGAATCCTTTGTTATCTTGATTGATATGGATGAAATTTCACTCAGATCACAAATTATAGCATATTTACACACTCTGAAGAAAGCTGCATTTTCTGAGGGAATCTAATTATACTGAGACAGAAAATTTAGCTCCAGTAATTAAATGAGACAGGAATGGATGTTAACATGACCTATATTCAGGATGCACTTATCAGTTTAGGACTGGAAGTAATTTCTGGCTCAACTACTAGTAGTTAGGTAATTTTCATTGAATTTGTTAATCTCCATCTACCTTTATTGATACATGGGAATAACAATGGTATCTACTTCACAGGGTTTCAGTGAGGCTTAAATGGGAGGATGTTTGTCTGTGCCCGTGCGCGTGTGCATGCGTAACTTAAAACATACACCTGGTAGGACATGGTGGTGATGTGTGTAATCCTGTAGTTTGGGAGGCTGAGACAGGTGGATCACAAGTTCAAAGGCAGCCTCAGCAGCTTAGCCAGGCCCTAAGCAACTTAGCAAGACCTGTCTCAAAATAAAGGGCTGGGTATGTTGTAGTTAAGTGCCCCTGGATTCATTCAATCCCTCGTACAAATCAAAACAAAAAATTCACCTGAAACATAGGAAGTACTCAATAAATATGAAGTATGACTAGCAAAACCACAACCAAAATCTTGGGCATTGGTTTCCTCATCTGTACATAAAATCAGGAATTATAAGTTTGTTCTTGTTTACTGAATTCTACTTCTACATTTTCTTGCCTATTAAGGCCTTTAATTCTTTTCTCCTTTGCTAGGAAAACTCAGATTTTTAGCTGTGGAAACTGAAAAGAACTCAATTTCCAGTGCTTTTAAATTTTCAGTGATTTTATAGACTTAATCTCACACAAAACTTGGCCACAAGGCAAATGCAGTCATGAAGGAAGCGTGTCTTAAGCATCTACTGAGTTCTGGGTGTTGTGTTGGGTGTGATGAGCACAAATGTTGTGGTCCCTGTGCTCGAGAACCTCATAGACTCAGGGAAAAGCGTGGCTCTTACTTGAAGCAAAAGCATTCAGCAGTGAGATGAATCACCCAGTGGGACCTGGTTTCATGAAGATAGGGAACTGGGGTTTGCAATCCACAGATGCCTTAGAAAGGCTCACAGGGAAGAAGCAAGCAAGGAAGGAAGAAAGGTAGGAAGAGTAACCCATTGAATTGGTTGACCATAGCATCAAGCTGGAATTCTAGCTCAAACCGTAAATGGGAAAATAATGAATCATCACCTAATAAACACAATTCGATCAGTAGAAAAGATTTTTCAAAGAGTTCGTCTAGGAGGAGAAAGCTAGTGCCACTTTTTCACTCATGACTCTGATTCGATGTGTTTTCATGTTGCTCCTTCCATGGAGGCATTTTGGTTGAGAATATCAGTGTTCCAGGTTCCTGTAGCCATCAGGTCTAGCTGCCTCAAGGACCATGCATTTACAAGAGAAAGTGTTTCTCATAAGTCTTGCCACACTGTAGGCACTGAAATAGGAGCTCAGCTTCATCAGCATCAGTGTGTCTTGACTTCCATGATGCCCATTCCCATGTCGTTTTGCTGGCTGCCTACATAGCAGCCCTCACAGTGCTATCCCCAGGAGACAAGGGCCCACAGTCTGGGAAGAAATGGCAAATTTTCTTTGCCACACCAATCAAGTTCTGTCTTCTTGGTGCTGTGTATAACTGCTGCCTGAGGCCTTTTCCTGAGCACCTTCCCACTATAATCTGTTATATATAATGATTTGGGGAACATTTTTTTCGCTGACTGAGGAAGAGAAATGGTTTTCATTTCTAGTCTAATAATCCAGGATTCTGCAGCAGGAAAAGTGAATCAAACTTTCTGATCCACCCAGTCAAACCCAAAAGGACATTACAATGGAGTTACTAGGCAGCCAGGGCTAAATCTGTTATCTGGTCACTGCTTTTTCTTTGTGTGAAGGGTCCTGTTGACAAGGAGGTTCAGATGATGTAAGGGTACGCATCATGAAAAATCTGATATTTTTCTCCTTGGTTTGGCACAGATAAATCAAATAGGAAGTTTGTGAAAGGTACAGTGGGTACTCCTTGGCAAGGACAGTTTCTCCTTCTGAAGTGGAAGATTAAGTGCAAGAGGCAATTCAGAATATTGGATGACTGCAAGAATCAATGAATCAAAAATGTTCTCCTCCATCGAATGGAGTAATTTATTCTCATCGATGGGACAAGGGGTCAGAAAGTGGCTCTTGCTTTGTTAGCTCTCTAACTGGGAGACAGGTCTGGCTGGGAACAACTTGGGGAGAGTCTTCACCATCCCATGGTCAATCCTTGCCTTGTGATGATATCAGTACTAAAAGTTGAAGAAGGTAGTAAATAAATGTATGTTTTCTAATACTCTGTGATTTATTTTTTTATTTTATTTGTTCAACATAGTCTTACATTTAGGAAGGAATCATTGCCACACAATTGTGAACACTTGCATAATGACAGAACAAGCTCAGGCTGATGCCAGTCCATGATCTCCTCCCTTCGGGTTCTCCCCAGTCCCATGTTTTCCCCTACTTTACCCCTGTACTAGTTGCGCTTCACGTGGAAGTCATTCCCCACTGGGTCGATAATCCCCCTACTCCCACCCTCTAGCTGCCTTGATGTCCCTCTTATCCCCCCCGCTGCTCCCTGCTCTCCTGCCTTCATCCCCCAGTGACATAGGCAAGGTTCCCCTTCTCATGTAATAATTCACCCATGTTGAGGTTATTATTGGCTTAGCCGACTTTCAGCCTGTTCCCGGTTGTATTCTAGCTTCCACATATGAGAGAATATATTTGTTCCTTCAGTCTCTGAGTTTGTGATATTTCACTCAGCATATTTTTTTTCCATCTCCATCCATTTGTCTGCAAATGCCATGATATCGTTGACTCTGACAGCATAATATAATTCCATTGTAAATATATATGCCAGCATTTTTGAGTCCACTTGTCCAGTGAGGGGCATCCGGGTTGGTTCCATAGTCTAGCTATAGTAAATTGAGCTGCTATAAACATTGATGAAGCTGTGTCTCTGTAATAAGCCAATTCTAGCTCTTTGGGGAAAATACCCAGGAGTGGGACAGCTGGGTTGTAAGACGGTTCCAGGTCTAGTTTTTTGAGGAGTCTCCACACTGCTTTCCAGAGTGGCTGAACAAGCTTGCAGCCCCACTAAAACTGTGGCAGTGTTCTTCTCTTCCCACAGCACCTCCAGCATCTGTCATTGTTCATATTCTTCATTTTTGCCACTCTGATAGGAGTGAGGAAGAATCTCAGTGAAATTTTGACTTGCATTTCTCTGATTGCTAGTGATGTAGAGCATTTTCTATGTTTAAGGGCTTTTTGGACTTCCTCCATTGACAAATTTCTATTCAGCATCCTAGCCCATTTATTGATTGGACTATTTGTGATTTTGGTGTTCAGTTTTTTTAATTATTTGTATATTCTGGTTATTAGACCTCTCTCTGAGGTGTAGCAGGCAAATATTTTCTCCCATTCTATAGGTTCTCTTGACACTCTTGACTAAATCTTTAGCTGTGCAGAAGTCTTTTAGTTTAATGGCATCCCATTCATTTATTCTTGGCTTTAATGCTTGTGCTATGGGAGTCTTGTTAAGGAAGGCAGTGCCAACACCTATGTCATGTAGTGTTGATCCTACTTTTTCTTCAAGCAATTGTACAGTTGCTGGTTTAATTTCCAGATCCTTCAACCATTTTGATTTGATTCCTGTGCAGGGTGAGAGGTAAGGATTCAATTTCAGTTGCCTGAATATGGCTGTCCAGTTTGTCTATCACCATTTGTTGAACAGGCTGTCCTTCATACTATGCTTTTGTCCTCTTTATCCAATATCAGATAGTTAAAGATTTGAGGGTTTGTCTTGGTATCTTCTATTCTGTTCCGTTGGTCTTCATTTTTGTTACGATACCAATACCATGCTGTTTTTGTTACTATAGTCCTATAGTATAATTTCAGGTCAGGAAATGTGACACCTCCTGACCTCTTTCTTGCTTAGTAATGTTTTGGCTATTTTGGGCCTTCTATTATTTCATACTAATTTGAGAATTGCTTTTTCTATATCTGTGAAGAATGTCATTGGTATCTTGAAGGGGTTGTGGTGAATCTGTATAGGGATTTGGGTAGAATGGCCATTTTGATTATATTGATTCTGCCTAACCAAGAACATGTTTTTCCATCTACTCAGGTCTTCTGCAATTTCTTTTTTTAATGTTTGATAGTTTTTGTTGTACCGGCCCTTAATATCCTTTGTTAAATTGATGCCCAAGAATTTTATTCTTTTTGAGGAAATTGTGAATGGGACAGACTTCCTGATTTCATCTTCAGTGGACTTATTGCTGGAGTATAGGAAAACTAATGATTTATGAGTGTTGATCTTATAGCCAGACACTTTGCTGAAATTGTTTATAAGCTATAGGAGTCTTCTGGTTCAGTTTATTGGGTCCTCTAGGTATAGGATCATGTCATCAACAAATAGAGACATCTTGACTTCCTCTTTTCCTATTCAAATTCCTTTGATTTCCTTCTCTTCTCTGATAGCTCTGGCTAGGATTTCAAGGACTATATTGAATAAGATTGGTGAAAGTGGATATTCTTGTCTTATTCCTGAATTCAGTGGAAATGCTTTCAGTCTTTCTCCATTAAGCATAATGTTGGCTGTGGGTCTGTTGTAAATGGCTCTTACAAAATTAAAGTATCTTCCTTTGATCCCTATCTTTTCCAGAGTTTTGAACATAAATGGGTGCTGAATTTTACCAAAGGCCTTTCTGTGTCAATTGAAATGATTATATGATTTTTATTATTAATTCCATTTAAGTGGTAAATTATTGATTTGCATATGTTGAACCAGCCCCTCTTTCCTGGAATGAAGGCCACTTGATCACAGTATATTTTTTTTGGTGTAGTTTTGGATCTGGATAGCTGGAATTTTATTAAAGATTTTTACGTCTATGTTCACCAGGAAAATTGGTCTGTAGTTTTCTTTTCTTGATGTGTCTTTGTTGGGTTTTGGTATCAGTGTAATATCTGCTTCATAAAAAGTGTTTGGGAGGGTTCCAACCCTTTCAATTTCATGGAAAAGCTTTTAGAGAATCAGTGTTAATTCTTCTGAAAGGTCTGGTAGAATTCTGCCATGAATCCATTAGGTCCTGGGCTTTTCTTTTATGGAAGGCCTTTATAGCTGTTTTGATTTCTCTCCCTGAGATTGGTTGGTTTAGAATTTCAATGTCCTTCCATGTTAATTTGGGAATATCATATGTGGCAAGATATTGTCCATTTCTTCCAGATTATCAAACTTGGCAGAGTATAATTTTTCAAAATAAGTTCTTATAATCTTCTGGATTTTGGATGAGTCAGGGGTGATATCTCCATTTTTGTCTTTAATTTTGTCATTTTGTTTCACTTCATTCTTCTTTTTGGTGAGGTTGGCAAGGGGTCTGTTGATCTTTTTTTTTTTTCAAAGAACCAATTCTTTGTTTTGTTGATAATTTGTATTTTTGTTGTTGTTGTTCTCAATTTCTTTGATTTCAGCTCTAATTTTAGTTGTTTCCTGACTCCTACTAGGTTTGGGATTGGATTGTTCTTCTTTTTGTAGGTATTTGAGTTGGAGCATAAGACTATTTATTTGGGCTCATTCCTCATTTTTGATGAAGGCACTCAATGCTGTAAATTTACGTCTTAAGAATGCTTTCATACTATCCCAGAGATTTCAATACATTTTTTCA
This sequence comes from Aplodontia rufa, assembly GCA_004027875.1. Lineage (NCBI taxonomy): Eukaryota > Metazoa > Chordata > Mammalia > Rodentia > Aplodontiidae > Aplodontia > Aplodontia rufa. Next base: position 107,812 of record PVKS010000194.1, read on the forward strand.
TCATTCTCATTCATTTCCAAGAATTTCTTGATTTCTGTTTTCATTACCTCTTTTTTCCATCCTTTGTTTAAGAGGGTATTATTCCATTTCCAAGTATTTGAACAGTTTCTGTTGTTTTTCTTGCTGTTAATTGCTAAGATCATACCTTTGTAGTCTGACAGGATACATGGGACTATATCAACATTTTTGTATTTGTTAAGGTTAGCTTTGTCAACTAGGATATGGTCTATTTTGGAGAAGGATCCATAGGCTGCTGAGAAGAAGGTAAATTCAGCCGATTTGAGAAGGAATATTCTGTAAACATCTGTTAAATCCATATGATTAATAGAGTTGTTTAGGTTAGAGATATCTTTGTTGATTTTTGCTTTGATGATCTGTCTGTTGTTGATAATGGTGTATTAAAGTCCCCCAGTATTTTTGTGTCGAGATCGATGAGAGGTCTAATGTCCTTGAGTATTTTCTCCATATATTTGGGAGGGTTGTAATTGGGGGCAAAAATGTTAACTATTGTTATGTCTTCTTGATGAATTATTCCTTTTATTATGATGTAGTGAACTTTGTCCTTCCTGACTAGTTTTTGGTGAAAATTAACTTTATCCGATATTAGGACCGCAACATCACCTTGCTTTTTCTGGCCACAAGCCAGGTAAACATTTTGCCAATGTTTCACCTTCAGTCTGTGTCCATTTTTGATTGTGAGGTGTGTTGCCTGTAGGCAGCATATGTTGGATTTTGTTTTTTGATCCAGTAAGCCAATCTGTGTCTTTTGATTGGGGCATTGAGTCCATTCACATTCAGAGTTAGAATAGGTATGGGAATCTGGGACACTGATGTTGTGACTATTGCTTTTTTTTGGATATCTTTTAGTGTGATTTGTGCTTATTGACTTTCTTTTGTTTAAGGGTTTTGGAAGTTGATTGCATGTTCCTCTGAATGGAGTATGTTCTTGAGAATTTTCTGTAATGCAGGCTTTGTGTTCATATCTTGCTAGCTTGATTTATCACTGAAGTATTTAATTTCCCTGTCACATTTAAAGCTGAATTTTGCAGGGTATAACATCTTTGCCTGAAAATTATTTTCTTTCAAAGTTTGAAAACTATCATTCCATGCTCTCCTGGTCTTTATTGTCTAATCTGAGAAATCCATAATTATCCGAATTGGTCTTCCTCTGAATGTGATTTGGTGTTTTTCCCTGGCTGCTTTTAGGATTCTTTCCTTTATTTCTCTGTTATTCATTTTATAGATGATATGTCTCAGTGAGTTTCTCATTTGGTTAGGTCTGTTTGGTGTCCTATAAGCATCTTGAATTTGATTTTCTGGATCAATTCTAATATGGGGAAAATTCTCCTTGGCAATTTCACTTAGAAAGTTTTTAATGCCCTTGTTTGTTGTTCAGTGTTTTCTTCAATCCCAATTATTCTCATGTTATTTGTTCTCATTTCATCAAATACTACTTGGAAGTTCTGATCATGTATAGTAAATTTCCTTTCTTGTCTGTCCTCCTTGAACTTGACGTTGCTTAGCTTTGTCTTCGTTATCTGGTATTCATTCTTCAAGAGCTGAGGTTCTATTTTCTATTGATTTTACTCTGATATTAGTGTCTTCCAATGAGTTTTTGATTTGGTTGACAGTGTTTTTCAATTCTAAGAGCTCTGCTATATCTCTTTTGAGAATGTCTAACTCTTTACATTATGTGGTCTCTCATCTCCCAGAATTGCTCTCTTATCTCTTTTCTTAAATCTTCTTTTAGTTCTTTGATTGATTTACTAATCATATTGTTGATACATTTTTCTGGGTTTTCATCCAGAACTGCAACCACAGAATCCTTAGATGGAGAGCTGTGGGATTGATTTGGAGAATTGTTTCCCTTTTTCCTCATTTTCAGTTATAGGGAGTGTGGCTTTAGGTTCAACAGTGGATAGTTGTCTTGGGGGCTTGGCTGATAGTGTTGGAGCTTTTTTTCTCTTTTGAAGTGAATTCTTGGTCTGAGTTCTCTGTTTGTTTCTCTTTAGGGTTTTTCTTTGTTGTAGGATTGGAAATTTTGTTGCATCTCTCATTTGAGATGAGGTTGTGTTGGAGAAGTTGAGTTCAGAAGTTGGATCCCTAACCTATACTCTACAAATGACCCTTGAGATTTTTCAGGTCCCCCTGAGCCGAAAACAGTCAATGCACACAATAAATGGTAATAATTTGGTTATTTTGTACCAAATAAAACCCAAACTTAAATTCCACCTCTGAAACAAATGTTAGTGTTAGTCATTGCTTTTGGCAACCATAGATTTGACGATTCCCTATGTCAGGCTTCAAAACACACAACAATTAATGAGTTTGACATTTAGAGCAATAATGGTTACACAGCACGAATAATGGTGGGTCAAATAGTATAGACTAGTTAGAAGCCAAGGAGAGAGGGGAAAATAAGAGGAAGTTAGAGAGGAGGTTGTATTGTCCAAATGTGTACAGAGAGAAAATAGAGGAGGTAAAGGATTTGCTGGAGAAAAAAGAAAAGCACAGAACAGAGAAGAGAAGGAAAGGATATAGAAAGAAAGATGAAAAGACTAATGAAACAAAATAGCCACTACAATCAAAACTAACACATAAACAAACAGGAAATTAAAAAAAAAACCCAGCAAGTATTTTTGTGTGTTCTTGAAAACTTATTCCGTTGGCTGTCCAGTCCATTGTTAAAAACCAGAGAGGAAGAAAGAAGGTTATATATATATATATATAGCTTCATATGTATATATATATGAAGCAAAAAATAATAAATTAAAAATTTTTCTTGATGAAAAAATTTGGAAGTCTAATCTCTGGGGTCTCCTTTCTGTTACACAATAGAGAAGATGTTAAGTATCCACCTAAGTTTTGTTAACAGGGACTTTCGATTTGAGTTTTTTCAATCTCAAGTTTAGGACTCAGTGTTCTCCAAATCCTGGAATTTTCAGGGGAGATGTTTCCATGAAGGTAATGAATTGAGATGGCTTTAGGGCTCCCTCTGCTGGGTGTATTCCTGGTCCATTCCACCTTTTTGCACTGGGACAGAGATCTCCTTCTGCTCCTGCCCCTTCTTGGGTTGTCATGTGAGCCTTCCAGATGGGGTGTGGGAGTGTTCCAGGTTAGAAATGCTCCCCTGTGTTCCACAAACCCAATCTCCCCACGATAGTTGAGGGCAGGGCCTGTTCTATGCCTCCTCTTCCTAGTTCAGTCTCTGAACTGTAGTGCAATTAAGTAGTAGCTTGTTCTAAACTGATGACTCATTCATTCCCTCTGGCTAAAATGGCTCCCGTGGAGCCCTCTTGTTTTGGTGAAGCTGTCCTGGAGATTTTTCTTCCATTCGCAGAGCCAAGCACAAAACAGTCAAACCATCAGTCCACCATCTTTTTCCTTCCAATGATTTCTTTATTAGTGGGGAAAAGTGTCATCCTTACACTACCTATTTTGATTTGGAAATTTACAGCAACTTATGAATCTGTTAAATAAAGGTCCTTTGGTGAGATCTCATCACCTTGTCCTTAAGACTTCTTCCAAATGTATTTTAGGGACATTTTCTGTGCAATGCCCCGATGTCCAACATACTATCATTACGTAGCTGTTTCTTTAAAATGCAAATACGTTAAAGAGAACAATGTATATTAATGTTAGGTACATAATAGGTATTAACAAGTGATAGCTATTGCTAATAAATTTAAACATATGCTTTTAATGTAGAGCAGTGTAATTTTTATCCCAAATCCTATGGATGAAGTAAAAAAACAAACAAACCACTATACATATAATGTAACATGCTGCAATGTAAGCAAGGATCAATAAATGTGCAAAATATTACAGACAGAAGAGAAAGGAATTTATTTGTGATAGTGGAAGAAAGGCTCATAAAGGAGGTATTGGCTGAGTAGGGCTTTGAAAGATGATCAGGACTTAGCTAGGCAGGTGGGACAGGTAAACAGTGAAGAGTATTCATGCCAAGGAGTCACCATGAAAGACACAAAGCTGTACATACTTAGGGTTTGTGTGTCTAGTTCAAAGCAATCCAGTTTAGGGAAGATATGGCATATATTGGTAAATATTCCACATGTACTTAAAAATGGGATGCATTCTGTGTGTTTCAGGTAGGATGTTCTGTAAATGCCCATTAATTCAAGATGGTTGTAATTTTTATTAAAGTCATGTATATCCTTACCAATTTTCTGTTTGTTGCATTAATTACTATATGATTTATTGCAATCTCCAAATGTACATGTGGACTTATCAATTAATTTGGTGGTTGTCTTAGTTTTTTTCCTCATGCATTTTGAAGTTATAGTATTAAGTGTCTAAGCATTTAGGATTGTTAGGTTTTCTTGTTAAAGTTACTCTTATCACAAAATTTCTTTTATCCTTTTATTCCTTTTGTGCTTGATTATATTTTTGCTCTGAAATCTAGTGTTAATGTAGCCACTCCAGGTTGCTTTTGATCTGCGTTAGCATATTTTTCTATCCAATTGCTTTCAACCCAATATGTTTTTATACACTTAAATGCAATTTCTGCAGGCAGCATATAGTTGAGTTTTTGCTTGTACATCAACCCCAATGATCTCTTCCTTTTAATTTGAGTATTTAGGCCATTTATATTTAATACGATTATTAATACAATTATATATAAATCTACAACATTGACACTTGCTTTCCATTTGTTCTATTTGTTCTTCTTGTTTGTTCTTTTTCTGACTAAATATGGATCAAGTATTTTTTTATGATATCTTTTTACCTCTATTGCTAATGTGTTAGCTATAATTGCTTTATTACCGTACAGGTTGGCTTAGATTTTATAGCACATATCTTTCGTTTATCACTATGTACCCTCAAGTATTAGCATACCAACTCAACTATCTTTCAGAATCTTTGAATATGATAATTTTACTTTTCCTTTCTCAATTTTCTGTAGTTGTTATTTTATTTCCATGTATGCTATAAACCTTAAAATATGTTGTTACCAATTTCTGTTTAAAGAATTAATTATCTTTGAAAGATATTTCAACAGTAAGAACAATTTATTTATCCATGTAGTTCTTATGTACATCTATATTTCCCAATTGATATCATTTTATATCTGCCCAAAGGACTTCCTTTAATATATTAATTTTTCTTGTGGATCTTGTGGATTTTCTCTGAGCTCATAAACAACTGAGAAAATCTTTATTTCATTTTTAAACTATGTACTTTAGATGTAAAGATACCTTATGAAGCTAACATAGAGAGCTCCCATAGATCCTACACCCAATTTCCTTATTATTAGTATCTTACATTAATATTCATCTTTACTTTTGAAAAACATTTTTGCTGCAAAAAAAATTCTAGATTGATAGTTATTTTAATATTCAATATTTTAAAGACATTGCTCTCCTCTCTTCTTGTCGGCATATATTTAATGAGCAATCTACTGTAATTTTCCTTGTCTTTCTATAACATTTTTATTTGTGTCTGGATGCTTTAACATTTTTCTCCTTATCATTATTTTTGAAAGAATTGTTTATGAATATCTTGGCATAATTGATGTGTTTCTTGTGCTTCTGTTTCATTGAGATTTTTGTATTTGTGATTTTATTGTAATCAAATTTGGAACTTTTTTGCCCTTATTTCTTCAAACATTTTAAATGCTACCTTCTCTGTCATACATCAGGAATTCACATTGCACAAACATTAGGCCATTTGATGTTGATTCACAGCTCTCTAATATTGTAGTCACTTTTAAAACATTTATTTTTGTTCTGTGTGCTTAATATTTTTTACTTCCTGTTCTGTATCTTTTTTTTTTTAAGAGAGGACAGTAATTGTGTGTGTGTGTGAGAGAGAGACAGAGAAAATAAAATTTTTTATTGAGTTTTTCATATGGATTTCGTTGCTGTGACACTTAGTTGTGTACATGGGTGCTGGGGTTTGAGTCTGTGTACTTGTGCATGCCAGGCAAATGCTGTAACCAACGAGCCACCGCTCCAGCCCCCTGTTCTGTTTCTTCAAGTTGAACTAATATCTTTCCCTTTAAGTTCTAATATTTTATTTCTTCGAGCCAATGAATCTTTCACTTCTTACATTGTATTTTTCATCTTCAGAAGTATGATTTTGGTCTTTTTTCCTAACTTTATGTCTCTACTCCTTTATTCTGGAATACTACTATAATAGCCATTTAATTATTTCATGTGATAATTGTAATATCTGTGGTAGCTTTAGGACAGTTTTAACAAATTGATCTTTTTGGCATTTTGAGGCATTATTTTTCTTCTTCATTGCATGCTTGTGATTTTTTTAAAATTCAATGCCCATATTGTGGATTCTACCTTACCAGGACCTGGACATTTTTATAAATATCCTTTGACTTCATTTGGGATGAAGTTAAATTGTTTAAAATTAGTTTAATTTTTTGAGTCTTGCATTAGGAGATATGATTTTTATATCTAGGGCTAGTTAAATCTGAGGCAAGACCCTTTAGAGCACTGCTCAATGTCCCATAAAAGAGCTTTTGCCTTTGGCTGGTAGAAATAGACCCAACTCCGTGCACTGAGTGAGTTCCCAGTGTTATTTGCTCTAATCATACAGACAGTTCTTTCCTTAGCCCCTGGGAACTTTTCCATAAACGTGCAATGATAATTTTATGTTGAATGCACAAGAAAGAATCCCTACAGATTTTCAGTTTCCTCTCGATTTACTCTCTCCTCTGATACCTTGACTTGAACGGTAGCCATCTTTGTCTTCCCCTACTCTGAGCCCCATCTTCTCAACTCAAAGGATTCACTGGGCTCTACCTGTGACTCACTTTCCCCACACAACAATTTGAAAACTTACCAAAGACATCAGGCTGAAGCAATTGTAAGACTCCCCTAATTTATTTCCTATCTCTGAGGGATTCTTTTCCTTGATTGTCTAATGGCTGTTATCTTCAGAACTATTGTTTCATGTATTTTATCTTGACTTCTAGTTTTTTCAAGTGGGAAATTATATCTAGCCCCATGTTTCTTCATCTTAGCTAGAAGCTGAAGTCTAAGTCCAATTTTATGTGGTTTGTTACAGGAATTTCACAAATGGTTTGCTTTCTTGGAAGATGTCTTTGATGTGGTATGGAGGATCAACTTGAAAGTAGGAGGGAGAAAGAGAAGAGGAAGAGGACAGAGAGAAAGAGAGAGAGAGGGGGAGAAAGGGGATAAACTAGTACTTAGAGAATGCTATTTGAGTTGCAATAGCAAAAGTGAAAGGTGGCCTTTAATAGTATATGACACTATTAGCATACAGTATTAATCATATACTAGTAGTACATGATTGGAGAGCCAGTGGCCAAATGGTTGGTTTTGGTAGTGATGGATTTATAACGCTATGTCCTGCCAAGGAAAGAGAAACCTACCTGGATATTAAACTAAGAATTTAATTCAAGATGTTGGTTAAATTTTTGGAAGGGCTATAATACAAAATGGGAAATGGATATTACTTAGACACTGAGAGCATGTTCTGTCTCTGGTATGGAGCCCATGAGCCCATGTTCCCTGTTCAAGTTGCAGGAAGCACAAACTTACAGTGCTAATCAGTGACCTCTGCTAGTGACACTAATATTAGCGGAACTGCTGCCAAGATACTACTTGCTATGGTTTCAATGTAGGTTGTCCCCTAAAACCTCACACATGTGACAATTCAGCAATCAGGTGAAATGATTGGGTTATAAGAGCCTTAACCCAATCAGTTAGTAGGGAGGGATTAATTGGTAACTGTAGACTGGTAGGGTGTGGCTGGAGTAGATTGGTCATTGGGGGGCGTGCATTTGGGGTATATATTTTGTATCTAGCACAGAGTTCTTTCTCTGCTCCCTGGAGCCACACCTTCCACCATGATGTTCAATCTCACCTTGGGCCCTGAGGAAGGGGGAAAGATATCTGTGGATTAAGACCTCTGAAACTGTGAGTCCCCAAATAAACTTTTCCTCCTCAAATTGTCCTTGTCAGGTCTTTTATTCATAGCAGTGAAAAAGCTGGCTAAAACACTGCTGCAAACCCAGATGTCACTGGTTCCAGAGGTGCCACCTAAGTCAGACAAGCCTCTAGCTTCCCGTACCTTCTACCCTGTTATAATGCTACTCTGGCAGAATCTTGCTGGAATCGGCTGACAAAGAAATCTGGATGATAGAGTTCACAGCGCGGACAGAAAATCTGGAAGGATGAATGTGGCCAAGAGCCCATAGTATGTATTTGGCACAGGGAGTGAGGGAGAAGCTATGGTGATTCCACGGCTTCTGATTATGCCAGAGAACAGGATACCAGCTGGCTGGCCTTGGGGTCTGCCAACCAGATTTTGCACTCTTGTTCTATAGTAAGGTCAAGGTCATCCGTTGGCTCAGGGAGATAAAACTTTGTATATGGCCTTGAGAAGTGTACAGTTCCTGATGGGTAAGGACCCATTTAAGTGTTTTCCTCTCATTACAGCTCCTATCTTCTAATTAAATGAGTAAGTAGATACGGCTATGAACCCCAAGAAGGTAGAGAGTGTCTTTACCAGGATTGCACCGATACCCTCAATATCTAATGTATGTTTAGCACTCGATAAATTTTTGTTGAATGAATGCATGAATGAGAACTGAATGAATCATGTTTGGGAAAGTGAACACATGAAAAACAAGTACAATTCAATAATGGGCATAGGCCAGGAGAAATTGCAAAACTGTTGGGCACTCAGACATATCTGGAGATGTGGGAATGTAGCGTGTTGTGGGGGATCCAAGATGACTTGGGGAGGTCATAGGTATTGGGGGCTAGCCTGATCCTATATTTCTTCTTGGGAACTCCTACAAAGGAGAGACTGTGAAGAGGGCATCAGACCTCCTGGTGCACAAGACTGTCTGTATTTTTGTCTCAGACATCCAGATGAGGAGGATTTTCTACTTTTGGCAGGAAAATACAAAGACTTTCTTGGGATGAATGAGCTGAGGCTTTGAGGTAGACAGGAAGTCTTAGGCATGGAGACAATTATGGATATATAATAATAAAGATCATTTAAGAACTGATAATAAATGTTTATTTTTAACCCACTAAAATGCAAAAGCCCCATGTTCTACTAGAGGGGAAAATAAAAAAAGCTTAATTAAAAGCAGAACTTTTCTAAAGGGTGATCAGGCCTAGTATCCACATAAAACCCCCCACACTGGGCATAGGAGCCACCATCAACCCAAAGGCCAATAATAAATGCACCCCATAAAACCAGAAATAAAATGAGTTCTGTCTAAGGCCTGAAGCAAGGGGAGGGCCAGCCCCAGGGCTGTGTAATTGTCCAGACTTCACCTCATTTAGGCCAATTATCATGGGAGGAGGTGACCTGGAAGTGACCACTTGTGCTTTAATGTGAAAACCCAAAGTAAAGGCTTCACTCAAGAGAGGAGGGTGGGTAGGATGACAAGACTGGCGGCTTGAGCTCTGTAGGGCTTTCTGCCCTCACCTTCCCAAGAGAGACATGCTGGCTTTTTCTGACTCACAGGGTAATGAGATCAACAATCCTGATCCAATGGCAGAAATTTCTTGGCCAGAACCCAGAGTTGGATCTAAGGTTTCTGAATTTTGGATGCAGGCAGCATGGGAGGGCACACAGAGTTCTGAGAATGCTGCCCCAAGAGGCGGGGTGAGGGCAAAGCAGTGGAAACCATCATGTGTGGTCCCCAGAGCATTAGCTACAACCTCACCCAGCTGCTGGTTAGAAACATCTCAGGTCTCTGCCCAGACCCACTGGAGCAGAGTTGCAGCCCAGCAAGATACCCAGCTGATCCAGGAGCACGTTTAATTATAAAAATTACTGGTGATAAGCCTGAGAGTCTCCAGAGCATTCATCTGTTGCAGCTAACCTCCAGGCTTGACCCCACATAACCTCACCATGAAGACCAACATTCCTTTTGGAGTTTGCAAAATGGACACTCTTATCCCCAGTCTATCCAGCTCTCCAAAGAGAATGTTGAAAAAGGAAAGCAAGATGCACCATCAGAATGCACCTTCAAAAAGTAGCATGTTAGATGCTCAAGAAAAATAACAAACTACCCAGTTTGCACAGAGAAATGAATTGCTACAGAGACACAGGAGAGGACCTTGGTCAAGGCAGATGGGCTCATATGGAGAGACAGCACAGCCTAGGTGGAGCTCCAAGGATGGGCGTTTCTGAGCCAGACTTCTCTGGGATTTACCAGCCTGTTGCTCACTTCGTGGATCGTCTCCCTGGGGACAACTTTCCTGCTCTGCAAAATGGGGATATTATAAAATGTTTTAAAAGCTAAGACACAAAGCATTGAGAAGATGCTTAGTCCAGACAGGAGCCTCCAGCAACGGTAGCACTATTGTCTCCCAGCACTGGGGATTAATGAGATCAGGAACTCACAGGAGCAATAGCACAACTTACCTCATCGACTGGTGATCAGGGAATAATATACAGACCTGAACTTGGTGAAGTAGTCATCACAGGGGAGTGAGGACATATGGACTGTTCGCTGCAGTACTGCTGCTGCTGCTGCTCTTGCCATCACCTGCAGACCCTGTCCACGAATCATCCGTGTTCAGATGTTCCTTGAGCGAGCACAACTCCCATCTGGGGCTGCTTGTGTGAAAGTCCCAGCAGAGTCTAGAACATAGGTATTTTGACCCCTCATGTAGGACTGCCCTAGCTGAAGTGTGCCTTGTGCTAACCAGGGTCGGGTTTGCATGATAATCCGTGAAGCTCTGAGTGCAGAGGGTTACAATCTTCTTCCTGCGACACTGTCTCCGGCATCCAGCATATTGCCCCAAGCACAATTACTCCTGAATCCATATCAATTGATTAAATGGACTTATTCTTTTTTTATATAAATTTTATTTAGTTTTTCACCTGGTTTTCCTTGCTTCAACACTTCCTTGTGTATGTGGGTCTGGGGTTTGAACCCGTCTCCTCACGCGTGCCAGGCAGGCACCATAACCGCTGAGCCACCACTCCACCACCGGACAAATTCTTAAACCAGACCCTATTAGGAAGCAGAAAACCTTGTTTCCACCTTTAGAAGAAAACACAAGAGTGAAGAGGCACTCAACAGAGCTTCCATCCCTGCCCTGGCCGTGACAGTCACTTTGGGCAGATTCATGCTGTTTGCCCACTGCTCACATCAGCAGAAAGCAACATTAACATCAATGTGACATTAGCAATGTCAGCTACTTTTTTTTTTTTTTTTGAGAGGGACAATGAGAGAGAGAGAGAGAAAGGGAGAAACAACTTTATTTAGTTTTTCACATGACCTTAGTTGCTCCAACACTTAGTTGTGTACGTGGTGCTGGGGTTTGAACCTGGGTCCTCATGCTTGCCAGGCAAGAGCTGAAACCGCTGAGCCACCCGCTCCAGCCCTGTCAGCTGCTTTTGACTGTGCACAAGGCCCTCCTTTCTGAACTACTCCTACTTCTGGTCTCATTTGACCTCACAGCTACCATGTTTCATAGATATTGGTCCCATTTTGTGGATGAGGAAGCTGAGCTTCTGAGAGATCAGAGGTCAGAGGTCGTGGTGTTGGTAAATGACAGAACTGCTATTCCCGTCCAGGACTACATCATTCTAAGCTTGTTTTCTTTCCATTTCCTTCCCTTGTTAAAGGGACTGCCGCCGTTGGGTTTCTAATTATCATTCATCAAACTTTCAGGAAACACAGACAAAGTCCAATAGATTGGAAAGGAGGATGTTCCTTGTAGAGAGTAGCCCCTGAGGCTTAGTGGATAATTCACAGGGCACGGAGCAAATACCCACCTACCCTCTTATCCCAACTATCCAGCTGTCTAGCTGTTATATAAACATTTGTTGATACTTCCGAAGTGACAAGAGGGAGAGAGAGAGAGGAGAGAGAGAATGGGCTATAGATTAGGGTTGGAGAGCAGGAAAGGTAATAAAGACAAACTGGGTCTTGCCCCCAAGGACCCTGCAGTCGAAGGGGAAAGAGATAAACATAATTAACCCTGATAACACAGGCAGAGTAGGATAAAAGCCAAACAGGTCATCCCAGGGGAGGGGCATTTTAATTAACTCTTCTCAAGGGCTGAAATGGGAATTCCTGTAGGAGGAGCTGGCATTTCAAGTGGAACTTGGAATTCAATTCAAATTTCTTTGGTAGGTGGAAAGAGTAGAATCACAAAGGGCCTTTGGATAGAAGGAAAGCCCAGGCCAAGGTGTGCAGGGGTGAGTGACTGTAAGGCCCATCATGGGTTACGGTTCCTGCACTCTCTCCAGCTGTGCTCCTTCAGGGTGGAAATGATGAGTCCCTCTCACACGAAAGGATGCTGTGGGTAGACTTAGCAACATTTGGCCACTTCAAGGGAATGGGGAGCTGAGGTACATTTATAAGGTGAAAGGAGGAGAACAGGGTAGAAATGACAGACACACGTCCTAAGCAATGCCATCCCCTATTTCTGAACCCATGGCAGACATTACCAATCAATCACAGCAAGCCTTTGAATGCTTCCAACCCAGTACTTCCCCACCCACTGATAGCAGGTTAGGGTTTACCAATGAAATGCCACCAATTTGCGCTCCTTGTGATAGTGCATAAGATGCACAGATAGAAGTCTCCATCTGTCCCTACTTCCTGGTGGTGTCACCTTGGGTTATTTGGCTGACCCCTCTGAGCCAAAGCCCTTCATCTTTGGAAATGCCTAAGTCCAAGAATTTGAGGAGATTGTGAAGGCTCACTGAGCTCTTGGATGCTAATGGATTTCTAAGAAGGAAAGGTACAGAGGTTGATTCTAACAATGATGCTGAAAGGACCAGGCTTGCAGGGCAGCTTTGCCCTCTGGAGAGCAGCTGGTACAGGGTGTCTCCAAAGTCCAGGTTCATGGAGGGACAGGGACAGTCTTTTTGTGCTCCCTGGGAGGAAGCACTGGCACCAGGGGTCTTGCATATCTGAGAAGCCTGAGGACTTGGAGGAAGGGAGGGATGGGAGAGGGAAGGGAATAATTATAATGGCACAGCAGTAAATGAGCATACTTTTAAATATCAGCCTGATTTACAGGTTCTGCCCACTTAATTGCTTCTTTTATAAACTGTGCATTCCATACATCATGGCAAATCATTAAGGAAAGATCTTCATGTCAAATATTAAAAGGTGAATGGCCTTTTCAAGAGACAGTCATCCACTTTCCTGGCATGCCCAGGTCGGGAATTTGGACAGGACAAAAGACTTATGTGAGAGATATGTCCCTCCTCCACTTAGAATCTAGCCCAGACTGTGCCTCAGTCTCAAGGGACAGCAAGAAGACCCTGACCCTTAGCAGTAGTCCTGGATTATGGCCTCATTCATAATTTTCAAGATTAATAAATCCTCCAAAACATATGTAGCTTTGCAGAGAAGCTGTGTGCATCACCCCCAGCTAAGGAAATCATGCGTCAGTAAGAGAAATTTGGTGGAGATGCTTGAAGATTTTGAAAATACTGCTGAAAAATGATTTCTGCCTACTTTAAAGAGCTATAAAACCATCATTCACATCTTGGTTTGGGAGTATCTGGGTATTGTTAACTATAAAAAAAAGTGGCTTTTCTGCTTACAACTAGAGGACATGATTGAGTGTCCTTTCTGTGATCAATTCATAACGAGACTTTATTGACCACCTATTATGTGACCTGTGCTTTTATTATGTGACCTGAGAACGTAAGATGCAATCCCTGCTTTTCAGGTGTTTTAAACTTGGAGGGAAAGGTAAAAAAAAAAAAAAACTGTGAAATATATGTTAGCATTCATCATGCATTCATTCAACTATTCAAGACCTACTATGTGCTGTACTCAGTACTGGGTATATAAATGGAAAGATAGGTAGTCATGGGTTGATATCATTAGTGCTGTCCTAGTGAATTGGAACCCCTGGCTCACAAGGAAGATAAAAAAGTCTCTGGTTGTTGTATTTGCTGTGGTGTCAAAACTCCCAACATGGACAATTCCAAGGTAACAAAATAGCATCATTGTACTTGGGAGTCAGGAAGAGATTTCACAATTAGACCATTTTGCTATCAGTGGCAGCTGCCTCTAGCACAAGACTGACTGTAGTTAGAAGCTGGATTGGATGGAATATTTTGTGCATGCCTTGTTGTACAGAGGAGAAAGAGCCAGAGTACCTTGCCTCTATCTGGAAAGAGCTTCTTGAGCAGGAGTGACCTGTGCTAGGAACCCAAGAGGACTAGGTTTGCAGAGAAGGAAAAAATCCATTCTAGACCAAAGATATCAGCTAAAGCAAAGACATAGAGGTCTTTTACATGGGTAAGGGGTGCTTGAGTTTCTTCAAGCAGACTGAGTTGGGGAGCTGGAGTCTTGTGAAAGTAAGACCTAAACTGGGTCCACCTTGGGCTGGGAAGGAGGTCTGGGCACATAGGAGGCCTCTGGCAGTCTCCATGCAGGTGGCATAGCCAGAGCCTGGCCTGGTACCATGGATGTGCACCCTGTGGCACAACCAACTCCAAAGCAATTAAAAGGCTCATCAAATGTTCATTACAATAATAGCAAACACTTATTGAGAACTAACTATTCCATGCCAGAAATGGGCCAGTCACTTTCCAACTATGTTTAATCCACATAACCTAATGAAGCAATTGCTGCTATTGAGCCCAATTTTCAGATGAAGAAACTAAGGCCCCCCAAAACTTAGAAAAACTTGGACTTCCTTGTCTGAGATCACACAGATAGTAGGAATAATAATGAGATTTGACCCTGTGCTGTTTGATTCTGAGCCTGCTCTCTTAAGCCTGCCTTCCTTTTCTGTCTTTTGTTTTTCTTTTGTATTAGACCATTGTCCATTACTATAACAAAATAGCTGAGACTAGGTGACTTATAGGAAATCACATTTATTTGGGCTCAAGGCTGAGGCACTGCATATGGTGATGGTTTTCTTGCTGTGGTCCTGAGACCACAGAAAGAATGTGCATGTGTCTCCTCTGGTCCTTCTCTTTTCTTTTAAATCCAACAGTATCCAGTTGTAGGGGCCCCCACTTGATGACCCAATCACCCCACAGAGGTCCCACCTCAAAATAGCATAGTCACATTAAGTTTCCAAACTCCTGTGATCTCACAATGAGGATTAAGCTCCAACCTGCATTTCAGAGTAGACAAATCATATGCACACCACATTCTTTCTTTTTTTTATTCTTTCTAATTTTTCCTAAAATTTTAAACTATAAAATGGTGAATTCCTGTATCTATCAATCAGCGTTAGTAATCTTTAATTTATGCCTATCTCATTTTAACTATGCTCCTACTTTTTCCCATTCCCCAATTATTTTGAAGCAAACTCTGGGAATATATAATTACATTCATATTTAACTCAATATGTATCTCTCAAATATAAAGACTCATTAAACACATACACATTTATCATGTTTGTTTTTTAAGTTAACACTAATTTAATTATCATCCAATATCTAATCAGTGTTCATAATTCCACAATTATCTAATAAATTCAACATAAAAATAATAACTTCAAATTAGTTGCCTGCAACATTTATATGTTGTGTTTGATTGTTCTTTAAATCTCTTTAAATTTCCCTTATTTTTATGATACAACTTATTTATGAAGCCATGTGTTCTGTCCTATGATGTTTCCCATAATTTGGATTTTGCTTTTATGCTCCCATGGTGTCTTTTAACACATTTCCCTTCTCTCTGCATTTCTGGTAAATTAGTTGCTATTTCCAGAACATGGTAAAATTAAATCATAATTTTAAAAATCAGGATTACCTCTCAGGAAATGTATTATTCTTCCAATAGAACATACTTAGAACTTGGTGTCTGTTGTCTTTTTGTGTGTGTGTGATCTTAGCAGTCATTGATAATTATTGCCTACATTCATTATCTCATTAAGGGCCACACAATGGAGATGTTCTAATTTTATCATTCTTTGTTCATTTATTCCAGAAACTGAAATATTTCTGTGAAGAGAAACTTCCCTTTACTGTTACCTATTAACTATTTGGTGACCTTGATGAACAGTTTATAGATGAAATGCAGAACAATGGCTTAATTCTTTTCCCTTGTTTACAAATATAAAAAATTGTTTCCTATGTATGCATGTCCAAAGATGAACATCAAGATTTTTAAGTCCTTTTGACATAACTTTTGTACCTTCCTTGCTTCTCAAATGACAACATGTTCCACTCCTGCCTTATATATTTTCCCTAGACTTGGAATTAGCCTCTTTTCATAGAGAAATGGTATTTATAAACTACATAGAAGGTACTAGAAATGTACCGCACTGAGCTAAACAGTAGCGTGGAAACACCAAGCTGCAGATCCATCAAAAATTGTTGCTTAGGCTTAGTTTCTGCTGAGCTGAAACAATGAAGAAAGGACAGTTAGATGTTACCATGGTTTCTCTTCTTCCTTTTTTCCTTTCTTTACCATCAAGACCTTCACAAAATACAAAGCAAAACCAACAAATAAAAATCAAATTTGAGCCATTACGTGTATGGCTGTGTCTTTTTGCTACAGAAGTTATCACCATCTAACTAAATCAGAAGTCATTATGTCAAAACAGAGCAATATAAGGGCCAGATGTTATGGGCTCCCACTACCCCTGCCCATTCTGATGGCTGGTTCTCAAAACTCTTCTTAAAATTGAGTTGGAAGCGCATTGTATAGGTGGGGATTTTCTACTCTGAAGATTAACCTGACTTGAGAAAATAAAAATAAGTTTAGAGAAGCAAAGTCTCCCTGGAATAGCCAGGACAGTCATCTCTTGGTATCTCTGGGAGATTGGTTCAGGACCCCAGTGGATACCAAACTCCACTGATGCTAAGTCTCTTGTATAACATGGCACAGTACTGATTCACCTTGACTTACGATGCTCAATAAAGCCATCACAAAGTGAAAACCTTGGGTGGTGGAAAGGTGTCCACCACACCCAACCTGTTGACCATCGCAGCTCAGTGGCACAGGATGCTTCAGAGCATCAGCTGTTGTCCCTTGTGACTGCAGGACTAACTGGTGGCTGTGGCTAACTTCTGCTGCCCAACACCGCAAGAGAGAATCACGCCATTTATTGCTCGCCCAGGAAAAAAAAGCAAAATTTGAAACACGAACTACAGTTTCATATCATTGAAAAGTCAAAAAATTATCAGTGGAACCATCCATAAGTTGGGCCTGTCTATATTTGCATGTAACATATGCATATCCTCCAATATAATTTGAGTCATTTCTAGATTACTTGCAATTCCTGATACAACGTAAGTGCTATATGAAGACCCTTTATACAGCATTGTTTAGGGGATAAAAATATGTAGATATTCAGTACAAATGCAATTTCTTAAAAAAGGTTTTGATCTGTTTTGAGTTGAATCCACAGATGCAGAATGCATGGATACAGAGGGCTGACTCTGTACTATTATAGTCCAAAAATATGAAGCTTTAATTAAAACTCCAAAGCAAAAAAAAGCAAAATCATTGTAGACTCTTTAGTCAGATTGCCTAGCTTCATACGCCAGCTCCAAATTTCACTACAAACAGACTCACGCACAAAGCCTTCTGTCTTGGTTTTCTTACCTGTAAGATACAAATGAGTTTCTGAGTTAATTTAGTATAATACTCCAATCATGTATGTTCTTATCAATTAATTGATTTATTATTATATGTATTGCACGATTTCTTCAGTCATTCCCTGTTGTTGGTTAGGGTTTCAGGCCATTGAGGGATAGGCAGAGCAGAGATGTAACTAATATCACTAGATCAAGACATGGAAGAGAAATAAATAGAGTGGAGCCTCAATACATTTCTACATAACTATCAGGTGTTCACTCCACTTTCTCTGACAAGTCTCATTCATTCATTCGCTCACTCGTTCATTCACTCATTCATTCAATAAATCAGAATACGTATAAGGCACAGGCATCATGGCATAGGGTTGATGGAGGCAAAGTTGAACAGATTATTTCTAATGATTACTGTTATAAAAAGTTTTCTAGTCTGAAAAAAACTTTTTCCGTCATAAAGAAAAACATATTTTTTCTAGGTGAGCCAGAAGTCCTAAAGTCCTTCTAAGGGATCATGGAATACACTGAAATTCAGATATCCATGGTTTAACCTTCTGCCAACTCAAAAATAATTTTTTTGGTAAATTGTCTTTGAATTGTTTATTTCAGGGTGCCAAAAACCATGCCTATGAGGAAGCCATGTGGGTACATTTATGTTTGCAGTCAACCAACCTAAGCAACTGGCCTGCGTTTGAAACCCTTCCATGGGTGAGATTGGAGTTGGCTGCCCTGTGGGAAGAAGGGCCTGGTTGGCCAATTCTTGTAATTTTTCAAGAAAAAAATCTTCACAGAGTGGTTTCCACCTGCAGGTAAAAATCTGTTCTCTACTTTATAAAGCCAGGTTTTTGTTTTCTTTTTTGCAAACGGAAATTTCCAATTTTTAAGCATAAACAAAATTTAAAACAAAATGTTTTTCAAGTGTGTGTGTCCACCAAAACTCAACTGTGAGCAAAACCTGGCACATGGGTGCTTAGCTTGAACCTCTGGCTTGTTTACTAGAGTGGAGCAAAGAGAGTTTTGGCAGATGAAGGGCAAGAACCAAGAGTGGCAAATCTTTCATTAAAAGGAAAACAAATTGAAACAACAACAGGGAGGAGTCCTCAGCTCTGGGAAGGAAGCCATCCCTCTTCTTTTGTTGGAGGAGGCTGCCAGAGGGCCAGGGTAGTCCAGAGACCCCCCAATGCTCTCCTTCGCTGCCGTGCGTATAAATCAGAGGCAAGAACCCTGCAAAGCCATTTCACCAATATGAATGCTGTCCAAGTGATCGTTGCGGAGAATACACAAACAGACTGCAGTAAAATTAAAAATAACTTTTGAAGGAAATAGTATACTGGAAGGATTCATTACAGAAGTTCAAACAAGGGCCCATATGTTTCCCTCCTCTTTATGGTGGAATATACAGAGGGCCTGTAATAAAATGAGGGTGGGGGTGCGGGGAGCCGGGCTTCTTGTTGAGGTAAAGGATAAGATCCAAACAGCAGATAAATAACCAAGATGTCTTTATGATCATATAGGTACTTGCCTCCTGAGCTCACAGAAGTTTCCTCAGATATACATTTGCAATGATGTTTTAATTAACATTGGCTGGCTGTGATAAGAAATGAATCATTGTCTGTCTCTATTTTTTTCTGTCCAACTCCTTACCCGGCTTTGGTCTTTAAGTAAACCTATGAATTGGTTCCTTCTTGATATAGGTTTCTCTCTAACTTTATTGTTTAGAATCAAAAGTCCCTGGTGATTTCCAGGGTGACTGAAGGTTACATGGAATTTATACAAGAACCTACCCAGAAGTTATGGTTCCTTATAATTTAAGAGAATTACATTTATTCTCAATGTCTGTCCTAGGCTGTATACAATGTAAAATTTTATTTTATCTTTGACATAATAAATTTTCCTATAAATCCCAGAACACATTAGCTGTTTTAGAAAAGTTTTTGAGTGTCTGGCTTTATGGAGGGGAAAGAGGAGAATTTTCACACACACACAAACACACTCTCTCTCTCGCGCGCGCACACACACACATTCCCCTTTCTCTTGCACACACATATACACAACACACACACACATTCTCCTCTCTCTCTCATGTACACACACATACACACACACACACACTTGTGCTCCATTTTAGTCTTCATCAGAATATATGTGTTAATTTCCTATTTATTTATGCTATGTTCTAAAGGTCTTGATCCATTGGATATAATGCCAAAAGCTTAAAATATCAAGTTAAGGCTTATTGAAGAATTAAAGAAAAATGCTGTGTTGAGTTTTGAGTTGTACCTTGAAATATTATATGATGAATATTAATTAAATTTACTTTTATAATAGAAGAGACCATGTTTTCCTTCCTAAGTTTTTCTTCTAGAAAGTCCTGGGTGGATTCCATATGAGATGCTGTTTAGCACGGAAGGTTTAAGAACATATAGGTCGTGGTACATACACATTTATAAAGAGAACAGAGAGAGAAATCAAGAAAAAAGGCAAAGAAAGAAGAAAGGAAAGAAGGAAAGAAGAGAGGAAAAGACCTTTCCACGGTCCTCTCAGCCAGGGACCTTGTGTGACGAAGCCGCGGTCCTTCTTGGACCACCTTTAAGTCTCTAGTCTCTTTCTTTCCTTTGTTTCCTGGTTAACCTTAAGTTTAAGCCCTAATAAAAGCTAAATTTATGGGGATCAAGCTTATCACCAGCCTTTCATTACTGTCAGTTTCTCTTCAATTGCATCTAACTCAGTTTGGGGCACTGAAGAGCGTTCTCTGACACCCAGTGGAGACGTTTGAGAGCCACCCGCAGGCCAAATAACGATCGTTTTGAAAGAAGCCATGAGCAAGGCTTCTGCCGGTGACGGAGCCACGGGTAGCACTTGGGAGAGGTCTTTGCGGGGCCCTAGCCCTCATGTTTTAATCAGGAAAGGCGGGTGGCAGGTCACAAAGATTAGGTTTAGCCTTCCTGATATACATCGGATCTCTTGCCCTTTCAACCCTGCAGCCGTGTGAGGAGACATTCTTTTTTGAAACCCATAAATTAGAGACCAAGGTTTCTTTGCAAAGTATAATGACAAGATGACAGAATCCCCACGAAGCCTAGCTCTTTTCCCTAGACATGAGAATTTTATTTATTTTCTTTGGAACATTAAGCCATGATCGGTGGGTCAAAGGGAGCCCTGCATATTTTTTTTTTAATGAAAAAAAATGTTCTTGCCATGAATGCATTCTGCTAAGATTTAAGACCAAAAAAAACAAAACAAAACTACTCAGATGTCTCTTCCTCGTTTACATGCTTGTTTCAAAGTCCACTAAGTAACTTATTTAGGTTCTGAAAGTTGTATACAATGTAAATCCATCCAGGCTGAAGTCAGGGGAAAAAAATGAAAAAAAGAACAGGAGCTATAAAGCTGGTTTCTATATTGTTTGGACATAATACTGTTCTCAAGTGAAGTCATAAGGGAATAGGGCACTTAAAATAGGGTGTCACATTTCAAGGTAATAAATAGCAGATTGATTCTACCTCCCAATTGATCCTGCAGTTTACGTATACACAAGATGGAAAATAAAGTACCAAAGCCATTGAGATTTACTTTGTAGAAATGAGACACTCCCTATTAGCTTAAGTGAATGCAAAGGCCAGTTCTGACAATTTATTGCAGGCTGTGTCCAAATGCAGTTTGGATCAAGTTGCACTACTGGCACACACGCATGGCCGTGCTTTTAGCATCCCTACGATTAAACGCATCTTACGTCTTGCATTTCTTACTGAACATATTCTTCAAACTAGCCTTGTCTCCCAACAACAGAGTCTCACCCTCTCTTTGCTTAACATGACTCCATTAAATAATGACATCCCATTGTGTCCCTCTCTCTGCAGTAGTAATGCCCTGTTATTGGGAAATTGGGGTATGATCTGTTTATTTCTGCTATTTCCTTTGATTCTTTTCTTCCTCCCAATTATGGTGTCTCTTAACATGGTCGTTTTTAAATTGTGGATTGAAAACACTTTTATTTCAAGTTTGTTTGGACAATTTTCCTAAATCCTCTGGGTCACCCTTAATCGCTGTCGTAGGATTAGAAGAATTGACCTTAGCTCCTGGTCAAGCTGGTTCATATTTTGAATGTGCAGTGTATCACTTTATCCTGGGCAAAAAGCCCTGAAACTCAGCAATAATGAAACTTGATCTTTTGTGGTTCTCACCATGTGTCACCGAGCTTGGCAAGCATTTGTCGATTCTCACAATAGCCCTACAAAGCAGGTACTAATATGAATCCACATTTTCAGGACAGGAAACTGATACTTAGAGGGGTCAGTGTGAGGGACTCCTATACATGCCAGTCTGATTCCGGTGTCCATGATCTTCACCAGTATTATATGTTTCCAAGAAGGGCACATAAATATTGTCCTCAACCCTAAATTACTGACTTCTCGATTAACGTGTTATATTGCATCAAATTACTCGCCCTGCACATGAACCTAGTGTGAGGGCTCCAGATAGTGGTTTGAAATTCGTATTTTCCCGAGTTGCTTCTCAATCTGTTTATCTGATGCCATGATAGGACATCTCAGGTCTGTTCGTGACCAATGCTTACTTTTCCTTCCCTTAGGCATTATAGACTCAGGTTTATAGTTGTGGGATACAAAAGCAACTCACAAGATTCTTTAAAATAAAAAAAATGGACCTATTGTCCAAGATGCCCAATAACTTAATTTCTCTCCTATTTCCTTGAACAAATGGGAAGACATGAGTATGCATCCATAAGGTAGAAGAAAATAATTTTATTCCATACATTAAAAATACTTTATATCATAGAACAAGGAATACTGTCAGAAAAAGGATTAGGGAATACAGAGAAGAATAATAGTCTGAAAGGCTACCTGTTATCACAAGTATAGCAGAATAGATGACCCACTTCATGCCCACACATTTGCATACACACAGGCAAGAAAGCTCCTGCAAATAGCAAATTTAAAAACACTATGCTTAAAAAATAGGGGGAACACGTTTTTTAAAGAGAGAGAGGGACAGTGTGTGTGAAAGAGAGAGACAGAGAGAGAGAATCAAGTTTTATTTAGTTTTTCATGTCTGACACTTTGTTGCGCACATGATGCTGGGGTCCGAACTCATTCCCTTGCGCATGCCAGGCAAGCACCATAACTGCTGAGCCACTGCTCCGGCCCTGGAAAATTGCATTTAAAAAAAAAAATCTACTGAGCTGCATCTTTCTTTTTAAAAGTAAAGATTCCCCAGGGGAAAGAAAGGAAAAGGAAAAGAGGGACCAAGAGGAAGGAAGCAGTCATTAGTTTTTGCCTTTGAAATGGCTACGCAGGACACCATGAACAGATGTCAGAGACACCAAAGCATTTCTCCTTCCCTGTGTGGTGAAATGCAAGCACTCTGTGCACTCACAAGCCACCTCGGGCTGCGTCCAGGGAAGGGGCAGACTGCCTTCTTCCTGACATTGGATAAAGAGAATCGTTAAGCAGGGGATTGCTCCCACTATTGCCCCCTAGTCCCCTCAAGCTGAGGAATTCTTTGAAAATGGTCCTAAGTTTATGGAGTTCCCAGACAACTAGCAGAAGAAATTAAAATATTCTCCAAAACCTATATTTTCACAGTTGAAAATCAAAATAAAAGCAAAACTAGGCAAATGGGAAGGCGTCAAACTAAAAAGCTTCCACACAGTGAAAACAATCGACCAAGTGAAAAGGCCAGCTACAGAACGGGGGAAAAGATCTGCAAACCACACAATGTGAGAGGGGAAATACATATGCAAGCAGCGCAATTGCAAGATAGCAAATACCCCAATTAAAAATGAGCAAGGAGACGGAACAGACATTTCTCAAAGAAGGCATTCAAATGACCAACAGATACGTGAAAAAGTGCTCAACATCACTAATCATGAGGGAAGTGCAAATTAAAACCACAGGAGATATTACCTCATACCTGTTAAAACAGCTATAAGGAAAAGACAAGATCACGCTGTAGAGGATGTGGAGGAAAGGGAGCCCTTCTGCCCTGTTGGTGGAGATGGAAATTAGTACAGCTATCATGGAAGACAGTTACTGAGGCTTCTCGAAAAATTAAAATTAGAACTACTCTATGACCCAGCAATTCCACGTCTGCTCTGTTTCCAAAGAAAATGAAGTAATATATATTAGCTGCACTCACATGCTCTGCAGAATTATTCCCAATAGCCAAGCTATTGAATCAACCTAAGTGTCAATCAACAGATGAATGAATAAAGAAAATATGATATACATGTAGATAACGGAATATTAATCAGCCTTAAAAATAAAGCACATCCTGCCATTTTCAAAAACATGGAAGAAACTAGAGAACATTATGCTAGGTGAAAGAAACCAGGCATAGAAAGAAAAATACTCCAGGACCTCCCTTACACGTAAAATATGAAACAGAAGCAGAAGGGAGAAAGGGGGTTTAGGAAAGGGAGAAGGGAATGAGGAGATGATGGTAGAATCTACACGATTTTAGGTGAAGAAGAGGTACTATTCTGGATATCCATTTTTCAGCATGGTGACTACAGCTAACAACAATGTGTGGCATTAAAAATTGTCAGGAGGAGTAGATCTTAAATGTATTCACCCACAAAAGTGGGGAGTACATGAGGTAATGGATATGGTGATTAGCTTGATTTAATCATTCCATAATGTATACATATATCAAAACGTCAGGCTGCACCCCATAAATACATGCAATAAAAAAGAAAGTGAAAAGACAACCTAAAAAATGAAAAATGCCATTCACAAATCATATACCTGATAAGGAACGCATATATGGAGTATAAAAATGCTAATAATTCAATAATAAAAATAACCTAATTAATGGATGAACCAAGGAGATGAACTAACATTTCTCCAAAGAACATATACAGATTGCCCATAAGCACATGCAAAGATTCACAGCATTACCAGGCATGAGGGAAACACAAACCAAAAACACATTGAGATACCACTCTGCACTTCCTACAATGGCTATAATAAATGAAAGGCAATAATATGTGTTGATGAGGGTCTGGAAAAATTGAAGCCCTCACACATTGTTCAGGGGAACGTAAGTGGCTCAGCCTCATGAAGACCAGTCCAGCAGCTCCTAAAATGGCTAAATGTGCCGTACGACCCAATACTCCCACTGCTAGAAATGCAAAATTGGGAGAGTCTTATGATCATTAAAGAAACCGACCCTGTGGTTAGAAATCATTTCTCAAAAAAAAAAAAAAAAAAAAAATCCAGTTCCAGATGGTTTTCTAGTGAGTTTTACCAACTTTTAAAGAACAAATAATTCCTAATGAACACAAAAATTTCCAGAGATGAATAAAAGAAGAAACACACTGCAGCACACTTTATGAGACTCTTAAATTTTGATTCCAAAATGAGTTAAGGAAAATATGATAAAAGTACAGACCAATCTCGCTAATGAAAACTAAACGAAAGTTTTAAACAATTAGCAAAGAGATTCCAGTCATGTATAAAATAGACCATTCATGATGATAACTTGAGTTTATCCCTGGAATTCAAACTTGAATTAGTATTCGGAAATCAAAGAATTGATTTACCATATTAAGAAATCAAAGAAGAGAAATTATATGATCATCTTATCAGAAGCAGAAAGGTAAAGTGTCCAACACATAATGTTACTTATTCAGTAAAAAAAAAAAAGCCCTTCAGACTAGAACAAAAGGAACTTCTTAATCTGATAAAACATGCGTTAAAAATGATAGCAAGCATTTATTTTACTGAAAGTTGGAATGACACATTCTACTTAAAATCTCAAAGAAGATAAGGCCAGTCTCTAGCAGTATTTTTTTTTTTTTAAAGAGAGAAGGACAGTGAGAGAGAGAGAGAGAGACAGAGACAAGGAGAATCAATTTTTATTGAGTTTTTCACGTGGCTTTCGTTGCTCCAACACTTAGTCGTGTATGTGGGTGCTGGGGTTTGAACCCGTGTACTTGTGCATGCCAGGCAAGCGCTGTAACCACTGAGCCACTGCTCCAGCCCCTCTAGCAATATTTTTAGTCAATATTCTACCTAAAAATGTAAAAAGTGAAGTAAGACCCCAAAATGCTTCCATAGGCAAAAAAAAAAAAAAAAAAAAAAAAAAAAAAAAAAAAAAAAAAAAAAAAAAAAAAAAAAAAAAAAGAAAAAAAGAAAAAAAAAGAGCTTCTATATAGATGAATAAGTTTGCCTGTAAAGGAAAGCCAAAATTATCTATCAAAAATTCATGAAAACTGAAGAATATTGCAATATTGCCAACTTTAGAATAACAAAGATGTAGAGGTCAGTATATGTCTAAATGACAGTTAAAAACATTTCTAAAATGTTATTTAGGATATAAAATAAAGTACATAGGAATGAATCAAACAGAAGATGTGTAAGATTTTATAAAGAGAAGTATGAAATTGTGTTCAAAGATGTGGTAGGATAGAAAACATGAAAATAATAAAAGTATAATTTGTCTCCAGAGTTTTCTAGATTGGTTGCAGTTCTATTTAAAATTCCAATTAAATTTCAATTTGACCATAAATTAAAATATATACAAATGTGTGAATGGCCTAGAATACTCAGGTCAGCTTTAAGAAAGAACAAAGAAAGGAGATTGCCCTTCCAGATGTTGACTTCTTAGAAAGCTCCAGAAATTAAGACGCTAGAGTACTGAAACAAGAGAAGGTACATAAATCAGTGGATCAGAAGAATAAATCCAGAAATCTACCCGCAACTAACTGGAGTCCTATGAAAGAAATGGTTCTCTGTGAAAAATATGAAAATGGGCCCCTCCTTTACTCAGTATACAAAAAGCATTCCCAGGACTCTTGATGCCAATGAAAGAGGCAATGCTCCAAAAATATTTGGATGGGAATTTCTTGAATCTTTGAAAAATATAGAAACATTTTAAAGCAAAATTTTAAACTTAAGGAGAAAAGACTCTACTGACGGTGAAAAGATAGCTCTTCAGTTATGTGTATGATATATCATCCATATCTACAGTGATAAAAGGGTGGTTCCCAATTTTTGAAGGAAACTCTTAGTGATCAATGAGAAAAAAGACGAGCAGGCTAACAGAAAAATGGGCAGAATTCTTGAGCAGATTCTACAAAAGAGGAATCCTGAATTGCTGCATGTGAGATGCTGATGATCATTAGAATCGGAAAAAGATAAATTAAAGGCACCATGACACATTATTTTACACCTCATAAACTGGCAAAAATTTGGCCTGGGCATATAGAGTTTTGGTGATAATATTCAATATTATACCCTTCTGGAGGGGAAAGTAATTTAGCTCACCCATTTTGGAACTTGATTCTGTATTTGTGATTCAGTAAAATTAAGGAAACCAAATACGTGAGAAACAGTATTTCACTCCTAGATTCGCAACCTAGAAAACTTCCCACTGTAGACATTAACGTGAAGATTATAGCAGCAAAGTTTATTTTATCCAAAGCAAAATGAAATATTTTCTGAAGAAACACAAATATCTATAGACAGGAGAATAAACATAGGAGTTTAGACGGATATAACAAAAAAGTGAACATTGGTTTTTTGAATAGCTTCACACTGGTGATATGAAGACATAATACTGAAGAAATTAATTCATGGATGATTACCTCATGTAGGAGTCCTTCTGCTCAAAAACATACAAAACTGAATAAAAAATAAAAGCAAGGGAATGATTAGATGCTAGGATATGGAAGCATCAAATGCCTTGCTAATCTATTTCCTAGTAGGCTGGTGAGTGCCTGGGTATGTTTTGTTATTCACAATAATCCAATAAAACTATTTTTAATTGTTTATATAAAACTTGATCTTTAAATATATATATATAGAGAGAGGCTATTGGAAATAAGAAAGATCGTTGAAGATCATCTACCGTGACTCCCAAACAATGCGTGAACTGTCCGCTGAAATCACGATTGCTGATCACGTTAATAATAATTGTACTGGCTGATTCCAGGACAGACTACTAAGTAGTTAGTTATTCCTGGTAATAATATATCACAGTTGGTCGTTTACCTTTGAAAACTATCAGTTAGAGACAAATGAAAGTTCTGTATATTGTAGCATCCCTTTCACAGGATGGCTAAATCATCCACTCTGTTTGATAGGGAAAGAGGTCACAAAGATGCAGCCAGAATGAGAAAGCAAACACTGTGCCACCCAAAGCCAGTTTAGTGATACTTCACTTTTTTTTTTTTTAAGAAAGAGTGGACAGTGAGAGAGAGAGAAAGAGAGAAGTAATTTTTATTTTAGTTTTTCACATGACCTTCGTTCCTTGGATACCTCATTGTGGATGTGGTGCTGGGATTTGAACTCATGTACTCGCGCATGCCAGGCAAGTGCTGTAACCGCCGAGCCACCGCTCCAGCCGCTATGCCTCACTTTTAATGAACTACGATTATTGGCCAGACTTGAACGGTGCAAGATGCTTATATGAAAAATCAGATTTCTTTTCCTGCACTTAATTTTTTGATTTTTTTTCCAGATTCTGGATGCTTGCACGGAAATACATTGCATGAATGTATATTATCCATTCTCCCCACCATGGCATAACCGTAGTCTTTTAGAAATCAATTCATTTTTGCAAGGCGTGGTGGCAACTTGCCTATAATCCCAGCAACTTGGGAGGGTGAGGTAGGAGAATCAAAAGTTAAAGGCCAGACATAGCAACTTAGCAAGGCTCTCAGCAACTTAGGGAGACCCTGTCTCAAAATAAAAAAATAGAAAGGAGGGCTGGGATGTGGCTCCATGAGAAAGCAACTCTGGGTTCAAGCCCTAATACCAAGATAAAAAAACAAAAACCCATAAACATTTATTGAGTACCATATGTTTGACAGTGACATAGTCTCGTTTAATTCTTATTATAGGTGTCATTATTCTCTTTATTGATGAAGAAACGTAGAACTTAAGACATCAGGAAACTTCACCAAAGGTTCCCCAGCTCACAAGTGATGGAGCTGGGTCTCAACCCAGAGCTGGCTAAGTCTACAGCCTGACTAGTCCTCATCCTGTGTTTCCTTTCTTAAGAGTTGAAAGACTCTGACAAAATACCACTTTGTTACTTTAGTGGCATGGGCACCAAGATCCTAAAATGCATTCATTTAGAACACCCACACAGATAATGAGTGGTCAGCCTCACAGAAAGAGTATTACATTAAACAGTGAAATGCCATTTTTCTTGATTTCTGCCTGCTTCCATATCTGTAAAACGGGATGGGCCTTAGAATACCTGTCACCCTTATGCTTTTCAGATCAGAGGATGATTTCCAGCGTATGCTGTCCGGGGCTCTCTAACACCCCAGGACCTGCGAATAACCCCAGATCCCATAGATCTGTGGAGCCTCCCCCGGCAGAATCATTCAGTGATCTAAAACATCTCTTCCAACAGCTACAGAAGGGGGCCTTCCCTGCCAGCTAGGGGAAAGAGCAGTTCTTTGGTTGCAAGCTTGAGCTATCTGCAAACTGAGAAACTCAGTGGGGCCTCTCCAACATTTTAGTGTCTACCAAGGACGGCTTTATGTCAGGCTTGTTGGCCATAAAACAGGAAATGAGGACGGGGCATTAACAGCCTCTGTAAACAGCGCCTTCAAGGTCTTCAATCACCAATTTGAGGGTGTTCACCACCAGGGTGGAAAAAAAAAAAAGAGAAAGGCAAACGCCAAACAGGAAATGCAATGAAGGGAGATGAAAGCAGATCAATAAAGACAGAAACATTTGGTTTGAAGTCTTGCCTTTAAAATAATGGGAACCCCCAGCCACCCCCTCCAGAAAGTAATTTGGGGCATTACCACAGGTCTGGACCTTAGGTGTAATTACCCCAGATTCCAGCCACCCAGAGGTTTAGAATTCCAGCGTTTGTGAAAATAATTCAGTTTGAGGATGTAGATTTATGACCACCTCTTAAATACATTTTTTTAAAAAGGATTTACCTAATGTTAGGAGAAAATACCATGGGTCCCCTCCCACACACTGCTTCCCAAATTAAGGAGACGCAAAAGGAATTTTCCTTTGATCACATATTTGAAGGCTACAGTGCCCCATCATGGAGATGAATCTTGAGTTGAATTTCTGGAGTGGAGAGGCGTCGGGATTTTCTGGGGCAAAGAATCCTTTGGAGTCTCGAGTGTGACACACTGGTTCCTTTGGTCCCCTAGGTCACTCAGAATCCAACAATTCACATTTCCTCTGCCTAAAGAAACACAAAGTCTTGTATCTATACTTAGATATGTCAGGGCTTTGGAGAAACCATGCAGCGTGGACGCTGGTCCTCCTGGGAGTGAGGGAGTGCAGAGAAAATGCGAATGTTTCATCTCAAACCTCTCATATTTTAAAAGACCTTCATTATTGTTTTTAAGATCTTGAACCAAATGCCAATGTCATGATGACATTTTTCCCCTTCTGTTTTGCGGAAGGGAGACCAGCGGGTTGAAGAGATTGTAGAAGGGAGGAAAAAGATTGACGTTTAGAAGATAAGGAGAGAGAAACACATTTGTAATCGCATGATGGAAGTGGCCATTATTTGGTGGTGTGAGAAGATGGATAATTTCAATCCCATCCCTAAACAACTTTCAAACCTCTACCCCCTAAAGAGTTCACCCTATCTCTGCGCCTGGGAGACTAAGGAAGCAGGAGCGGGAGCCTGATGAAAATCCCAAATGATTTTCCCAACTGTCCTTTTGTAGATCAAGTAGGACCAAATCACCCTTTCCACTAATTTTATAACCCTGGCTGTGTTTAAAAGTAAATACCTGTCTTTTCTTATTACTATCACTCAGCAAAGGGAAGAATACCCATTCCTTTGAGCACAGATTCATGCACTCAGTAAATAACATGTTTTTTTTTTAACGTGTAAATAACATTTACATTATTTAACGGTAAATAACATTTACCGTGATTTGGTCTCTCTGTGAAGAGCTCAACGCACAGTGAGTGGGTAGTACATCATATTTTTTTTCTCCCAATCTTCCTGCCTTTCTCCTTCTTCTCTCCTTTGATCAATGCAGGCAGAAAGCGAAGCCTGTAGTCTTACGGGTTTCAGACTTCCAGCACAGAGTCAGGCACAGAGAGAGGCTGATGAGCTTGAAGTGCGGGTACTTTTACTTTTCTTCTCTGCTGTGTTTTCTTTCTTTTTTGTTTTAATGGGGTGGGGCAGGGAGGCGAGCATTTGACAAGGTTGCTTTGTGACATCCAAATTACTTCCTTATCTCCCCTTCTGCGTCCTAGTAATTTGCAAGTCTCAATTTTGCAGCTATTCCCCAAAAGGAGTCCCCTCCTCTGAGACCTCATCCTTGCTTCACTTTCCTTTACTTGGGTCACAGTTTCTGTGGTCACCAAGCCACAGAGCACTCAAGGCTGTCATAAATTGTAGAGATTGTTAGCTCTCTCTTGGACCAACTTGAGAGGAACTGGCTCCCTTCAGGGCTACAGGTCATATCTGGGAATCCATGGGACACTAAGGTGGTGAGGGTTCTGTTAAGAACCTTTGGAGGGCTGCTTCTCAACCCGGGTGGTATATTGGACTTAGCTGTGAAGTTTTTTCATGTGTTTGTTTTGGTGCCAGGGAATGAATCCAGGGGCGCTTTACCACTAAGCCACACCCCCAGCCCCTGTTTATATTTTATTCTGAGACAGAGCCTTGCTAAGCTGCTGAGGCTGGCTTTGAACTTGCCATCCTCCTGCAAGTAGTGTCCATGCTAAGGTACAAGATCCAAATCAGTTCTTTTAAAAAATGCGTTCTCTTCTCTGGTTCCCTGAAGCCTGTGTCAAAACCCAGTTCCTCAAATATTGTGATGTGGATGTATGTCAACATAGGGATCCTCTCCTGCAGGCCCCCTGCTCTGGCTCGGAGGTGTCTGATAGCACCTCTGTAAGAGATCTCCCATCTTTGTCAGCTTGCAATTAAATCAGTGCTGAGAGTCTTCCTGTTCAAAAGACCTCCACAAAGAGTTTTAGGAACTAATTGTTCAAGCTTGGCGGGACTGGGAGGAATCTGAGGTTAATTGTAGGAAATTTCGCATGAAAGGCATTCAGCAAACTCATCAAACTCTTCCTAAAACTCTCTTTACGCCAGGTGCAAAGTGACTTCAACACTCAGAGGCAAAGTATCTCTTACACCATAAAACACTGTTCTGGGTAAACATGAAGAGGTTTAGTAGACAGAGTGTAAACCTTCCAGAAAGATCAGATACTGGCTGCACAGTAGGTGCAGCCGAAGCCTTCTGTGATCACGGGTGGAAAAGCCTGAATGTCACTAGAGTTCATAGCAACACCAGGGCCTCCTTGTGAATTAGGGAAGAGATGGGGGCAGCAATGGGATTGGATATAAATGTGGGATTTCACTTGATCCTGAGATATTCTGTACCACTTGAGACCAATGTAAACTCTGAAAAATCTAAGACCTTGATGGCAAACGAATTTGTAAGTCATAAGGACCACGGAAAGAGTTAATAACCATAAAATAATATAGCACACTTTTAGGACTAGCAAGTTCTCAGAGCTGTGAAGGGCGTGTCAAGTGGAGAAGCACCACTAAGCACTGATAAATTGCTGGACTCAACACCAGCAGGTTGTGCATTGATGCTCTGGTGGCCAAGGCAGGTGTAACCCATGAGTTTTCAAGGCTTCAGGGAACACGTGATCCAACTCCCTACCTCCTCATCTCAGGTGGGACACGCACACAGAAAGACCTGATGTATGAAAGATGTGGTGAAGGGAGCAGAAGAATGCAAAATTCCATGTGTTTGCAGAAAGATCCTACTCCAGTCTAGAAGCTATTGTTGCTGCCACATTTGTTTTTACTGTGAATGGTGGTGTAAATTGAAAGCAAGTGGGGCTGGCACTAACTTGAGATTCAGCCACACTTTGACAAAGCTGAAGTTCTTCTTGTGGCACAAGGGAAGCACTATCCAACAAAAGAATTGTTTAATACATCTAATAATTCTGGTTACAATTCTTAACAGTGTTATCTTTTCACTTTTCTTTAAAATAAATTTTAAACATTTCAAAAGAGGAAATCCATGTGCATGGAACACAATCTAAATGGAACAGAATGGTGTAAAATGAAAACCAAGCTCCTTTCCATGAGTGTCCTACAGATGCTTGCTCCCATACCAGGAGCAGGTAAGTGCCTTTTTCTTGAACTGGAGTTCAAGAAATAGGAAATAGGGCTAGAAGCAGAGAACATGTCTTGGTCTTTAAATTGCTGATGATATGCAGTGGGGCAGACAGATTACAGGGTCATCCCAATGCCTCAGGGGAAGACAGGTACTGTTTATGAAGTGCCATGTGTCCAGGACTTGTTAAGACACTGGCTACATAAACACCATGTCAGGACCAACTATATAATTTGTGGGGCTTAATGCTGAATAAAAAAATGGAACATTTTATTAAAAAAATTAAGAGTTTCAAGGTGGCAATAGCATCTTAACCAAGAACTGAATCAAGATTGCTTTAAGTCACGTGACCATAAAGCCATCCTTCTCTTCTATTATGGGAATGTCATTGTCCCCAGGGAACAAATCAGAGAATGTGGTCAATGGAGGCAATAGGACCTGTCCAAGGATGTTGGGCCAATACATTTGGAAGCCATATTTAAACCAGGACCCCAAAGAGTGCAGCCCTTCTGCACTCTTGAGCAGCTGAGCCCCTCAGCTTTTCAGGACAGCTTCCTGGCTCAGGAGAGCAAACCTCTATGCAGTAATGTCCCTATGGCACATTTAGAAGCAAGCCTGCTTGGGATATGTTTAGGATAATGGGCAAGTTATGATAATTCAAACCAAATTACAATTCTTATCTTGGATTATGAAATACTATTCAGGGTGAAATTTCATAGATGAATCAAGTTTATTTATTATAAGTATGTCTAGTCAAAATAGTAGAACTACTTAACATTATAATTAAAACTGATACATATCTAATTGAAAGACTATCCAGACGCAAAAATACTTGCACAGGAGATGGCTACATACTTTGGCACAAAATCCCCTTGCCCCTTCCAAAACATTTAATATTTTATTCTGAAGGGGAGATTGTACGTTTTCCCACAATATCATATCAAACACGAGTGTAGCATTATGCATGCAATAAACCTCAGTACCCAGCAGCTTAGGCATCAAATGCACTTGTGTTGTAAGTTGAGACCCAAGGAAACATTTATTTATTTAAAATATTTTTGCCCATAAGTTAGACAAACAGTAATATTTAATTTCACTGTGATTTAAGGCAGCCCTGTAGACAGAAATCCTGCAATCTGCATCTATGATCATACATACTTCTGTAAGAAGATTTAATTAATTTTTTCTTTGAAGTCAAATATCCACTGAGAACTGTACATTTGAACCTAGTTCACTTGAAAGTGGTCTGTAGATACCAATTATAGAAAATCATACACTACTTTGTCATTAAATTCATTATTTTCTCTAGAAATTTGACCAAGAGCTCAGCAACTCCCTTATGACTCCTATCAGTGACACAGAGAACCTTATGAGGACGGTATTTATCAGGTAACATAAGCAGGATAGATGCAGGAGACTGGACTATGATGTGATTGCTGTAGGAAAAACTGGAGTCATCTCTCAAAAGTGGTCCTGAAGGTCTGCTGGTGCCCACATCTTCAAAATCTAAAAAGGAGGATTTTTGGACATAGCATGGATGATTACTTAAAGTATCAAAGTTTGAATATTTCAGTGTTACTTATTTTCTAGATTTCTATTATTTTGCAAATAATTGGCATCTCTTTGTGTTAGGTGTTCAGGGACACCAAGATGGCAGAGGCAGGGTACAAGACAAATGCCACTGGAGTACAAGAGTAGCTCCCACCACAGCTCAGTGTTCTAAAATGACCAGTGGGGAAAAATTGGACAGTATTCTAATCAAATATCATAAGGTAATCTATAGGAGCAATTGGGGCAAGGTCTTCAAACAAGTCCCTATAGGGAAGAGACAGCCTCGCAGCTCAGCATAGAAGACAGAGTTCCCAGACATCAGGACCTTGAGCCTCTCTCTCTTGCTTGGCCCACTCATCTCCACCATGCAGAGCATTACTTTTACCTTCACCTTCAATAAATCTGTGCTTTGCCTGCTACTTCTGAGTGTCTTGCTCAATTTCTTTTTCAGGACACCAAGAACCTGGACCCCAACTGGACACTCCGTTTATAACACTTCAATGTTATTACACGTTGATCCTCCATCCCTATATTAAAAATCTAAAATCCTGTATGTTCCAAAATCCAAACAGTTTTGATTCCACAAGTGGAAAAATCCACACCTATTCTCATGTTACAAGTTGCAGTCAAAATGTAGGTACAATAAAAAATATTCTATAAAATCATGTTCAGACTATTTGTATCATTTGTATTCATTCTAAACATGAATGACTTTCATGTTTAGACTTGCATAACATCCCTAAAATATCTCAAGAGGGATATGAAGATATTCCAAAATCTGGAAAAAAAATAAAATTCCATATCTGAAACATTTCTGGTCCCAAGCATTTAGAGAAATAAATACTTTCCTGTATCACTGAGCATGAGCCAGGCTGGTGGTTCTCAACACAGGGCCTTGTGGACTCATTGGATTCAGTGTCACCTGGGCAGTCACTGAATCGGAAACCTGGGGGCTAGCACTCAGCATCCCTGTTTTAGCAAGCTCTTTAGTTGATTTCAATGTGAATTAAGGTTTGGGAACCACTGAGCTAAAATGCAACCTGCGTCATGGGTTCTCTGGAGAAGTAATGAAGTTCTGGTGGTGCCTTAATCCTATCACAAGGACAGGTGTTACCTGGTGAGAGGTTTTGCCCTGGACAATGAGGAGAAAGACAGATTCATATATCTTCCACTGTTTCAAGGTACCTAAAGTAGGTATATTTTAAAAGCAAACACTATTTCTTTAAATCAAAGGTTGTGGATTCTATGGCAGGTATGGACCCAAAGTCTTGTCTCTCATCCCTCATGGTGCATCAGAATCACATGACAAGCATCTGAAAATAGCCAGACACCTTCTGGCCCTTTCATAGTCACATTTAATTGATCTGGGGGCGGTACTCTACATTTTTAAGTTCTTAGATGATTTTAAGGTGTATTTGAGGTTGATATTCCTGCCACTATCATTAGCAAACATTGTTTGGTGCCATTTTTGATAGATGGTTGGGACTTCTGTCATACCATTACTATGAAAAAGAACGAGGCTCTCATCCTCTCTGAATGTCAATGTGAGTTTCCTGGGTTTTAGTTTCCCTGTTCATTGCAGATCTTGACAGTTTATGCTCTTTGTTCTATGACCTGGCTCTATCTACGTAATAATCCAGAGACTTAAAAGGGAGTCAATCTGGAAGCAAATTCTGGTGATCTCCACGGGTAGAGTGCCCAGGAAGAGAGAAGGCTTAGCTCATATCTGCTCTTGGTTCCAGCCAAATCCACTAGACACCAAATGTGGATGAACAGGAACAATTTAAACCTTGTGGTCTCCACCCTCCATCCACATGTTTGGCAGAAATGCCTAATACATGATGAATTGTTTGCTGAGAAAGAGGTAATCCCAGCTCATACCCAAGCAAGATAGCTTGGGGGCTCTCAATCATCTGCATCTCCACTCAGATCTCTGATGCTGAAGAAGTTCCCCTGCCTAGACATATCCTATGGAGTCCACCAACCTTGAACTCACTCTATAGGGCATCTGAGAGGGAGACCATGCCTGCTAGATTACTGAAACCTCCAGGAGCTGAGCTTCAACTCCTTCCCTATAGCAAATCTTCAACACATAAAGTCAATGCATGAATAGATGCTAAGTTGTACTTGTAAAAAAAGTTGATGAAAACAGCTGATAAATTTGATAATATAGAAAACTAATATTTGCTAAGGACCATCTGGTGGTATATGGATTTATGCATCTCATTCTCTTTCATAGCAAACCTCAAAGATGAACACTGTGATTGGCACATCCTACTGGGGAGGAGATAGGAGCTCAGGAGTTTGTGGAATGTGCCCAAGGTCACCAAAGAGCCTTGTCTGACTTGATACTTGACCGCTCACAGCATGACTTCTCAGAAATTCTTATATAACATTTTGATAGAATTACATATTTACAGATACCTATTTTTAGCTCTGTGCCAGCCCTGGAGTCATCAAGATGAATACATCATGTGCTTCCACCATTCAACACTTCATATAATCTTACAGAGGACAGACATGAAAGTTATTAATACATGATACTGGCACAATTGAAATAAAGTATGTGCAAAGGGGAGGTGGCCCTCAATTATGCCTATATTACTTGATGTGATCTTCAGAAAAGTCACCAAAAGCTGGGCTTGGTGGTGCAGGCCTATAATTCCAGTGACTCAGGAGGCTGAGGCAGGAGGATTGCAAGTTCAAAACCAGCCTCAGCAACCTAGGGAGGAAAGAAGCAACTTAGTGAGACCCTGTTTCAAAATTAAAAAATAAAAAATGGGCTGGGGATGTTGCTCAGTGGTCAAGCACCCTTGGGTTCAATTCCTGGTACCAACAACAACAAAAAAAAAGTCACTAACATAAGGTAATGATCTTATGCAGTTATTGTGTCTTTCAGGGGAGGATTAATATTATCAAAAGAAATATATTTATTCACATGTATGCATTATAAACACATATACTTACATGTATAATATTGCATAAATAGGCACATTTGCAATGTTTCCTAAACTTTATTGATTTCAAGAACTTGTTAAAAATCTATGTTTTATTAGGCACCCTGGGCTTTTGGTTCAAAAACCTGCATATTTATAAAATGGGTTTCATATCTCTACATTTTACATATGGTTATAATTTTCAGAATATATTTTTAAGGAAATATGATAGTTTTTTCTCAAATTCAGTGTTATTTGGAATTCTATATAACACAGGTTAAAAGGACCTATTAGAAACAATCTCTTGTAAGTTAAACTCTGGTAAGCTGACAGTACACTTTTTAACCATCCTCTCTCCCAATATGCACATACACATACATATACACACACACACACAAACACATATGCATGTACATGATTGGGTATTCCCTAAGAAGAGGTATCCAAATATTTTTTGTTAAATGACTCAGTAGGTACATTTATCCTTAAGCTGGCCAATTATTTCTTAATATCTGCATAAGAAAATATGATAGCAAAATTGCTATGTCTTATAGAATTCAAGGAACATTATGTGGGGCACTATCTTTACCTTACCTGTCTTTCTATGACAAAAACACCTAAGTAGGAATCAACAGCTGTTTATTGGTTCTAATGCATTCCTGAGTGTTCCAAATCTATGTTCCATGCTGTGTTTCCCTTGTTCCATGTCTGTTTAGAATTTCCAAGAGATTTCACAGTGACATTAAGGAAGGCCTGCACGAACATCGCATCTGTGATTCTGATTTAGAGGTTAGCTTTGGAGTAAAAACCAGGGTAAATCTGCTTCTATCAATCAGTTCTATAGGCCTTCGTGACCATATACCACATCTCTGTGCCTCCTCTTTGCCTGGAGCTAAAATGACAGCAGTGGAACGTTATGGCTTGACAGGAGTCTTCCATGGCTGGGTCTTGGATGGAGCAAGAAGGGGGAGTCTGAGAGTGCTGCTGGCCAAGAATGCATCTCTGGGTGTTTCCAGAGCACTCGACATAGCTGCTTCCTACTCAAAGCTC
Organism: Aplodontia rufa; assembly: GCA_004027875.1. Lineage (NCBI taxonomy): Eukaryota > Metazoa > Chordata > Mammalia > Rodentia > Aplodontiidae > Aplodontia > Aplodontia rufa. The sequence goes on from PVKS010000194.1 coordinate 145,963, forward strand.
TGTTGCAGGGCTGGAGCTGTGGCTTGGCAGTTGCAGTGCTTGCCTGGCATGCGCCTGTACATGAGTTCAAAACCCAGCAATATGTGCGCAACCAAGTCTCAGAGCAACGAAGGCCACATGAAAAACTAAATAAAATTGATTCTCTCTCTCTCTCTTTTCTCTCTCGCTTACTGTTCCTCTCTCTTAAACAAAACAAAACAAAACAAAACAAAACAAACAAAACTCTATTGCAGTTACAAAGGATTGGCCGGTTGATGCAAGCCAGGCAAGGTGGGGTTAATAAGATTCAGCTCTGGAATTTGGCTTGACGGAGAAATAGTCTTTCTGCTGTATTTACTAAAAGGGCAATGTTTGTATTATAATACCCTTCTTCTTGCAATATCAATTTGGAAAGCTACCCCCTTTGGCTCTAAGTACATATGCCTTAGATCCCTTGGATTAGTTTCATGGAAATGGATTAATAAGGAATCTTCCTTTCGCTAATAAAAACCAGTTCAGTGCACTTGTGAGGACTTGGTCATTTTCTCTGTTTTCTTCTTTCTCGGAGCCATTTTTTATCTGTGGGGCCTCAATGCAGAAATGGTTTTCCCAAGTAGTAATACAAGGGTCTCTAGGATTTATAAACTTATAGCCTATTCTTTCATTAAATTCAGCAGAAAGACATTTCTCTTTCCAATCTAAATTCCTTTCCAGGCCAAATTCTCACCCTGTATCCAATTGTGGTGGACAGGGTTAATGTCACACTGATTGGCCAGGCCTGGTACTGTTCACAGCCTGGAATTGGGACTATTTTTAGCCCCACTAGAAACATAGGAACTAAAACTTGGAAAGGTACATTTGCTTTTATTGGAAGATGGGAAAATGGATCCTGGGCAGACAAAAAAGGCCAAGAGTGAAGGAATCTGCCCTTGTGTAACCCTCCTTGTAGAAATGCCGATCCGGGTATAGATATTAAACAGTGTGATTATAGCTTAGTATCTACTGTTAAAAGATAATTTTCCAAAAAAAAAAGGTAAAATCATGACTTTCATACAGATATATAATGAACACATGTCAAAATTTTTATTTAAGTCATTAAACAAAGTGAGGGAACAATGCAGATGTCACAACCAGTTCAAAGGAGAAATCAAAGAACAGCTACAGATTTAGATAGGAAACATTGAAATGAGCTTGAAAGTGGTTGCTGAACAGCCTTTCCATGGTGAGTTTCCCATGTAATTAAAGCTCTGTGGGGAGGACCATCTGCATGCCCATCAGTTGAATTATACACCCTCCAACTCAAAGGCAGTGAGGGCCAGGTGAGAAAACAAAGAGATCTGTACTCAAATAACAAATAAATTTCCACTAGAGATCCTTGGGCCTCTTTTCTGATTATTTCTTGTTTCCTACAGTCTCCCCTCAGAGAAAGATGATTCTTGATCACAAAATAAGACTGGTCTAATTAACTCTGGCCTGATTATTTATATAGGTGTAGCAAGAATATTAATTTCACACAAAGGTTTCCTTCAGTTTTCTTTGCTGAAAGTTCCCATATAAAATATTAGATTGGACTTGTTTTTTTTGTACTGAGGATTAAATCCAGTGGTGTTTAACCACTGAGCCATATCTCCAGTCCTCTTCATTTTATATTTTGAGATAGGGTCTTGCTAAGTTGCTGAGACTGGCTTTGAACTTGTCATCTTCCTGCCTCATCCTCCTGAGCTGCTGGGATTACAGGTGTGAGCCAGTGCTCCCAGCTATATTGGACATTTAAAACCTCTACTATTTGCTTTTATGAGGCTAGAAAGCCAAGTGACTCCCTGTCCCCCCAAAAAGCAACTCTTCACCATATTTTACCTGCTGTACCTAAAAATTTTGGTGAATTCTTTTCTCCAAAATATCCTAAGGTTCCCTGTCTATCAGGAAATAGCTTTCCTAAGAGTGGGACTTTTTAAGCCAAAAGAAGTGACCATCAGTTTTCCTGGGAAGGTGTTCTAATCATTGTCTTAGAAGGTCATTGTCTTCAAGGACAATGATTCATCCTATTTTCAAAGAAGTCAGGGAATGTTACAACTGACTTATTAAATGGTATGTTAGCCAGCTTTCCACTGCTGTGACAAAAGGCCTGAGATAAATCAATTTAAAAGAGGAAAAGTTTATTTTGGCTTCTGGTTTTAAGGTTTCATTTTGTGGTGCCTTGGCGGGGTCCCTGTGACAAAGTTGAACATCATGGCAGAAGCATGTAGAGGAAGAAACTGCTCACCTCGTGGCAGTTGAGAAGCAGAGAAAGAGAGAGAGGAAGAGAAAGGAGATGGGGTTCCAATATCCTCTACAAGGGCTCACCCCCAATGACCTAACTTCATTCTACTATGTCCTGCCTTCTCAAGGTATTTTAATAGCACCATGGGTTGGTGACCAAGGCTTTGACACATGGGCCTTTGGAGACATTTAAGATACAAACCATAGCAAATGGATAAACAGAATTTTTTAACAAACGGAAACATCTTGAGCTATATCGTTTAATAATTACGAGACACATGTAAGTGTGTGTACATATGTGCGTGCATTAGAGAGTATAACAGAGCAGGAATCAATCATATGCGTACCAAGAATACATCAAGAATACTAAGAAAAAACTATGCAGCAAATATGGACTGTGGTCAACATGGATATTTTATGAAATTTCACAACCAAGTCTACGTTACGGTAGAGATATGAGGTGTCCCCCAAAAGCTCGTATGTGAGAATACACAATAATGCTCACAGGTGAAATGATCAGATTGTGAGAGTTGTAAACTAACAAGTGGATTAATCCACTGAAAGGGATTAACTGCATGGCAGCTGTAGGAAGGCAGGGTGTGGCTGGACGATGTAGGTCACCTAGGAAACGTGTCTTTGGGGTTTATATTTTGCGCCGCTGAGTGGACTTCTTGGTTGCCATGCCCTTTAGCTGCTTTCCTCCTAAACATCCTTCTGCCATTATGTTCTCCACTTCATCTCAGGCCCAGAGCTATGGAGTTGGCCATTTAGGGACTGAGAGGTCTTTTGGTCATAATGGTGAAAAAAATGACTGAAACAGACTAATATGTATCCTCATTTACCTAGAAGATGGCATATTTAAATTAGTGTTATGACTAAAAGGAGATTTAAATAATTACCAAAATCATAACTAATAACACTATGCTGTCACTATCTCTGAGACTTGATCAACCAAGACACACTGAGCACAATGAAGGCTTTGACAAATCTCCAGCAACTTCCTAGACAGCTTGCAATTTCTGAAACAGGGACATCAGCAGCATAGAGGAGGCTGAGCATCCTTCTGATTGCTCTTCTTTCCCATGTGATCCATCAATTGCAGCATTTGAAATAAACCTATTTCTAGCACCTCCCATTTCATAAGGTGAAAGAACAACTCTGTGATCTTCCAGGGAAATTCTGAGAAGCCTCAATACAGTTTTAGGTGGAACCTTGAAATTTTTATATTGCTTTTAATGTTAAGGATTTGATGTGGGGAAGAAAATAATCAAAAAGTTTGCCAAAGAAGATTTGGACACTTGATTACAGTAAGATCACTAATGCTTGGTGATCCATTGAATTAAAGAGGCAATAAAACAGTAGAAAATAAACATTAGAAGATAACATGATTGTAAAAACTCTTTAGCTCTTTCCTAAGTAAGGCATCTCTGTTTTCTTAAATGAGCAAGGACTTCATAGAATGAAATTACTCTGGCAAGACATAAAATCTGAGTTTTCCAGGCAGAATGCACATGAAAATAATAACCTCTGGTAGGAAAAGTTGGTAAACTAAGGAAGTGTTCATCAAAATTGTGCAAACTGTCGCTAAGATTATAACACATTTCCTGGCTTTTCAGACTCAGATGTTATAAACAAAGGTAAATAAAATTCACTTTCCAAGTTTTTTCAATTATCCTCTTCCAGTTTAGGGAATAAAGCTAGCAGTTAATGGCAGATCCTAGGGTGTTTGTAAAGAATAAAATTCATAACAATATTCAAGTGTTATTCACAAGCAACGTGTTCACCATCGCTATCTTCAAATGAATCAGTATTTTAAAATGTTAATCAGTTTTGATAGTTAATTTTTATAAGTATCAATAGTTCTAACCTAAAAATATCGTACCTATTAGGAGTTTAAATAAATCTTAAGAAGATAAAGGGGTCTGGAGACAGAAAAACAATACCAAAAAGCATGACGTGAAGACAAATCATAATCTTAAAATCTTTGGAAACCAGAGGTATCTGGTATTACATCATTTTCTGTTGCTATTACAAAATACTGGAGGTAGGATACTTTTAAAAGAAATGAAATTTATTCAGCTCCTAGTTTAGAGGTCCATGAATATGGTGCCGACTTTTACTGGGTTCTGGTGAGGATCTCTTGATGGGTGAATTTGTGATAGGAGCATGTTTGTATGGGAGGGATCACATGCGGAGATAGTAAACAAGATGCAGGAACCAGACTCACTCTTTTTCTTTTTCTTTTTTTTTTTTTTAATAAAATCCAAGTTTCTCAAGAATTAATTGGGGGTCCTTGGAGTTACATAAATCTCATCCAAGGGTAGTGCCCCCCAGGGACCTAATTGCTTCCCACTGGCCCCAACTTTTAAAAGTTCCACTCCTCCCAATACCAGTACACTGGGAACCAAGCTTTGAGCTCATCAACCTTTGGAAGATGTTCCCAAACCATTCCACATGTGCACGACTGTATTTCTTTGTTACTATTGCTCTTAAATATGGTGTCAAAGGGGCTGGAGTGGTGGGTCAGCAGTTCTGGTGCTTGCCTAGCACACGCAAGGATGCAGGTTTAAACCCCAGCACCACATACACAACAAAGTGCTAGAGCAACAAAAGCCACATGAAAAACTAAATAAAATTTGATTTTGTGTTTCTCTCTCTCTCTCTCTCACTGTCCCTCTCTCTTTAAGAAAAAAAGTTCTCAAATATTGTTCTTAATTAAAGCAGTAATGAAAGTAACTAATTTCCATTTCATAGAGAAAGCTGTAGGTGGATATAAAGAAAAGCTCACACGCTGACATTCAACAGCCACTTGTATTCCTTATACAACTTCCCTAAGTGGCAAAAGTCTTATTCATTAATCTGGTCCAAATACAGCATCTCTGTAGCCAGAAAAACAAAAAGGAAAGCAAAAGCATACGAACTTGAAATTATGCTTAGCAATCATTTTTTTTTTAAAAAGGTTGTATTGAGATGTAATTCACACCTCATACAATTCATCCATGTTAAGTGTGTAAATCAAGGGATATTATTAGAGTGCGAATGCGGTTAGTATGTTCACAGAATTGTGCAACCAGCACCACAATCAATTTTTCATTATATACAAAAGAAACTCAATAACCTTTAGTAGTCATTTTCCATTTCTCTTCTTGGTTAACTATCCTCCCCTGATAGTGCTCTCCTGTCCCGTCCCCAGGTAATCACTTATATTTAATTTGTCTCTCTCGATATATATATTTCTTAAAAATATTCCTCCTATTTAACTATAATTACACATCCTTTGACCAGCACCTCTCTTCCTCTCTCCCCTCTAATAATCCAAGTCTCTGATAACTTCAATTCTACTCTCTACTTCTCTGTTAGCTTTTTATCAGATTCCACATATAAACTGAGATTAGGCAGTATTTGTCTTTCTCTACCTGGATTATTTCACTGAACATACTATTTTATAGCTTCTTCCACATTGTTGACAATGACAAGATGTTTTTCTTTTTTATGGATGAAGAGTATTCTATACTTCCGGTTTTAATCCATCTGTTGATGGTCACAAGTTAATTTCATATCTGTTATGGAATGGCTCTTTTGGATACTGTTGCAAAGGACATAGATATGCAAATATATCTTCAATACATTGATTTCATTTCCTTTGGATGTATATCTAGTCCTGAGATAGTTGGGTCAAATGGTTGTTTTTAATATTTTGAAAATCATCCACACTGTTTTCCATAATGGTTGTACTAATTTACATTCCCATCAACAGTAGCTAAGTATTCTCTTTCTTTCACATCCTAACCAGCACTTATTATTTTTTGTATTTTTGGTAATAAACATTCTGACAGTTGTGCTCAATAAGATCATACTTTATTTGTTACAGAATGACCCATCAGTTATCTATTGCTGAGTAATAAAGTTCCCAATTGTGGCTTAAACAAAAATATTTATTTAGCCTATTTAGCAGGTTTGGAGTTTCTTATGGGCCCATTAGGATAAGAAAATTTTAGTTGGAATTGCTTATGGATGCTAAAGTGACTTTTAGTCTACAAATACACGCCTGAAAATGATTGTGAGTTACAGATTTCCTATTTTCAGTTCCCAGGTGACTTCTGGGACTATTGTCACTTCAGAGACCCATGGAGCAAAGGTTTATCTAGAATGCCCTCCCCAAGACTTCTCCATGTGTTCTCTTATCATTCCTCAACAGAATTTCACACAGTATCAGTGCTGGGGTACCAAGAGTGCACCAAGCACAGGAGTATATGGTATCTTTTAAGGTATGGTTCTTTCTGCTGTAACCTATCACCCAAAGCAAGTGGGGATTTTTTCGTTCAACATAGTCTTACATTTAGAAGGGATCTTTGCCACAGAATCATGAACACATGCATAATGACAGAGCAATCTGAGGCTATTGAAAGACCATGGACTCCCCCCTTTGGGTTCCCCTTGATCCCATATTTCCCCCTACTTTACCCCCACGTTAATTGGGCTTCTTATGGAAGTCGAAGGTTCCTCACTGGGTTGATAACCTCCCTACTCCCTCCCTCCAGCTGCCTTGATATCCCTCTTATCCCCATCTCCCCTGTCTTCCCTCCTCCCTTCATCCCCCAGCGTCATAGGCAAGGTTCCCCCTGTTCATGTAAAAATTCATCCATGTTGAGGTTATTATTAGCTTAGCCAACTTTCAGTCTGCTTCCGATTGTATTCTAGCTTCCACATATGAGGGAAAATATTCAGCCCTTGAGTCTCTGAGTTTGGAATATTTCACTAAGCGTAATTTTTTCCATCTCCATATATCATGGCTACGAATGCCATGATATCGTTTTCTCTGATAGCAGAGTAGAATTCCATTTTGTGTGTGTGTGTGTGTGTGTGTGTGTGTGTGTGTATGTGTATCACAGGTTTTGAATCCACTCACTCGTCCAGTGAGGGGCATGTGGGTTGATTCCAGTTAATTATGTAAATTGAGCTGCTAAAAACATTGATGAAGTTGTGTCTCTGTAACATGATGATTCTAACTCTTTTGGGAAAATACCCAGGGGTAGGATAGCTGGGTCATTAGGTGGTACCAGGCCTAGTTTTTTGAGGAATCTCCACACTGCTTTCCAGAGTGGCTGTACAAGCTTGCAGTCCCACCAACAGTGTGACAGTGAGGAACACGCTCTTGATGTGGCTAGCACATTGCCAGGACATGGGTACAGGAGGAGCTCCATTGATTAATGCAATTAATTAACTGTACACCCTTAACTTGCAAAGTTCGCTCTCTAGAGCAGGAGGAAACCATGACATAAATACCTATCTCACCAAGCAGACTGTGATGGATGCTGTCCTAGAGGCACATACCCCTAATATCTAGCAGGAGAGCAGGAAATGGCTCTGTTGAGAGGGTCTGGGAAAGTTTCATAGGAGTATGATTGAAGCCAGGTTAGGAAAGATGAACAGAAAATTCCTTGAAGGGGAGTGGAGATGACTGAGGGGAGGTCCTACAGCCAGTAACTGAAAGAGGAAATCTGTCCTTCACACTCACATTTGTGTACATTTTTATGGACTAAAGCCAGGGACACATCCCCAGAGAACTTGTATGGGATGTTAAAAAATAAAAAACCAAATAAATAAAAATAGTTAGTATCAAGACTTGGTTTTTTTCAGATTCAAGGTAAATCTCTTCTACATCATAAAAACCCTAGTCTGATTTTTGTCAAATATTAAAAAAAAAAACCTGAGTAGGATCTTGTAAAATTATCTAAATTAAGATTCAAAGGAAAAGGGCTGGAGTGGTTGCTCAGTGGTTATGGTGCTTGCCCAGCATGCACAAGTGCACGGGTTCAAACCCCAGCAACCCACATACACAACTAAGTGTCAGAGCAACTAAAGCCATGGGAAAAACTCAATAAAATTCCCTCTGTCTCTCTGTCTCTCTCTCTCACTGTTCTCCTCTCTTTAAAAAAAAAAAAGATTCAAAGAAAAGACTAAAATGCAATGTATATAATCAGGAAGGAGATAATAAGAAATAAAGTTAAAAATAATAAGAAAATAAGGAATAACTATATTTAATATTTGCAAATAATATGAATAGGCAATTCCATGTAAAAGAAATATGTGACTAATAAACTTACAAAAATGTTCTATTATTCATTACTAATGGAAAAACACAAAATCAATATTAAAATATCATTTTTTTCTTTGAAGTTTGAAAAAAACTTAAAAATTGCTATTATCTTGAGCTAGAAGAGTGGAAAAATGAATATTGTACATATACTGCTGTCTGGGATCCTCAGCTGTCTGGCTGAGTGTGTCAAAAATTTAAGTTATGTATATTTTGATTGAAAACACTTTGTTTCACTAAAATGCTATATTAACTGTCTCTTTTTGACCCAGACATACACACATGCACACACATCATGTGTATATGCATGTATGCATGTTAGTGTGTGTATGTATATATTCATCCTCAAAATATTAATCCACATTGTTTATAATAAGGGAAATCCAAATCCATCCTAAATGTATCTAATGAAACCAGTGCTTTACATACTGACACGAAGAATATCCACAATATGAAGGGAAAAAAGCAAATTATGAAAAACATACATATAGCATCATGTATATGACAGTACAATATATATGTAATGTAAATTTTAAAAGTCACATCCTGCCTCCTTTAAAGGTTATAACACTAAAATGAGATAGCTAAAATTAAAATGGTTTGTAATCTGTAAAGTCCCACAAATGTTACTAAAGTAAGGCTTGGGAAACTTTTAAAAGCATGTTAATTTATTTCAAATCTCTGTCTTCCACTAAAGATCTGCATATGATTTTCCCACAGAGACAAAGAAATCATGTAATAGGGTCCTGGCAAACTAATTTAGGGTGCACTAGAAATGCAAAAACAATGTCCCAAATGGGCCCATCTGATTTTTCCTTAGGGGAGACATTCAACTAGCAGAGATGGTGTTTTGCTATTCTTTCTCAGCCCTTCTCTTCCCTGAACAAACGGTTAAACTGCATAACAAACTAATAAAAAATAATTTGGAATCTGGGGCATGCTTATGGCCACGAAAGACGCTGATGATCATTTCATGTGATCAGAGAAAACCCTAAAATAGAGCACTCTTCAATTACCATAATTTCTACTGTCATTGCAATTTCCGTACATAAAAGCATTTGGTCTGAGGCACAACAAATTTATCTGTAAATTACACAATAAAGGATGGGGAATGGACTTTCCTTTAAAAGAACAAACAGAATTGGTCATTTATGGGGACATCTTCATCCTAATCGGCATGTGAAAGCAACCCAATACGCATACTCCATTATTGTACAAAGTTCTGAAGACTGTCACCCAACCCCACACCCACCCCTTTCCCAAGTTTAATTAAACCAGTATCACACTGAGACTGGAAGGAAAACACAATGATACAACAATAAACAAACATTAATCATGATCATTACATACATTTTATTACATGAAATAAATAATACTGTAGAGCTTTCCCCAGCCGATAAAGTTCTTCCTCTTGGATAACATCCTAAGGCAATTGAGGGGTAAAATAATACTAATAATGATAATAATAATTAGTATGCGAAGGGGAAAAAAGGGCTTATCACCACATAAAGCAGAAACTGCATCCTCCTTCACTTATATTAATCTCATATTTGCTCATTTCTTCTTTTTAAAGTCTAATCAGGGTGTCTTCTCGCTGAAATAAATGAAAAGTAATTTCTTATTTGTAACCTAGCTTTGGCATATATAATTCAACTCTAACTGCCCCAAGGCAAGGAGATATATGGAAGATTCTATCAATATTCAATCCGCAAATATGGAATTCCACCAAGAAACAGAGGTGGGGGTCCTGAGGCCTTGGGCTGTAGGGCAGACAGAATGAGAAGTTGGAAAGGCTCAAGATGATGGCTTTTGTTCTTGCATGAGAAAGGCCCCCAATGTCACTTGGCTCAAGTCATTTTCTGAAGGGAACTGAAGATGTCCCCCAGTTGGTCTCTGAACCAGGAATGAGCCCCCTTGGGCAACAGTCTTCTGTTTTTCTTTCCAGAGGTCTCTCTGGCATTCGTTAGTATAAAGACAACGTTGGGAGTCACCAGTAAACATCACACGGCTGTCCAGCCCTATTGTCCCATCTCCACATGGGAATGACAAGAAATAGGTCCTCTCCTGCAGAGATGCCCATTAAGGTCCACTTTACAAGTCAGACATGAATCCCACTCCATGGCCTCACTAATTGTCCCATCCTGAGGTGGTGTGTTTGTGTGTGTGTGTGTGCGCGCACGCGCGCATGCATGCTACCCATGACACCATCTTGGAGAATACCTTTTAATGAACCAAAGAATGCAAACTGCTTTTGCAGGGCCCTTGATAAGGCAGCAGATATGCTCTTAGGAGATGGCTTTTGTCCCTTCTTCAAGACTCTTTGGACATGTAATTGCTCAGAAAGACCTCAGTCTTCTTTGGGAATTCCAGGGGAGGAAATCTCCTTCATCTCCTATTTTAAAGGAAGGAAAAAGAGAAGAGCAAGAGAGGATCTGTTTTTGCTGACTGTCCCACAACCTAACTTCAGTTCCTGCTCAAAAGAACCAAAGACTGAATGGCTTCTGATTCAGGAGGGGCCCCTGATTCTAGGTTTAAAGTGGTGACTCTTGAACAGTGGGTGTGGATGGTGGAACTGAGACTGTGGCCTCTCTGTGGAACTCTTTAGGGTTGGATCTCCACTCATTTGGGAAGCAAGAGAAGCAGGTTTAGTAGCTTAATGTCCTTCCTCTGGCCAAGATCTCTCTCCCTCTTACAGGGTCCTTGTAGGGGACACGTGGGAGCCTTTGGTGCCCAGTGGCAGGCATCTGACACCCAGTGAGAGAAGACAAGAAGTGTGACAGGGGTTCCGTTCTCCTGGAACCTTGTGCATATGGCCCTTTCTCCAGGAGATTATTTGGCATGTGACCAATTATAAGGAAAGTACTAGGGTTCTTGCTCCTCCTCCACACAGACACTTTTGAACAAAAAATAAGAGAAGAAATAGGTGAGTGGACACACTCCAAAGCCTCCTCCCTACCAGAGTCCCTCAGGGAACGTCCTCTGCCCTCTGCCAATGAATTTCTAGGGCTGCCTCCATCATAAATACTCTGATTAAAATGTAAATTTAGCCAACCTATCAGCTTCCCATTAAGGGGACTCTTTAAAAATGCCGTTAATCAGATGAAAGATATGTAGTGAAATACCACTCATCAATTGTAACCGCTTATGACAGTTAACAAAGCTTTATATTTGCCCCAAACATGTGCTGATCTATCCATTATGCCAAGGTTCACTCTCACGCTAATTGTACATTTTCTTCTCTAATGCATTTTTGCTGTTATCTCATAGGCTAATGAAAGCCAGGAAATCAATAAATATAAATTATACATGCAAAGAAGGACTGCTGTGAACATAAAGTTTCTAATTAATTGCACTTGATTAATTTATATCCTTTAATTATCTTGCTAACCCACAAACAACATAAATATCTTTGCAATCTGGTTATTGCTATGTCAGTCATAAAAAAGCAGACACAGTAAATCTATGAAATCTAGCAGACAGCATCGCCAGAAAACATGGAATGGCATAACCTATAAATATCATCGAACTTACTCAAGACACCGATGAATAATTTCAGCGTGACAAATTAACACTAAATATGTTGTATGGTTATTTTGACGAAGGTTATAGTGATGTTATAAGTTTAAATGGTGCATATGGAGTAAGCAAAAATGTGGGTTTTTTTTTTCTTTCCGTTTCTTTTTTGTTTTGTTTTTTTTTCTTTTCCTAGTGGGCTTATATAAAAATCTGCTCAAGCTGGAGAAGAGTAGTGTGGGTAAGGATTCACATGCAAACATCCTGTGTGACTCTCCAAATTGAATGGCTCCTTTCTGGCCCCGGATGAAGGGCAAATTGTTAATTATTTTGTTTCTTAGTTTTCCTTTGGTAAGCTTGATCAACAAAGAATAATCTCGTTTCTTCTGCCAAAGCAAAAGTCAAATGCACACTGAGAGGAGATATTGAAATCCAGGAACTGAACACCAGGTTGGGTGGCAAGCCCGATACTGCATTTCCATTCTCTTGAGGGATGCAACTTTTACATGGAAAGAGGTTTCTTTTTTATCCACACTCCCCCACCTTTTAATTTTATCTGACTCTGCTAAGCCAGCCATCTGTCACTGATCTGAAATCTAATCCTCTCTGTCCACCAAGCTTGCTCTTTGTCCCACATCATAGCATATTACCAACCATCTATATCTACAACTTTCATAAATGTGTAAAAAGAAACTGTATCTGTCCTCAGCTACACTCAGACAAAGACCATCTGTCAGCAACTGAAGCTATTCTTTAAAAAAAAAAAAAGGATCCAAAGGGATTTGCCCTTTACCAAGTAAACCCACTTAACCCTTCCAAAAAGATTAACTGTTATTTGTTTCCATTAAATAAAAATGACCATACTAATATACATTTAATAGTTCTGTAACAGTTGCAGAAAGATCAGCTCTCATGTGGATATCTTTTGTAGATAAAACATACATGCATATAAATAAAGGAATTATGACAGCAATTAGATGTTTTCACTTCCTTCCTCCAGTCTGGGGCTATGAAAGTGAAGCCAACATAAAATATAGACGCCAGAAAGCATCATACTCTCCCGGTCTTCAATTTTACAGTAAATACACTTCTAGATATAAAGTATGACTGAATACACGCAATTATTAAGATTCAGAGGCCGCCCTCTGACTTCTGCCCTCTTATCACTGCACATTCTTGGAGACAGTTTTATGGCTCTTAGGCTATATAGTTTAAATTCTCCATACGTAGGGTATACAAATAGACTCCCAATTAGTATCACTGTAATTATGGGAAATTTGTTGGTGGAGGGGAATAACTGCCATTTAGTGACACTAATGTAGAACTACAGTAACATTTTGGGAATTCTGGCTCCTGTTTTCATCCTAAAGATGGCTGACGTTCCTTGGTTTAGCACTTCAGAAGCAAAATAAATAATGCTTTTGCTTCGATGGGAGAGCCTAGGCAAATTTTTCAAACCATCTAGTCCACAGACAGATTATAGCAGATGACTGATTTTAATGTCACATAAATCAAGCGAGGAAGGCCAAGTTCTGCCCATGGGTGGATGAAGCAGGATAGATAGACTCAGTTTACCACTAGCTTGTGTTGCTTTTGTAAGATTACATGGACCCAGAATTCTATGTTTTTTGGTTCAGGAACTTGATGGGCAGACAGGAGCAGGTGTATTACAGGTATCTAGAGCAGAGGATGTGAAGGGGAGCACCCTGAAGATGCTTCTCACCTTGCTCTGATGTTCCCCAACTGCTGTTATCCGCTGAAGATCCAGCCATATTTTTTTTTCTGCAAGTGGGTGAGGCAGATGAAATGACTATGTTTTCTTCTCTCCTCTGAGCTTCTGGATTTTCTCCCTTAAAACATTTTATGAAGTTCTGACTATGACATTTCAAGGGAAAAGCCAATTAAAAGATTCCCCAACCCAGGCATACCTGGCTTTTGGCAAGCCGTGCCTATTTTTCTCCTGACCTTGAACTGTGACCCTAACATCCTGGCAGTTGTGGGTGCCTCCAATGCTCCAGTGGGTGCCGTAGGACCACCCTTCCTGCAGCCTGCCCTCAGCTTGTCAAAGTCCTCTGCACGGACAGGTGAGTCTCTCCACCCCAGAGCTATCCTCCTCTTGGGGGCTTCTAGCTTCATGCCAGCAGGCAGCTAGCTAAGCTGCCCCTGTGCCTGGTGTCTCAGGAGGTGGGAAGCAGCCCTGTGCTGTGCTCCCCGGGAGAGTGTCGCAGTCACTAAGGAGACAGGTAAATCAGCTTGGTGCGGAAGATCCACTCAGGATGCGACTCGCCTGCCTCTGGCTTCTTTCTCCAAGGTAATGAAAAAGTCAGGCAGGAAAGGCAGACCCGTGACATGCGTGACTCCTGCATTTCCATTCCTCTGGCTGATGGTTGGAAAAATACCAATGTGTCCAGCGGGCAGGAAGTATGTATCTCCTACTACAGTTCACCAGAGTTGTCATTTTCGATTTAATGCACCTAGGTAGCAAGTCGACTCGTGAGGTTTGAATGCAATTACCTTATCTTTCCTATTTTTAGTGACAGGACCAGATTATTTTAAGTGCATTTTATAGAAAACCCTTCTTTACTGAAGTATAAAGACTGTAATAAAGACAATACAATGTTTTGAAACTGTTTTAAATCCTTCACTCAGCGTTGCTTCTACAGATTTAACATGTAGGGGTTCTAATCTTACTGCTACTAATTAGAGCTTTAGTGTAATTGTGCCAACAGGGTGCTTGGCATAATAATTACTATTGAGAGATTCTGGTGGCGCGGTAACGTGCCTACATAATGCAGATATGTCTAGTATTACAGTGTAGTCACCTTGGTATGTTGACTCAAGTTGGATTTTAACCAAGTAAGGGGTTATTTTGCCTTTATAATAAAGCTTAAAAGGCATATACATATGTATGATTTAGGTATCCATTTTTCCCCTTTGAGTCTTTTGAATATTAATTAGCAGGAACCTCAGAAGGCAACAGGGATGCATTCTGTTTTAAATATCTCACAATTTGGGGCAATTCGCTCTGTGAGTGGGATTGTCCCTGCTTGTGTGGCAGAGTCAATTTGGATGCAACAGTGCACGGCTCCTACATAACTCCCAGGGTGAGGAGGGACTTTCTCAAGAGAAGTCCTGCCTGGCTGTGACAACAGAGTAAGGAAGTGGGTACTCTTGACTGACCACGAGCTGAATCTGCATGGGACATGTGTCTGTTTTAGAAGAGGAATCTACAAAAAAATTTTCTCAGGAGTGTTCCAGCAGTCGCATCTTTAGAAATGTCCACCAGGATTGGTGACATCTATTACAATCCCAGACTAGGGAGTGTGAATGATAAGAAAAAAAAAAAAAACTCTGCTCCCTAATATTTAAATAGAAAAGGGAGGTATAAAGAGATCTGTGCAGATGCCGTACGCAGGAGATGTGTAGGCCTGTGCTTGTGGAGGTGGGACAGATCACTGTAGGGACAGATCACTGTAGGGACAGATCACTGTAGTCTTTCTCAACTTGGTACAAATCCCCCAATTGGGCAGCTGGCCTCATCGCCTCCTTTAGATTGATCAGGCAACCTGCAAGGAACAGTTGGTGGGTTTCGCTCTTAGTTGCTCCTGGGCAAAGTCAACCCTCGGGGAGGCTCCTGCCAGGCACTGGAGCTTCCTGCCGCTTCCCTGAGGAGTGCAAGAGTGGGCAGAAACTTAATGTGCTATTACCGGCACATTCTTCTGCACAGATGCAGACATGCCATTTGTGAATGTGAGTGTGTAAGTGTGTGTGTGAGATTTTGGGGGGGGTTGGTGATTTTTATATTTGTAGCAGGTGAAAGAGTTTCTACAAAACTGATTTCACAGAGCAGTAAGTCACTGAAGAGGGTGTTGCCAGCCATTTAAAGTGCACTACAGAGGTTTTCTAAATGTAATAAATGCATTCAAAAGGTAGTGTGTAATGGCCCAGAGCCTGAACTATAGCTCCATTTAACTCGACAGCCTTGTTTTTACTGCCCCTTAGTGCTTCACTTTTAAAGTGACAGGAAACCAATTTCTGATTACAAATCAATGGGTTAGGATGTCACCTCTGGACAGAGAATTTAGCTGTAAATCCAAGGAGTCACACTTGATGTTAGGAAATTGGGGGTCAGGGTACAAAGACAATCACTTTGTACAATGAGAATGGGAATACATGTGCTGTACAGAGCTGCATATCCCCATCTCTGGGGAATGCCCCGGTAGGTCCAGCCCTCCATGCATCTCTCCTAACTGACCCTGTGGCCGGCAGCGGGTGTTTACCACGTGCATCAAATGTGACTGTAAATGTTTCACTTTGCTCTGGAGGCTGCAGGCTTCCCCGGGGCTGATGAGCAAGTAGGATCTCTTTCCCCCTTCGTCACATCATGTTAACCAAAACTATCTATGCTCCTGTCATGTAGGATACCTTTTGATGAGGCCCCTTTTTTCTTTAAGCTTTTAAGATAATCTTAGAGAAATCATCAAGCTATAAAAAGGAATCAATAAAAACAGAAAAGGTTCCCATCACCCCGAAAAAAATCCATAACTTTTGCATTTTAATAGAGACACTACAGGACTAGACCCGTCATTTTCTTTCTGATGTGTTCCTTTGATTTCCCTCCTATCTCACAGGGCTCTTGACTTTCTTGAGAAAGGGATTATTGAATTGTGTGTCTCCCTCAGATGTACTTGATCACTCAAGTATCTGTACTTAAGAATGTTAGTCTGTTCAGCTGTTGCCTCTTTGGGAGCTCATCGGGGCTTGTCATCTTAATATTAATTGGGTTTTGTGCAGGAATCTCAAGTCCCACATTGAGTGGCTTTCAAGAGAGAAGATTATGCCCAAAGCCAAATACAAAGACAAACATATTTAGCACAACAATTATCATAATTGCAGAAACATTCTGTCATGAAATAAGCAAATCTGATTAAGAGCCCTTCTCCATTATCAAATATTAATCTGGTGTCTTCAATCTAACCTGATTCGAACATAAGAGGCTTCTTATGGTTTTATGTATTAGCAGATTTTAGAAGCTGAATATATAGTGCCAAATAGTATGAGACAGCCCAGCCAGGATAATAAAAGGATCTTTGCTGAATGTAATCCGCTTAAATTTAAAACAGACACAAATAGGATCACAAATCTCAAATCAAAATTAAAACATACCTTGCCAACGAGATGCTTTTGTACAATTCCAAACACACAGTCATTCTGGAACATACCGTAGAAAAGAATTATTAGTGCTCCTTTTGGCTTTAAAAAAATGAAGTCAATATCTTTATGGCCAATCATCACAGTAAAATGAATAGTCACTGGACTGCCCACAGTTTCTTGATACCCACACAAACTGATTGGGTATTGGGATCAGTAACATTCTTGCTACCCTGGATAGTTAATTTTATTTGTAATTTTCAGCTGCTTTTAGTTTAATTGCACAGTTTCCTCAATTATGAAAGTTCATTCTGCGTACTTAAGTTCATTAGCCATTGCCAATGACTTTGCAATTTTAAGATTTGTTGGACAAAGCTGCATAATAGATTCACCCTCCAGATAGTACGTAGGTGTTCTTATAGTATCCGTTGATAATTGTAATCATCCAAATCAAGAGCCAGGAACTCCATTTTTTTTTTGCATTTTTATGAATACCTCCTTAAGTTAGTGATTTTAACCACACAGATAGACTTCTCTGTTACTTTGACTTAGGAAGTGGCAGCAGTGGTGACCCTGTGGAACTCTGCATAAATACACATGAAATAGGACACTTGATGGTGAAATTTCTCATAGGCATGTGCAATTTGCACAAGATTGATACAGTCACATGCATATGCCATAAACCCACGAAGACACAACTTCCATCTCTGAATAATCAATAAATGAAATTTTCAGTTTCTATGTCATAAAAGACTTTTAGTCATTATTCTGTGTATAGTATGATCCTGTGCATTATACTGTCTTTACAAATACATGTGTGTATACACATTTTAATTTCCTGTAGTGATACAATCTATGCTGTGTGCAACTGCAGGCATTAGTGGGGAGATTGCCTCTCTCTCTCTCACTGTACACTGAGCTATT
Source organism: Aplodontia rufa (assembly GCA_004027875.1). Lineage (NCBI taxonomy): Eukaryota > Metazoa > Chordata > Mammalia > Rodentia > Aplodontiidae > Aplodontia > Aplodontia rufa. The sequence continues at coordinate 163,886 of PVKS010000194.1, forward strand.
TAACGCATGCGTATGTAGACTATTTTAAACACACATATATGCCCTTGTAACAATGACACTTTCTATTTGTTTTGTCCTTTGCAGTTATGAAGCACCTCCCCACTCCATTATCTCATTGGATTAATGATTACACACTTGCTTCCCCTTGTAGATGCACAGTTTACCATCCACCCTCTGGGGAAGGTGAGTCCTGAAATTTATCAGTATTGCTAATATGAAAACAAATGAACCCCGACCCGCTGCTGTCACCGTCTGTCCTTGTGTGCACAGACTCTCTCCAAAATGTCTGGGTGCAGATAGCTCCGGACCTGGAGGACAAACCCAGCAGCATGGCTTATCTCCCTCATAATTAGGCTTGTGTTTCTGCATTATTAACTCGGATACAACAGTGCCCTGCCCTCTGTCACCAAGGGGACTAATAGATGATAGTCACTCTGATTTGGAAACCACACAAATTAAATGACTGAAGTGAGAGGAAGTGAAGTTCAGGCACATTGTGTCAAGATAAGGCAATCACTCATTTACAAACTAGTTTTCCAAATGTTAAGCAGGGAGCTTTTGATTTTACAACTGCAGATGCGAAACTGCTAAAATAAATAAGCCCGGCTTCATTGTTGCACTTGTGAAACCTTTGGTAGTGAGAATTCTTACGTGATGTTAGGAGCGATTGTTAGGTCTGTTGGAAACCAGGGTAACTTTTTCTTATCTGGAAGTCCTACATCTCATGATTTTGCTAAGAAAGATTCTCTATTATGTGGGTGTGGATCTGCGTGCTTATGTTCCCAGGAGCATTTCAACAGGTCTCCATGGTCAACACCCATAGGGTACATTTGCTTTTATATTTCTTAAACTCATGTTCTACCTTTCAAGGGAAATCAATCACTGATCTCCTATAAGATTACAATTACTCAGGGAAAGAAAAGAAAATAAAATGATGGAAAAGTTGGTGGGGCAGCGAGGCCATCCAGCCAAGCTGATTCCCATCAGTCTGCCGCAGGAGCCGTAACAATTTGTTTAGCAATATGATTTAACAAGAAGCATTAGCTCTGGGTACGTAGCTGCGGGGTTTTTGAGAAAGCTGATGAGATGTGATTATCTCCATGCAGAAATATCAGGGTGGTTAAAAGATAATTTGAAATGAGGTTAAAAATGAAGCGACACTAAGCTTCTCTCACTGGTGTCAAAACAATCACATCTTTTCTTTTCCCTTTCACTTTGATGGCATTTGCTCATATTGGAGGTGGAGACATTCCTTATTGCAAACTGTAATCCTTGGCTAATTTTAAATTTAAGGTGGCTCTGTTTGAAAGACAGCTCTAAATTTTGATCCAAAAATCAGCTTCTGGATATTACAGACAGAATTTGCAATGTTTGTAATATTTAGGGAGCCTTAAACATTGCTATTATTCACAGAACCAAAGTTTTGTTTCATTATGTTAACGATATTCACATCTAAATACCATACATTCACATAATAAATGACACTTGGTTAGAAAGAAATGTCTCTGAACTTTAGCATAAAAATGAAAACAGATTTAAAAACCCCAGCATCAAATGTTAAAAACCATATTAGTAAACGAATATATACTATCATACTATTTAATTGTCTTAAATATAGTTACTGTTTCAAATGAGTAAGTTCCAACGCCCGAGAGCATTCTTACTTTGAAAAGATGTGTTTCAGTTGGAGATTTATGTATTCATTGTTTAAGAAAATAAACCCACATAGCTACAGTTCTTGATTTGCAAAATAAAACAGGAGAAAAGGTCAAGAAAGTTAAATATTATCTCTATGTCTATAAAGAGACAGTACAATTGGGTCACTGGCTGAAAACTTTTTAAAAGTCTAAAACATGATTTCAAATCTTGTTCATTTATGTTCTAGATGCTTGGGTCATTCTGACAGTTTCTAAAGTTTAATCAACATTTCAGGAAAGAAGGCCAACAGTATCCGGCACTCCGTAAAAACAGCTCTGTACTCACTCTGCAAGACGGTGACACACAGATCAATCCAAGCAATACAATGCCTGGAAATTCTACAAAGCTACATCCACCTCAGTGCATAAGAAAAGCCTCCACCCACCTCTGCCTTATCCATCGGTTAGGAATCAATTCTGCAGTGTCTAATCGCCCCCAAAGCCCCTCTCTCCACCAGGTCCTCCAGTGTGTTAGAGATGTTTACACTGAGAAGAGGCGATGACAATTAGTCATATTTATCCGTGCTGGGTCCATTTAATCCCCACTGTTTTTACTCATGTCAAATCCATTATCCCAAACAAAGCTGCCTACGTCTTGTCAGAGATGCATGCGGGCTTATAGCCTTGTTTACTTCGGGAGGACTGGTTTTATGGCAACATTAAATACATACCGAACCCTAACTAATGGAGCCACTTGGCACAGTGAAGCAATAGCACTGGCAGTTCCTATCACCCTTAATCCATCCTTGTCTAACTCAGTGCTGAAAACCCACGACCCTCTGCCGGTGCCCTCAAGAGTGACAGCCTGGGGGTCCCTCACGTTCCCTAAATTTTCCCCATGATAGTACATTTATGATCATTGTACCTAAGTGTTTCTAGCAATCACATATTGCAGCCCCCACCCCCCAGCAGCAAAACTTTTCAGGGAATGCCTGGAGTTTTTCCCCTCACTTTCAACCTTCATTTTTTTCTTTTCTTTCTTTCTTTCTTTCTTTCTTTCTTTTTTTTTTTTTTTTGAGCTGGTAAATGAACCTCCTCCCTCTTTTATTTATTGAGAAGGAAAATTTTTAGGTGCTCTGTTTACTTACATGTCTCAGCACTTCTCTGTCTTCCAACTCATTTTAGCTCTTAATATAGAAGTTTTGCGAGTTATTGTATCAGAAAATGCAGATCTTTGCTAGTTGACATATGCAGTTTGGATGAAGGGCAATGTGCTTAGAAACTCCTGATTTCACCAGAAAAAAATAAAAAAAAACACTATGTGGCATTTGTTAACATCTAGGCCTGAAAGTACAGCCAGTAAGAGTGGCGCAGACTAAAGGAAATCACTACTTAATTCCACAAACATTTGTTTCAGTCCAGGAATGGCACTAGAAACTTGAGCAGTCTTGTCCTCCCAGCCAGCCGGGCACACAGGGTCGATAACGTGCGCCACAGCGCCATCTGCTGGTCCCCGCACTCTGCGCTGCAGCCTGGAGAGGGCTGGCTTTGACATCCGCACGTGTGGCTTTCTCCACCTTCCTCCCCTAGGGCTTCCTGCTGCTGGGGAGTTCTAGAGATGGAGATTGTTCCAGAGAGGAAAAACTGTACTGGGGAAATCATTTCCAAAGACATATTTAACATGTAAACGGAGGAAGATGAATACCACTGGAACAGTCAGTCCCCAAACCCCTTGCCAAGGGCACAGGTTTTCAGCATTAACAGCGAAGTTGACTTTATTTGCATCTAAAGCCAGGGGTTGTTTGTCCTCCTTTCTTTGCGTCTGTAAAACATGCTCTCCGCACCATATTGTCTTCACACTGCGGCTCTGTCCCCGGGTCTTTAGGAACTGGAGGAGGTGGAGGTGAAGCTGCCTTAATGGAAGCTTGTCAGGGTGTCCAGCTTAATTCATTTCCTGGCAGCATGGTAGTGTGGTGGTGGTGGTGGGAGGACTCAGAAGTGCTTTTGGAGACACTGGGGCTCTGTTTGCCCATCCATTCCAGGAATCGGGGGAGGGAGAGCCCCTCTCAAGGGCAGAATCTGAGGACTGTGGAATTGCAATCAACACACTTCCACACACTTCCACACTGCCTTGGGGTCCCAGACTCCAGGGAACTCATCTCTGATAAATTGCAAAAGACCTAAACTAAATGGACCGAACAGGCAGTCATTATTCTTAAGGGAGGGACATCACTGCTACACAGCAGAAAGCCTTATCTGCAATTATTTTTGAAGTTTGTCTAAGAAAATCTTAATATTTTCATCCCTCTTCCAGCTACTGGCATTTGTGCTGACTGCATTTTCCATACTGAAATGCTGACTTCCAGTGTCTCCCTCTTCTGTGCCTCGCTCAGTCTCTGGCCCTCATCTCTGCCCCCATGAACAAGCAGGTTGGATACGGGAATCCCAGGTCTATTGCTGGTTTCCACTTAAGGATAGTTTGTTTAATCCCCCGGTGTGGGGAATTTTCTGGGCCTCAAGGAAGCACAACACAGAGCTGGGAGAAGCTGTTTTGCCTAAGTGTATGCAAGGGACTACAGATGATCTCCCCCCGACCCCACGCTTTCTCTAGGGCACTCTGTGCCTATAATTGAGAAAATCAAATGCAGAGAGCTTCCTGGATCCACAGAGAAGTCTGGCTCTCAGGACAGTCATGGAAGGGCCTGTATCATCGGAAAAGGGCACTGTTCTCTCAGGAGCTGCCTCTTAACTGCAAGGGGAGTTTCCTTTAAAGCTGCAAGGTGTTCATCACAGGTCTGGAAATCTGCTCCTATCTTCAAGTGATAGTCTCTCTCTCTTTTCTGTGTATGCTTTTAGAAACAAATTCAAGTCATGCATGTTCTTAATGTCATTTGAATTTTTAATGGCTAAGGAACTTTAGGGACTAGGGTTACCAAATAAAACACAGTATACACAGATACATTTGAATTTCAGATAAAGAATGAATAGGGTTGTTTTAGCATACCTATGTCCCTAGTCCCTCCCTCCTTCCCTCCCTTCCTTCTTTCTATCCTCCCTCTTTTTCTTCATTTCTCTCCCTCTCCTTCTCTCTCTCTCTCTCTCTCTAACTTCAATCTGACGCTGTATTAGAAACCATCCAGTGCAAGTCTTTAGACAGGAACATCAAATTGACAGAGACAAAGTAATTTGCCCTGTTACACAGCTGGTTTGAAGCAGAACCAAGGCCAGAAATCAGATCTAGAAATTTGGTTTGGGTCCCTCTGATCAACCACATTCCCTTTTCCTCCCCAAGGATAGCCAACTGGGGCAGAGATACCAAGCAATAAAACCAGTTCCTTACATTATCATTTCAGAGGGAACACACATGCTTCAAGAACTGTAAAACGAAATGCTATCACATGGAAATGCTACCAGCTTATAATTTGTGGGTTTTGCTGCCAAGATGAATCTTTACCTGGCAGCCCTTTTCACGCCCAAGAGGCCAGCCGGCACTTTCTTTTTCTGTGGCCATTGTTCCTGATTGTGTTAAAGACTTTGTCTTACCAAGTGATGTCAATCTCTTAAGCACTCAGAAGCTTAAATGCAACCACTATGTTAATTTCCCCCTCTCCTCATGAGCAAGAGTTGTTCTGCTATTTTTATAGATATAGTATTATTAATCTGGATTAAAAGATAAGATCTTAAAACATTCTCAAATATATCATTTTACAGACTTAATTTAGAAACAATACTGGTGGCAAAAATATTTCACTGCAAATCCCAGGCTGCCTTATATTCTGCTTCTGTTGGGAAACTGTGACCTGGATCATCCCCTTCCCCTTTTTTTCTTTTACATCTGAGCTTCACTTTCCTTATTTTTAAACTGAGGGATTTTTTTATACTTCTTGAGATCCGATTTGGATCTAAAATGCTAGGTTTCTAAAAAACTCAAATGTTTTCTCTGTTGACATAATTTGTTTCTAAGTTCTAATTGGAAAGGAATACCATGAATTGCATCCAAATCTCACATGAGTTCCTCCACCCCACCTTGCCCAGGATAATGCCAGGACATCCCATGCTCCCCAAAGCAATCTGACCACCAACACCAAATTATGAAAGCACTCACTAAGAAAGGAAAGAAAAAAGTGTTAATGAAACGAATTGTAACCAAAGCAAGGTCAGCTTCAGGTGCAATTGCAAAAACGAAATAATGTAATTGCAAGAGGCGAAAGTGTCCCAGATGAGGCAAGGACTGTGTGTGCCTGGTCCCCTCAGCTCCTCTGAGCTGAGAAACTCACTTCTTTTGGACTGGCTCGCATTGGTTCTACAAAGAAAAAGTCACAGGATGAAGGATTTGAACTGTTTTGAATGAAATCAGGTGGTCCAGCCTAACAGGAACCCTGTGAGCATTTCACAAGCTCTTTCACTAGAGGGGAGGAGAGGCTGAAGGCAGGCACACTGCAAACAAGAAAATGACCTGGCAAAAGTTGGCAAAATCCTGTTCTGTCTCGGAACTCTCTAACTTCTCACTTTCGATTCAGAGTTTTCTAAGGAATATGAATCAATAGTAAATGGGACCAGGTAGGGATAAAAGAGTAAGATTTTTCTCTCTCTCTTTCTGCTTCCTTCCACTTTCATTAGCCTTAACATTTCTGCAGAGAAATGTTAAGCGGTGGCTTAGCGGTTACTGCGTTTGCCTGGCATGCCTGAGGATCCAGGTTCAAACCCCACTACATACACAACAAAGTGTCGGAGCAAATAAAGCCACACTAAAAAAAAAAAAGACAATTAAATAAAATTCTCTCTTTCCCTCTCATTATCCCTCTCTCTTAAAAAAAAAAAAAGTCTGCAGACAAACCATTTAGCAGGGGTAGAGTCGGGAAGCTGAAGGGCTGCAAGCTGCCTTCACATGGGGTCTTGAACTACCCAGGCCTTTTGTGCCTCCTGGGTCTGATGTCCCCTGAGGAGACCAAACTGCTGTTGACAGTAATGGGAGATCCATGACTTCCACAGAAGGACGGGTGCATTCTTCTAAAAATGTGAAACCCTCCAGTGCTTTGCCTAGTTTTGAACGGGACTCATTTGAAGACCTTGCTATCGCATGCAGAATGGATTGCTTCCACTCAAAGGACTTCGCTTCACTCTGTGTCATCTCTGGAATATCCAGGGACTTTACCTCCGGAATGAATGATGCTACAGTTTTGCAGGCTCCGTTTGTAGAATGGGGAATACACTCTCAAGTCTCTATTAACCAAGTCTAGACTTAGGCAAAAACTCAGGCTTGCCCCACTGGGGAATGTTGTTAACTCTTTAAAGGTGAAGAACTTAAATTCCCGCTTTTAGAAGAATGGGGTCACTTTAGGACTTGATGGGGCAGACACTTAGGGCTCTGACCTCATTCTTAGAGATTAAAAAACTCACATTTACTGCTAATAACCATTACTTATGGGGGCTTACTATGTGCAAAGTACTTTACCTTCAATCCTCACTGAAAGGTACCTTTGTCCCCTTTTAATGGGTGAATCCACTGAGGCCCAAAGGAGTTCAGAAACTTGAATAAAATCATATGTCTTTTAACCAGGAGAAACAGAACTGAAAGAACATCTCCGTGACCTAAGTGTCTATGTTCTCAGTGATTTCTGGATAACCTTGAGTACTTATGATGAGCCAAGTACTATTTGTGGTTTTGTGTTTTTGTTTTTTTTTCCTACGCTGGACCTGTGAATGCCAAGTAAACACATTTTAGAGAGGAGGATTGTGCAGGACAGACTAAGTGAAGGGTTGGTGACTTTAGCCACAGACCTATACCATCCTATGGATTCACGGAAGCTGTTGAGCTCCCTCCTAACCAAATTTATAGTAAATCCTCCAAAAAATGCAAAAGGTGAAATGAAATAGGAATACAAGGAGAAACAAAGAACAGAACCCAGCTGTGCGCCTCTCACCACCAACTGCACAGCGGTGGGCTGTGGGCATGCTCTCCATCCCCTGAGGGTTTCTCTCCTCTTCCTGGATCAAAGTCAAACTCAGGGCCTTGTTTGCCCTCAAGCTACCCGAGTTCCTCCTCTTTCCAGTGGCCTCAGACAATGCAAAGCTGCTTCTTTAAACAATTGCACGTCCCCCACTCATTTTCCCTCTATATACACACCCACCTGTTTGACCTGAGAAACCTAAAATGCAAATTCTGGAACTTTCCATTCTCCGTCCAAGTGCCAGCCTGCCCGTTTAAGATGGAGACACTCTGAGACCCTTAGCTGCTCTGAGGTGGGTTCTCAGTTCCAACCCCAGGCCTCAACCGACAGGCTTGCCAGCCAAGTTGCGGCAGCTTCGTTTCCCTCGGTAAATCTATTCTGATGAATGTAAACACTGTACAATACTCTACCTGGAGGGCCTGCAATTAAGGTGCATCAGAACCACAATCATCACAGTGACAGGCAGAGAGAAAATTATTGACCTCCCACAGATCTCTCAAGTCAGCACATTTACTACTGAGAAAATCACCAAGTCATTAGCACCAGGTTTAAAAAAAATTAAATGAAAGAATCCTGCTAGAATTATAGCTCCAGCTCCTTGTCCCTCGAATTCTTCCTATTCTTCATATTCTCTGACTAACGGTGCAATTCCCCGCCAGCCACCTCATCAGAGCCTCCATAGACTAAGGGGCACCCGTCTTGGTAGGAGGTCAATGTTTTTGTCCCAGACATGGAGCAGCAAATGGCTTCTCTACAGGAGACTGGTGGCCAGCACAGAGTCTAGAATGAGGCCACCACGCATCCTTCCCTTGTGTTCACAGAGGCCGGGTGACGGCTAGTGTCTCGCTGGGCTCCCATGTTGCCTGAGAGCTCACATCTCAACATGAAATTTGTCTCTATGGACACCCACGTGGGAGATTGATAGCTATCGTCCATGGGCTTTGCTCACTGTGGGAGGCCAGGCTGTCAGCGTGTGGGCTGGGGAGTTTGACAGGCCTGGTTATTCTTCCCAGACCCTGCAGCCACGGTGCTTTCTGGAAACCATTCCTTGCTGCCCTCTCCACCAGTGAACTGGAGGAAGGCTCTGCTTGGGATGAGTTTGAAATGTAGAGGAGACCCTGCTTTCCTACTCCAGCTATTAGCCAAGAGCTGCCTGTCACCAAAGGCAGAGGTGTCTATTCTCTTACTTGGGTCGTGGTGAAGCACGAGGACCCGGGAGCTACCCTGTGCTCTGCCCGCTGCTCCACTAGTTCCTTTCTGTAGTTCTTTGTGTCACAGTTTCCTCAACTGTGAAATGGAAATTGCAACAGCCACAGTACACAGGAATGTCATGAAACTGCAAAGGGATCATCTACAGCAAACCTGTGGACAGTTTAGAACATTGAAGGTCAGGGGTCAGTAAGCTCTTCTGGAAAAATCCAGACCAGAAATATTGTAGACTTTGCAGGACACGGGGTCTTTGTCACAGCTATGCAGTTCTTATCATTGTAGCATGGAAGCAGTCTGAGACTATATGTAAAAGAACGAATGCGACAGGGTTCCCTAAAACTTTATTTACAAGAATGAGAAGCATTTGGTTTTCGGATTGCAGTTTGCTGTCGCTTGTTAATGTGAAAAAATGAATAAATTTCAGCAGCAATTATTGTATGTAACATGCTAATTTGCTGTTTATAGGAGGAGTTGTTTATGAATTAAGATGATATAGTCTCTGATCTCCTGTAATTTCTAATTGATAGGACAGAGGAAGCATTTAATTAACAGATATTTAAATAAGGGTCTACCCTATCCAAGGAGTATATTAAAATTAAATTTTAAATTTATTATACAAAGCTGAAAGAATTATGTCCCTTTGGAATTATTCATTTTTGCTTGCAAAACCTCACCCCCACCCCATGAAAACAAATCAAAGATATTTTATACTTGCCTTAAAGTTATATTATCTTTAGAGACTGTTTTCTTTTTTCAAGAAAAATAAATAAGAGTGCACAGGCATTATTGCACCAGACTCTAAAGATTCCACTGTTTCTTTGGATAGTCAGAGAGGAAAGCTGTCCAGGCTTGGTTTAAATTCACATTTGGTTTGCCCAAGTCAATGCTCAGGCAATCAAAACAGTCAGCTTGATGTCTTTTGATTGAACAGGTCCTTAGCTTAACCAGGGACCTCAAGGTAGATAAGTTGGGGATCTCAGTTGCCAATATCATCAGTAGAGAAGTGAAGCAGAATCTTTCTGCTTTCAATGAGCAACTCCAAAGACAGTGCCCGAAACATTTTGGATATGAGTGGTGTGAAAGAAAACCTACAATCTATCCATCCATCCATCCATCCTTCAATCCAAGTATGTCTTCAAGGTCAATGATGTCAAGTACACAGAGGTGCATAGTTGTTTCAGAGAGCTAATCTGAAAGGAACTGAGCCCAGTGTGGGTAACAGGCCAAAGTGACATTTTCTACTCTGTAGACCATGCACTTGATCACTCATTCATTCCTTTTATAAATATTGTTGAGAAGAGCAAAGATGCATTGCTTAGAACTGGGCACACTAGGAAATGCAAATACAAGTTCAAGGAGAACGGTGAGCTTGATAGAGAGGAAAGTGTGTCTGATCAGGAGGCTGTCTGAGAAAGCAACTGCGCACCAACTCATCACTGAAATATTCTGGTCAATATTGAGTTTTTACACAGTAAGCCTCCTCTTCAAAAAAAAGGATAGCAGTTGAATGACCAGAAAAAGCCTATGTCACCTATCTGTGTGCTAATGCCCCTCTCCCCTTGCAAAGATGACAAGGACTGTCCAGGAGCTCAACAGTTCCTGCATTCTCTTCTCCTTGTCAGGTCCCTGCCATTTCTTCATCTGGTGGGCCAACTTCTCTTTTTATGAAAGTTGTATGGTTTGTTTTCCTGCCACACCTGTTATATTTCCTACCTCTAAGAGATTTGCTTTTCTTTCATTTTCTCTATGACAACAATCTTAGAGTGCAGCCATTACCCACACCTCTTTGTCCCCTGGACCCCCCCCAAACCAGATAATTTATGTATCATGCACCCTCAAACCAACCTCTTTCCTCTCCTGATGTTTGTCTCTGCCCCAGATGTGAGGATTATGTACAGTAAAATTCTCCCAATATGCTGGCTTCTGAGATGCAAGGGGCTTGGGGCTCCTGAATTCTATCTAAGCCCTGGCCCAAAGTTGGCCACGGAACTCATTTTCAAAGGCAACCACAAGATGAATATCAAAGAATTTGCAGAATCCACATCGGGAAACCTGTCAGAAAATTGTTGGGAAAATAAAGTGAATCAATAGAATGTCAAGAGACTCAAATGGAAAAAAATATTGAATATTCATTTTCTCCGTTTCACAGGGTAGGGGATTTACTAGGACCAAGGCAGCTAGTGGGATTTTCGGCTTTCCTTGGAATGGTTCAAATAATTTTTTTGCTGTGCATTGGATTAGTATTCAATTAACTCCTTTAAAATTATAATGTGCAACTTCAACAAACTTGTTAACGAGTCTACAGTACAATTAGAACAGCTAATAGCCACCAGGTACAACAAATGAATGCTGTATTTCTCTAAACAGAGAAGTCTAAACAGAAATTCAGCAATCGCACTTCCCATTTGCATTTCTATTCCACTTCCAGATCAGTGATCCCTGTCAACACCAGAGAAAAATTACAGAGAGTTCCTTTTCTTCCATATATTTATTCAAAAAATCTGAGGTACAATGCATGTAGCAATCGCTTGCTTTCAAACGTGGTCCCAGCTGAGGAAATCTGATACCGACACAAGCAGCTCATAGTGGGGAAACCCAGTTTGGGCAATGTGTTGCTTGGGGTGCAAACACATCGCTACGGTTGCCCAAGTGTTTCCAGTCCCTTCTCTCCATAGTGCCTATGTACCCTTGCAAGATTTCAGAAGATGGAAGATGCTCATGTGAATACGGTCAGGCATCATTATTAGGCTGAAAAGATCACTTGATGCACACGCCTGGCGTTTTGTTTGTGAATATTTTATACACTCAAACATCTCCTCTCTCCCAGGCAAATAGAATGAGCAGTAGCATCAATAGTAGGGTACAAAAATTCTGGGGAGAACATAAGATCATATGTCCTCCAGTCCACATGTAATAAATAATGTGGAAAAAATTTACCAGGCCTTAATTATTATGATGGAATAAAGACTCCAGCTTTCTTCTGAGTTTTCTTACACTGGACAAATAAAACAATTTTTAAAAATTTTCACCATTGGGTTTAATGCCAAACGGACTCCTTTGGCTGAGGAATTCTGCACCTTAATTTGATCTGTTTTAAAATGACTATAAAGAATGCATATTAAATTATATTATATTCCATGCATGTATGTATATGTGACAACAGAACCTATCATTATCTACAATTTTAATGCACCAATAAAAAATGTTAAAAAAAAAGAACTTTAAGCCTGAAGTTTGTATTCTCCATTGTTTTCTATCTTCTTTCCAATGGTACTCCATGTGACTTTTAATAATAAATTTTGTACACATGATATAAGGATATCATGTGACACATCTTATCCACCCTTTAGAGGGTTCCCAGTGTTTTCCAATTCAAACCCACCTGACACCCCTCCCCTCCATACGCATCCATACAATTATTGATTGAAGTATCAAGTTATAATTTAAATAGATTAACCACTTCTGATAGTTCCCAGAAAAAATGCTACGTTCCTTTTCCATGCAACTATTAAACGTTCTCACCATTCTTCAGTAACAGCCCAAGTAATAAAAGGAAAAGAGTACAATTTAATTTGGTTTTTTAGAACTATTTCTTCTCTAGCCTTAGAAGATTAGTTTTCAAAGCAATGGTAAAATCATTGATGTATGTCTTTTCAAGTTGAAAGAAAAAAAAGACTCCTAAATACCAAACATTTGCTCTTTGGAGCATAGCAAGAAGAAAGAAAGGAAGCCAGACATCTGAAGAGCAAAGTATTGTCCAGGTAGTGGTGGCCAAACTGGGATCTTGTTCCAGGTCTTTCCGTTGGTTCAAGTTTTTCTTTCCTTTGCCCTCACCAATCTTTCCAGTGGTTGCTGCTGTTGTTTCTGCATGACTTGCTATATGCAAATTTGTTTAAGAGAGAGAAAGATGTTATATTCGATTTTATATTCAGTTTCTCTGACATTGAAGAGTATTCTCCAAAAGACATTATTTTCTGTATTGACAGAAAAAGACCAACACACATTATTTTGAGGGAAAACACTACCCTTTTTAATTGCATTAATAATTAAACCATCTCCAAGTTAAACTATAAATACATATTGATTCCTCATGGTTGTGTTTTTTTTTTACTTCATAAAAGAATCTCAATGTTTACGAGGAAAAATGGATGCTTAGCAATAATAATCAAGGGTATTTGGGAAAGAAAAGTAATAGGAAGAATTTTTTTTCTACTGCTAATTAAAATATTTTATAAAGTTACAAATAAAGCAATATGGTACTGATATCAGGTCAATGAAACAGAATGGAAATCCTAGAAATAATTCCAAGTAGATGCAAGAAGCATGATAAAAGTAACATTTAAAAAGCAGAGGAAGATGTGATTGATATTATTCAGTGATTTTGGTGTTGTGGCAACGGGCTATTTACTCATTTGGAGGAGCAGAGTAAAGGTAGTTTCCGAGAAACAAAATGGAAAGAATCGATTTTAGATGTAACACTTTTAAATGTAAAAAGAGAAGCAATGTTCTCTAGGAATATGCAAGTGGCTATTTCTATATTGTCATATTGGCAAATCCTAATTATTGTTCAGAGGCCATATAGAGAAACTAATAAATGCAGTTAGCTTTACATAAATGCTAAAAATTTCTGCATTAAAACATACCAAAAGTTATCAGGAAGAAAGGACAAACAAGTTGATATAGTAGTATATATCTATATCTATATCAATCTATTTATCAAACTATGTATATATACATATATATATATGCACGCACATATATAAAACAGAGGGTTGACATACTTAATATATAAACAGTTTTGATAATTCAATAAGTAAAAAAGGTTATGTGATTTACAAAGAAATGCAATGACAAATTACTTACTTACCCAAAAAGCATTTTAAAAATTTAATAATCATTAATAGTGAGAATGTGGGAAAACTGGGACTTCCTCACTACTGATTACAATATAAATGGATACAACTTCTTACAGACAATAGCTTACACTTGGGCATGCTTGTTAATCCAGCAATGCCACTTCTAGAAGTTTTTTTCCAAGGAAACAGCCATGGATATAAACAAAATTTAACTATAAGGATGTTTGTGAACTGGTGTTTGGAATAATAAAAACATTTTAAAAATCTAAAACTGAAACCCCTACATATATAAGAGTAGAGAACTGAGTAACTATTTAAAATGTTTATGTAGGAAACAACACTTTAAAAAATTATCATGGGCTGGAGCAGTGGGTCAGCAGTTTCAGTGCTTGCCTGGCAAGCACGAGGACCCCAGTTCAAACCCCAGCACCACGTACACAACTGAGTGTTGGAGCAACTAAGGCCATGTGAAAAACTGAATAAAGTTGTTCCTCTCTTTCTCTGTCTCTCTCACTGTCCCTCTCTCTTTTATAAAAAAAAAAAAATCATTATAATTTCCCAAATGAAAAACAGATTTCAAAACCGTGAATGTGGTATGACACCATTCTGCTAAAGAAATGAAAAATAAAGTTAATGACTTATAAAAAATGAAAGCAAAATTTAAATGTTTCTATTTAAATATGGTAATTTTATTAATGGCTTTAATTTAGTCTTTCTTATTTCCATCTCCCCAATAATGCTGCACATAATGGATAATATTACAAACGGGTAGTTTGGGGTGGAAGGTTTGAGCCTAATCCACAGGGCCATAGGCCCTCAGGTGCTGCCCGTGGCCCAGTTCATCAAGACAAAAGCAGGCTTTGCAGGAATCTCCCTGACCTCAAGTCTGCAGCACATCCAAAAGAGGTCACTGTGGCAGTAGAAGCATCTACGTGAAATAAAACCACTAATGATCAATATTTGGATACTTTATTAGTCAAGCATGGTGCTAAGTACACTGTTTTTTAGAATACATTCTTTTCTATAATCCGTATAAAAACCCCATACCTGGATACAATTCTGATCATTTCATAGTTGAGGGATTCAAGTTCATTGACGTTGTTGGTCCAACAACTCCATAACTACATGATATCTTTCTTTTAAGACATTGATTCTCTATTTGGAGTCCTTGAATGGGTTTCAGGAGGTCCATTATCCTGGTGAACTACACAACTTCTGCATGGGTACACTGGTAAATTTTTCAAGGTGACTTCTGATTTGTTGGATTTCTCATCTGATTTTTATTTCTCCTCCACTTAATTATGTATGTGGTGCTGGGGATCGAACCTGGGATCTTGCATAAGACAGTCAGGCACTCCAACCACTAAGCCCCTGCTACAGCCCTGATTTGCTGAAATTCTTAGTAGAAAATAAGACCTACCTTGTGGAGTTCTAATCTCTCCCCATCCTTTCTGTGCTACCCCAAACCACCAAACATTTACCTGGGGGAGAAGGAAATAACCTGCCAGCTAATTGAAACTGTTTCAATCATCCATCCATTTTCCCATTTAACACCCTCTCCTCTCACTTTCACTTTTCATTTCTTGCCTGGGTTCACATGGCCCATTCCTTGCCTTTTTTTTAATAACTGGACAAATTATTGCTATTAGTAATTTAGGGAGGGGGAGAGAAACATAAGGGAAATGAGTGAAATGAGTTTCTATGGCAACCACTGTCAGGTGAGATAATTTTGAACATCCTTTCTATGACTATTTTATTAGCACTCTCCTGGGAACCCAAGTCCCTGTTAACCCATTTATGGACTTAGAGCTCCTTAGCAGAATTCTCTCAGGTGCTTCACTTAGCATTTGGGATGTCAATGTATTTTCAGGGTATACAAGGATTTTGTGACCAGAGCATTTGGTACCTGTATGTCTTTCTCCTGCTTAGAATTTGTCATTTTCCTAGCATCCACCAGCATTCCATGGACAAATGCAATGCCATGTATTTTTAAGTAAGAAATAAATTTTTGAAAAAGCAGAGTCCTCATAATGACAGTCTTTGTTTAGTTTAAACTCCATGCCCTTTGGATGGGGTGAGTGTAGGAACCAGTATAGTTAGGATGAAGTGTGTGATGCTGCAGTAACAAGCAGTCCCTGCGATGGTTCATCTTATGTGTTAAACTGGCTAAACGATGGTGCTCAGTTTTTTATTCAAATACTAGTTTGCATCATCAGTCAGATTAAATGGTCTTTTAAGAGAAAAAATCTAGGTCTCCTGAACAAGAATTCTGCATGCAGTTTGCCTTTGGACTCAAAGCCCTATTGAGTTCTGCGATTTTCAAGCTGTTAGTCTGCCCTACAATTTTCAGACCAGCCAGCTCCCATAACTGCACTGGCCAATTCCTTAAATCTCTCTCTCTCTCCTCCCTACTCCCAACCTCCTAGGCTTGTTTTCCCCTCCAGACGCATGCCCTTTAGCCAGGCACACATGTCACAATGTCACATCCATTGTCACAATCACTCAGGAACATGAGCTAAGGGAGGCTCCACTCAAGACTCACTCCCAGGATCACAGTAGCCAGGGGAAGTGGGCACAGCCAATCCAATACTGGTTCTCAAAGCTTCCACTAGAATTGATATAGGCTACTCCTTCTTACATTTCATTGTCCAGAGAAGATCTCCTGGCTATCCCAACTTCAAAGTGGGAAAGAAGGTATACTCCTGTCAAGTGCCTGGAAGGAGAAAAGAGATGTGTTTGGTGAAAGGGACTTAGAACCACCACTCATGGGTGGCCATTACTGAAACCTTTTGTTCTGCTGATGGGTTCTGTTGATTAGAAAATGTGAGCCAGGAAGTACAAGCAATCTCTTTCATTTTAGAAATGGTGTGATTGCTGGAGAGTGAGAGCATACCTGGTCATGAGTTTCCCCAACTATTCTACAATAGAAGTAGGAAGAAAATATCCCTTCTCCAACTTCTGTCCAGCCCCCATTCACAAGCTCTCCTATTCATGCCTACCAGTCATGGGCCACCTATCACTCTATCTTCACCAAGCATCAACCTCTGATTCTTTAAAAACAGTGTTATTTGTTCTTTAATACTTATTTCATCAATAACTCATTCTCTCCTGGTCTTCTGCCACCATTTTATTCCAAAGCACCATCTCCTTTCTTGGGCTTCATCAATATCCCTGGAACTAATTTCTCTGCTTCTATATCTAGTCAGTTCTAATTTATTTTCTCCCAAATATCTCCAGACAATACTCAAATGAGGGCAGGGCTATAGCTATAGTGATTAAGAAAAGTACAGATACAAACACTCATTGCCTGGGACTGATTCCTGCTCTCTGCTTACTGTGTGACCTTGCAGTTACCTAACATTTCTGGGCCTTGTTTTTTTTTTTTTCATATCAATTTTGGGAACAATAATAGTAATTACTTCATAGAATTATTAGAAAGATTAAGTCCACTGATACATATATAGCATTTACAATGTTGCCTGGTATCCTAAACATTGTATGTGTATGTTATTTCTATCATTTTTTTTAAAGAGAGTCAAAGAGAGAGAAAGAGAAACTTAATCTTTTATTGTTTCATCTGTTTTTTTATTGTTGCTGTTTTTTTGATTTTCCTGCGCTTAGTTGTGGTGCTGATGATCCAACCCAGGCCCCTGCACATGCCAGGCAAGTGTTCTCCTGATGAGCCACCTCGCTAGACTTGTTATTTCTATTATTAATGGATGATTTTATAATATATTTCAGCTTGCCATAGTATCTCTAGTTTCAAATATAAAACCTCTCACATAGTAGGCAATTAAGAATTATTTATTGATAGATATTCTCATGTAATGAAGAAATTAATTCAAGATCATGCTAGATGGCTTCTAGGGTAGTGCCCAGGGATCTCTGCCTTCTGACTTCTCTATCCTTGAGTGAAGCTGGACTTAGTAACTTTCTTCTCGGAAACAAAATTCCGCGAAAGTGATGGCATGTTGCATCTGAGATTTTTCTCTTGCATCTATTCTTCTCTCTCCCTTTCTTATTGTCTGCTCACTATGATGAAGCAAGCTATCATGGTGTGACCTGCCCCAGATAGAGAGGCCCATTTGGCAAGGAACTAAAGGCAGACAGTCTAACACCTGATGAGGATCAAAATCCTGCCGATCGCCACTGAGTGAGCTTGGTGGTGAATCCCTCTCCAGTCCGGCCATGGGACAATGGCAGTCCTGGGTGACACCACGATTGGAGCCTTGTGTGACACTTTGAGCATGAGGACTCAGCCAACTTGCTCCAAGAGCCCCAACCTGGGAAGGTCTGAGATCGTGAATGCTGTTTTACACGACTGAGTTTTAGAGCCACTTGGTGTGCATCAAATGAGAGCTAATCAAACGATGAAGATCGCAATCAATGATTGAATCCCTGAATATTCAGGAAGAATTGCTTTTTTTTTTTTAAAAAAGCAGAATTATTTCCTTGGGTTCATGAATAATCATTAGCACTTCCAGAATCTTCCTGTTCCCTTTGAAGACAATAAATAAATAAATAAAACCTAACAGTTCTGTTTCATTAACTGCGTGAACATGGCTGAGTTACTGCACTGCCCTGAGAAACTCTCTTCATTAATAAAATGGAGATAAAAGTACCTCCTTCATGGAATTACTGCATAAGTTCCAGAGGCGAAGTCCTGTATAAAATACCCCACAGAATATCAGGAACACAGCAGATATTCTGTAACAGTTGCGTCCTGACCCTGATAACTGTGGGGCAACTACATTGCCCCATTTTTTAACTTACTTTAAGACCAATAACCTGTTCTGAATTTAACAGTGCACAAATATCTTCCCTATGAAAATGACTTCAAATGTCTTGTCTTATCAGACTGAGCAAAAATAATTCATTTTGAGCTCTTGTGGTTTTGGCAAATGATTCGCAGTGTTCTAAAGACAGCAATATTGAATGCATATGAAGAGTTTTATTTATTTATTTATTTATTTATTTTAGGGCCAGTGTACCTAAGAGTTCATCAGGGAACAGGCTTATTCTGAGGACTGGTGGACAGCTGTCCACTGCTTTCATCTCCCCACCTTCACCTGGCAGATGCACACACATTGTAGGCTGTCGTGGGATGCAGAAGAGAAGTAATTCTCTGGAGATAAATTCACCATGTGCCTGTATATTAGGGAATGGAGAGAAGCCCATAAAATATAAAGCAAAGGACACTGCTTCGGGAAGGCCAGGTTGAAGGACTCAGCAGTTCTCAAGCTAGAAGTTAGGTCATCAGGAGAACCAAGGGAAGGCAAAAGTTTTCCTTTACAACTTGAGAGCTTGCCTTTCCTGGACATCAAATACCACAATTAAGAGTTTGTTTCTTAATAAACACAGTCTTGAGTCGGTAAGAGCCAAAGCTTCGTTCACAAGCTATTTCCTGCCCCACTCAGCTCGTATTAGCAGACTTAGGAAAGCATCAACCACAAACATGTTGCTGATAGAAATTTCCTAATGCAAGCAGGCTTTATAGATTTCTGCTATTTCAGCGCCGGTCTCCGAGGACCATTTGAATCCATATTAATTTCCTTTCTGGCAGTTATGCCGCTGAGTATGAACTGTACTATTTCACTTTTAATCTGTCAGTAATTTAGTAATGTGTAAACTAATTATGCACAGATATTAATGTAATCAGTTTGGGGAGCTATAAAATCAATGTGTTTTTACAGACTGCATTAAAGAGAATTGTGGTATTATAATCACATGTCAGTTACAGATAACATTATGGAATTAAAGAAATGGATGTCATCCCACACTTCAGGGAGCACCCACTAACTCTATCAAATAATAAGAGTTTCAACTTCATATTTTCTAAGAGGGCAAGAAAAATATTAACATCACAGCCAGACTATCTTGCTTTGCTCTGACTCTGATAATGTCCTTGCCCAACTCTCCTCCTCTACTTCTTCCCCTTCTTCATTTTTTTTAAGAACAGAGGGACAGAGAGAGAGAGAGAGAGAGAAAGACAAATAATTTTATCTAGTTTTTCATGTGACTTTCGTTGCTCTAACACTTAGCTGTCTACATGGTGCTGGAGTTTGAACTTACATCCTTGCACATGCCAGGCAAGCGCTGTAACTGCTGAGCCACCACTCCAGCTCCCCCCACGTCTTCAGTTTTAAATAAAACTTTGCCATTTTGAATCTCAAAAAGGTGGTGGCACAGATGAGCCACTGTGTCATTGGTAAGAGCCTCCTGGGTAAAATCTACACTGAAACCATTAACCAGATCACTGAGCAGGGAAAAATAATTAGGGGTGAACCCAGGGGGTTAAGAGGGCTACCGTAGCCTTTGCCAAATGTGCCAACCAGTCCTGTGACATTACAGCTTAGTTTAAGATGTGGTCACATCTCTCCATGGAGCCAAAGGCTCCCACCCTGACTCAGGTGTTACGTATGCAGGGTTTCAACCTTAAATGGAAAAAAACTCATCACCCTATGATAGGCCTTGAAATCCTCAGACTAAACTTGTCCAATCAGACTTTCGGGTAAGGTTGAGAAATTAACCTTCATTTGCCTGTATTGAGTGGATTCTCCTAGGATTTTGTCTCTAACTCCTTGACTCCCCTCTGAAGACTTAGCAATTCTCTTTTGTAGCCCTAAACATGAGTCAGTGATATGCCATCACTGCGCTCTGACAACACTGAAGGTGGCCCCTTAGGGAGGGATTGCTGTAGAAAGAGAGGCTTGAGACAGGAGCCTGAGATTTTCCTCTGGAACCACAATCTTCTCTGGGTTAGCGATCATGCCAACATTTCCTATATGTGTATTTGCCATATCACTTTTATCACTTTGAATCTTCTTTTCCTCACTTGTAAAATAGGATGACAATAAAGCTGTGTATATCATAGAAAATAAACAAAGATTGCACTGTGCTAAGGCCATAGCAAGAGCTCAATAAATGAAGTGAGGAGTGGAGGTCAAGGTCATTTGACCACCTGGACCTTGTTGCTTTCCTACTGTAGGATAATAGTCAACTAGATCATCTCTAAAGTTCCTTCCCATTAGTAGATTTTGGTTTTCTGATACGATACAATTATCTACACCAACAATCCTCTAGCACAGAGGATTCTCAGATGGAAGGTGGTTGGCCAGTCCAATCTTCAAGGCTGTCTTCCTAAAAAAGTCTTCCCATGTAAATTCCTCCAGTCCTAGCCACACAACCCACCTTTCTGATCACTGTCCATCCCTCTACACAGCTTCACAGTTTGACTTCAATTTAAATCTAACCTTCCTCTGACCCTCCAAAATATTTTCTGTAATCCACCAACCATGGCAGAAAAGGACCTGTAGGGAAAATGGAATAGATCAAAGTTTTCTTCAACCTCATTTCCTAAAGGCAAGATAAGTCCACAATAAATATAATTTACTATCAACATTTTCAAACCCCTCTTTGCATTGATTCATGTCTGAAATTTCCTCAGATGATGCTACTTAATCTAATATCCTCTCCAAAGCAGACTCTGCCTCCCTCCACCAGCCCAAGCACTCGGTGGCCACCCCTCTTTGTCATTTATATGTAACATTTCCCATGCTAACTTCACACACTCCACTCTTCCTTATTCCATGGACTGGGTGCCAATCTCCAAGACATGCACCAAAAGTGATATTTTTAGAATCTGAGGCAAATTTTTTCAGTCATTATATGCACTATCTTCACTCCCGGCAATTTCTACATCTGTTCAATACTCTCGCTTCTCTCTCTGGTCTCACTGTGTCTCAGCTGCAACAAAGATCAACCACAAGCCACAAGGGGTGCACTCCTTAAATGAGGTAGCATATAGGGACTATAAAGAACAGCGCCCAACACATAGCAAGCACTCAGTGCCCTCATCTGCATACTCTGAGCTTCAGCCTTCTGTTTCTAGGTACAATAGCCACCATGTCCACCAGGAACTTGTTCAAAAGTACTTCCAGGAGATAATCTTTGTGACAAAATTTATCTGTTGCTTTCGAGACTGAGGACAGAATTTCAATACTATGGCATTTGTCATCACTGTTCAAATCATGAGTATGAAACACCACTTACAGTGAAGAAAACAGGTTAGAATTTCATCATTTATCCATTTGACTTTTTTAAAAAAAATCAAGCCAAGGGCTGGAGCGGTTTCTCAGTGGTTACGGCACTTGCCTGGCATGTGCAAGGACACAAGTTTGAACCGCAGCACCACATACACAACGAAGTGTCGGAGCACCGAAAGCTACGTGAAAAACTAAATAAAACTGATTCTCTCTTTCTCTCTCTCTCACTGTCCCTCTCTCTTAAAAAACAATCAAGGCAGTGCACAGGAAAGAAATCCATAAACAGAAGAGAAAAAACAAAGAGTTAATATTTTCACAATATTATTTTGCAAGGCAATCTTTGTTTCATAGATATATATATATATGTTTATGTATATATGCATATATTTGTTAATGTTTTGTACCCAAAATATGCAGTTACAAATGCAAATTCATAACACTGTTCTTTTTTATTCATCTTGGGTATTTGCAAGGGCAATTTTCATCATACCCAATTATTTCACTGTTTTTAGAATCTGACCCACATGAAAGGTACTGTCACATCATAGGTCACATTAGTGGGACTTTTTTAGCACATTGGTGGAAGTAAAAAAGAGATTTTGGTCAACGAGGAGCAGGCATCATCCGAAAACAGCCCCCTTTCATTTTCTAAGGATCCCTGTAAATATGGTCCTTAATTGACATCAGGTACTGCGGAAGGCTTCATGCATCACCAGCAACTTCACTAACCTAACACCACTGGTTTCCTTTCTCCTTTCATTCCCTAGTTTCTTTAGGTGAAACTGAGGGTCTGTTTGTGCCCAATCACACCTGGCTCCTTGAACCCCTTTCCAACCATCTGCCTGGTCAGGCAGCTGCCATCATGACAACTTGTCCCTAATTTCTCTTCTTTGCAAACATCACTCGAGGCTGGGGCTGAAGCAATTACCAATGATAAATACACACAGTTAGTGGTCTTCACATCTTTCCCTAAAAGAAATCAGGGGAATGGCTTTTTCATCCTCTCATCAAGAATATCTCCCGGGATAAATTTTTTTCTGTGCCAAGACAGAAAGAAGCCCCTGAGAGTTGTGTGTTATGATTTTCAGGACACGGATTATTGAGAAAGGAATTAGAATCATCAACTCTGGCAGAGGAAACCTGAGCGGCTGAGGGGATTCATGGGCAATGAGGACTTTCATGGTGAGTGATTTGGGTTGTAGCTTCAGCTCTTTTGCTCTGCTTCACTGGTGGAGTTATGAACCTTAGGTTTTTATCAAGGGAAACTCAGGCACTGCTAAAATAATGTCTAGCTGACCTCCATAAACAGAAAAACGATGGCAATTCAGACATTTCGAGGGCCACGAGTGAAGTGAGCTTACCTTGGATTATCCCAGGATAGTACACAATCACTGGATTTGGAACCAACAGATGTGGCTTCAAATTCTTCTCTCACTTTGCAGCTATTGATCAGTGCTGTTCAGTACTGTAGCCACCAGTCACAGGGGTCCCTCTGCATTTAAATTTAAGTTGGTTAAAGTTAAACACAATTAAAATCCTGTTCCCTGGTTGCACTAATCATATTTCACATGCTCAACAACTCTTCATGGCTGGATGCTACTGCTTGGATAGTATAGCTATAGTCTGAAGTTAAATAAGCTTTCCAACTCCTAGTTTCCTCTTCTACTACACAAAGAAAAAAGATTAAAATCTGTCCCATTTACTTCCCAAGTGTGTTATAAGATATTATGAGAGTGCCTACAATTTACTAAACATTTTATACAAAATAATTTACTGATAGTAAAACACTTAATTTGGTACCCTGAGATCATTAAATAGAGGAAATCCCCAATTCCTATTTCAGTTATTATGTGGATTTTTTTAATTTGTTCAACATAGTCTTATATATTAGAGGGACTTGTTGCATATTCATACATACATGGATACTGACATTGGGATCTTTTAAAAAAATTTATGTGTTGATGTAACTACTTCAAGATATTTTAATCAGAAAAATAGAAGGAATCAAGTTCTGTCTATGGATTATCTCCATTCTTGATATGTTGGTCTCCAGATGATGAAAGTCCCAGCATTTTCAGGGGATTTCAAATTATAAACAATTCATAACTTCACAATTTACTTGGGACACAGACGTCCTCTACAGAGACTCATGTGGGCGAAACCAGATTAGTGGTCAGTCACACAGAGCAAACACACATGGTCTGGGGAACATCAACAGGGCAGCTGAATTTCTTGGGCACTTTCTAACTATAAAGGTAACAATAGGGACTCTGCTATACTGGGGGTTTATGTTTGCTTACCTTACATATACCCTCTGAAAATACATACCGGATTCTTCTATCAGACTTTCCTTTGAAAATGCCCATATGGATTCTGTGGGCAGGAAATAATCTTCCGTGTTTTGCTTCACAGGTATAACTACATAGAAAAGGGCACTTGACCTTAAGAAGTGGGTTCAGGGAGAAATAGAGTGTGGGAAAGATTTGGGGGGAGGTTTTGCGAAATTTTGCCAAGAGCTGAGAGGCACCATGGAAGAACACCTGAAAAAAATCTCTCATTTTAAGATGCAAGTGTTCTCCAGCCAATGGAATGAGCGGGCATGATCACATTAGTTGTGTACAAATGGATCTTCTTCCCCTCCTCCTCCTCCTCTTCCTCCTCCTTCTCCACTGTCATCATTACCACCGTCGTCTTCATCATCATCATTCCTTGCACTGACATTGGACGAGCAGGTTTGGGAGCGCTCTCAGGTCCTGTGAGCATGAGGTCATTGCAATGATCCACAGAAGAAGGACACTGCACCAGCCTGTCTTGCACCTGTCCAGCCTGGCCTCCACTCCACTTTCACCTGCCCTGGAAAACCACGTCTCTCAATTTGAGTCTATACATCAAGTGAGGTTAACACGAACCTGGATCCAAGGATGAATGCACTCCCCAGGCCCTGATTGGTCAGTAGATTACATCCCAACAGTGACTGGTCCAGTGGCAAAATATATGATCAAGGTCTATCCAATGAAACCCAATTCTGGGACCTTAGTTGAGGCCATTAGGAAAAATAATAGCCTTTTTTTTTTTTTCAATCAGTTCACTATGCTTAGAGGATGAAGTTGGAGCTTCTTGGGCTTTCCTTGGTGAAAGAACACAGAAAATGAAGCTGCCACTAGGAAAATACAGTCAAAGGCTGTAGGAGAGCAGGGCTGGGTCCTGAGGACATGGTTTGAACCCTGTGGATTCAGATCAGCACAGGAAGTGCTACCTCTGAAACCTTTTCACTGGGGCCTGTTTGTGCGGAGTTTTGGTCACTGGCAATGATCTGGCTAAGGCAGCCAGATGAATGGAGATGAACATCCATTTTGACAGACTGGAAACTGAGTATCAGCATAGCATCTACTAAGATCATGATTTGGATCATTCCATTGTCTCCAAATGCAGACTTCCAAGGAATTTTTGAAGCCACTCAGCAAGGAAAGGGTCAGCAGGCTGTAGCTGCAAAGAATGTTTAAGGGTCTCATTAAAAGGAAAGTGAAATGAGAAAGAACAGAGCCATGCTTATGGCATTACAGGTCCTTTGGGAGAGCAGAAATGCTGGAGTTTCCCAATGCATATGGGGCAGCAGGTCTCTAGAGCTGACTTTACTAAAGAAACAGTATTGGAAAGCAGAATGGAGTTTAGCAATGGCAGAGGACACATTCTCTGCAGGGTGAGGGTATACTGCACATACTTATCCTAATTATTTATAAATAGATATGTATGCTATAGCAAAATATGCAAAAATATTCCTTAGTATCCAAACAGGGCTTGTGTGTATGTGTGTGTGTATGCAATCTGCACTACAGTAACCATGTAGTGACGATTCCAGTGGGGACAGTTTGCATGTCCAGACTGGTTCCCCAAGTGTCATCCTTGAGCAGCAGTAACACCTGGGAAATTCTTCAGCCCCACCCACACCTACTAAATGAGAAATTCCAGGTGGGGCTCACCAGGGTATTCTAACATATTCTGACCTTTAAGAGCAGAAAATTTCCTCCAGTTGGTAGCAGAAGGACAAATTAGAGATGTTTGGAGCCTAAGATGGATTCACATTGTCATTATGATTGAAGGTAGAAGGAACCACATAAAAAAGAATTTGGACCAGGAACAGTGGTGCATACTTGTAACTCCAAGGACTCCAGAGGCTGAGGCTGGAGGATCACAAGTTCAAAGCCAGCCTCAGCAACTTAGCAAGGTCCTAAGCAACTTACAGAGACCCTGTCTCAAAATAAAATATAAAAAGGGCTGGGGATGTGGCTCAGCATTTAAGTACCCCTGGGGTCAATCTCCAGTATCTGCCCTACCCCCCAAAAAAAGAAAAATTTGGGCAGCCCTTGGAAACTGCCCCCAAAATAGCTCTTCCAGTGATTCTGATGCCTGCTGAAGCTTGAGAATTACTCCAGTAAGGGTTATCTGAATAAGTCTCTGTGTGTGTGTGTGTGTGCGCGCGCGCGCGCGCACGCCTGTGTGTGTGTGTAACATTTTTTTTAAATGCTTATTAACTTTCTCTTCTGGAAGCTTTGATACATAGGTAAGAGTATAACCTGCCTCAATCTCACCCAGAGGGAAGGAAATACAGAATTGTGTCTTTTCTACTGTGAATAGTCCTTGGTAGCCACAGAGACAAGGCCGCTCAGATTGGTTTGGAATTGAATTATCTGTTTTCATCTTCTATCTTAGTTATAATTCGTATGATAAGAAGAATTATAAGGCAACTCTCCCCACCAAGATCCCCATTTCCTGGTAATCCGATCATACACTAACCTAGGTAGTGCTCTGAAGGGATTTTTCCAGAAGTCATCAAAGTCCCAAATCAGCTAAACTTAAGGTGGGACGGTTATCTGGGTGGACCTGCTACAATTAGTTGAGCCCTTTAGTAGCAGAGAAATTTCTCTAATTGGTGGCAGAAGGACAAGTTAGAGATATCTAAAGACTAAGAAGGACTGAACATGTCATTGCTAACTTTGAGATGGAGAGGGCCACGTAAGAAAGAATGTGAGCAGCTTCTAGAAGCTGAGAACATCCCCAGACTAAAAGCCAGTAAGGAAACGAGGTCCTCAGTCCTATAAAATCTAGCCATGCCACTCCAGACTTCAGAAAATGGGCAGGGTGTCAGCCACTCAGCGTGTGGCGTCCTAAATGCGACAATACAACTTGTAGAAAACTGTGACAGCCGGAATATGGGACTCAGGCCTTTGCGTTTACATGGGCTCCAACAACTTAGAATTGCATACATGAGGGAGAGAGTTACTGTAGGAGAGACTGGAGAGACCTCTGGGCAGAATGCAGCTCAGCGGAGAAGAAAAAGTGAATTAGAAGAAGAAAAACCAAAACCTGATAATTTATGATTGAATGAGACCAGTGAAGACAATGAAAACCAAAATGAGGAAGCTGAGCACAGTGGTGCATATCTGTAATCCCAGTGACTTGGGAGGCTGAGGCAAGAGGATGGCAAGTTTGAGGCCAGCATTAGCAACTTAGTGAGAACCTGTCTCAAAATAAGTTAAAAAAGTGAGGGTGGAGGCAGCTGGAGATGTAGCTAGATAGTAGAGTGGCCCTGGGTTCAATCCACAATACAGAAAGAAAACAAAGAATGAATGAATAAATGAAAGAAAAAGAAAATAATGTGAAGGTTACAAATGACAATTCTTAGAAGGGTGGCAAAGAGTGACTGAACTCTCCACACTATTGAATGATCGGATGTTGCGTGGGAAGAACATAGTTTTACATAATCTCCTAATTTGAAGAAATTGCAGAATGCATGCCATTTAACTCTTCATTTGCAGAGGATAAAAACTGAGAGACCTAGAAAGGACATATGACCAAGGTTACAGTGCTAATCAGTGCTTGAGTCAGAATCTGAACTCACATCTCCTGATTCTGCTGCACTCTTGCAGCTGTGGTGCTGTGTGTCCAATCACAGAGAAGAGGGCAGTGAGACGGACTGTGGGTACCCCAGTGTTGCAGGATTGATCCAAACCCAAATGTGGGGGCTCTTGCTCCCTATCCTTCCACAGTCTTTGTCTACAGAAGCAAATACAGTTAGCACGTAGGGGATGCTCTTGCAGGGACCCTCAAACCTGATTAACAGCATGTGGAATAAGACAGACAATGTTGGGGGGCTTATGCCTGGCAATGAGAGGGCTCGTGGGTGACCAGATGTGGAGAGGCAGAGAGGTCTGTGAGGTGCATAAACTGAGCTGTGTGCCCTTTCACACACGTGTGCATGGAAACACACACACACACACACACACACACACACACACACACACGGCCCTGCTAAGTTACTTCTCTCTATGTGGTTTTGTTTATTAAATAAATGATGGTTTATGAACCTCAGAGCCACCCCCCTTCCCCAAGTGAAACAGAATATTCGTTTGTGCAAAAGATCCTTGGGCTCAGATTGGGAGGGAAGTTACCCATGGGCTAATATCTGTTTCTGTGGAAACCAAAAATAAATATTGATACTGTGTTAATGGTCTGTGTCGCACTTAAGCCCCATTAAACTTTGTGCACTTGCAAGAAGACAGCCCATTGATGGCTCGGCTGAGGGAGAAAGAAGAGGCTTTATAAAAAGCAACAGGGTGGAAGGCACAGGGGTGTAAGCAGGCCCTCAGAGCGCTTCTCAACCAGGAAGCTCTTTGTGCAACTCTTCCAACCGAGGAGACCCACTTACGCACGCGCCGAGTTGCTGGCTGAGATGCTAGGCGCTGGCTGAATGGATTTTTGTGAACCTGTCCTTTCTGTAAAGAATAGCTGTGTGTTTTGGAAAGCTTATCTGTAGACAACAGCATTTTCCAGGAACCTGCAGGTCCAAAGCACAGTGAACAAATGAATTGAGCACCCAGATTAGAATATTTCTTTCTCTACCACTTTCCACTTTTCCCAAAGTAATTCAAGTGCAGACTCTGAGGTCAGTATTGTTGCCTTTTATATTTATAATCCTGCTTTTAGGAGCAAAGTATTTGATTTATTGCATGAAAGTATTTTACAGCTTTAAGTACTGCTACTCCTTGGAATAAGGAACATCACAGACTGCTTAATTTACACAAGGGATGTTAGGACTATTTAATGGCATGTAAACATTTTATAAGGCAAGTTCAAATTGCAGGCGATATTTAATATATGTTAGCAAAATGGACCACAAATGGATTCTAGTTCTTATTTATTGGCCCAATCTTTCTTATGGCATCAAAAGTGAATCGAGTTTTAAAAGGTGTTAAGAGTTTTCAGTACAGTTCGTGACACTGGGCACAATAGGTAAGTCTGCATTATAAAGCAGCAAGTGAATTGATTCTAGAACCAGAGGAACTGGGAGCCTCCAAATCAGACTTCATCGTATGGTTTCTGCGACTCAAGTCAGTAGAAGCTCATGTGTTCTTAGACCTCCAAGCCCAGAGCTGCCTGGGTAAATCCTGGAAAAGAATATGTTCAGAGAAGGATTGTTTTCTTGTCACGGAAAACCAATGGGGTTTTCTTATTATCAAAAATTGAAGATTGAGGGAATATGCTTATGTTGGATCTGAGGGTTCTTGCTTTTTATGAGAGTGCAAAATAACAGGTGTGAATGTTCAGAGCCTCTGCAGACCTGAACTATGGTCTTGTGACTCTTGCCTTTCTATAAAGTCTTTGGGGAACACCACTCACCTCCCATCTCTTACCAGAACCCGTGGGATAAGGTGGAGCATCTAGATCTGACTCCAGGGCTGAGCAGGTGCCTGAGTATTCTGGCAGGAGGCTGAAGCTGTTCAGAGAAAGCTTTGCAGACTGTGGCTGTGGTTCTTTGCAGACTGTGGGCCTGGAGCTGGGAGCAGCCATTTGTCACCTCATGTGCGGTTACAGCCGACTCTGAGAGGAGAGCAGAGAGAGACCACATGGGCCTTGTGAAGAAAGATCTTGCCTTTATCCCTTGTCCCTCTAAGTTCTCTAAACTAATAAATTCCACTTTTTATTTTGAACACTGTACTTGGTCAGGAGCTGTAAGCAATCATGCAAGCTGTTAGAACAACCCCACATCCTTCCGATGGAATGCAGAATGCTGTTCTGGTGTAGATATGAGGTGTCCCGTTGCATTGACCCTCGTGTGTGAGACAAATGCAAGAATCTTCAGAGGTGAAATGATTCAATTTGTGAAATGTGTCACCTGATCTGTGGACTGGTCCTCTTCTACGATTAATTGGTCTGTACCTATAGGCAGGGAGGGTGTGGCTGGAGGAAGTAGGTCACTGGGGATGTGCCTTTGGGATTTATATTTTATCCTCAGTGAGCCAAGCACGCTCTCTCCCTCTCTCTGTCATGTGAGCAGCCCTCCTCCTCCTTACCCTTCTCCCCCGAGGTTTTGCCTTAAATTGGGCCCAGAGCCATGAAGTCTGCCAACCATGAACTGAGACTATGAAACTGTGAACCAAAATAAACTTTTTCTCCTTTAAGTTGATCTTCTCACATCTTTTGGTCACAGTGACAGAAAAGCTGACTAACACAGTTTTAAACCCATGTCACTTGGGTTTAATCGAATGAGAAGCACCTTGTTCTAGGATGGCCCACAGATACCTACCTTCAGGCCCCCATTTCTGGACTGTTTCCGCAGACTCCCTGAAACGGAGGACACCACTGATTTGTCTCTCCTAGCAGATGGCATTAGTTCCTGCTCTTGTCTCCTTCTGGGTTCCAACCTGGCTCAGCTGCTGATCCTGAGTTAATCAGTTAGTCTTTTCTGAGCTGCTGTCTCTTCTATAATAAGCTTTATACCAACTAATACCCACTTGCATTTTTTTTTTTATAAAACCCTCCCGCACTCAGATTTCCTGTTAGGCCATGAGGGAGGCAAAAGCGTCATGGAAGACAGAGATGACGTGAGTCTCCTGAAGCCACATGGCTAGCATAACGCCAGGCGGGTTCTGAAGCCCCCTCCTCATCTGCGGCCAAGAGAGGACATGCCACTAACGAGTCTTCCCCGCTCCTGTTCTTCCAGTCCCTTCCACCTCAGTTCCTTTGCCTCTGGAGGCAACTCCACATGTTGGACAACGCTGTTCTCATTCGAATGGGGAAACTGAAGCGCAGAAACCTATCAGCAGCCGAGGCTCTCAGCAGCAGTACTTAGACGGTAGGTCTTTCCAGACAGCAAAACCTGTTTTAATTCATCATTGTTCCTGGAGCGGACAGCCTGACACAAACAACTCCACTTGCCTTATCCGTTTGCCCTGGCTGACCGGCCACTCAACACTCAATGACCAGACCGCTTAAGTGTGTTCCTCGTGCCACATGTGGAGAAGCAAGGGACGCGGTTCTAAACCAAATAATTACGATGCATCATTTGATCTCATGGTAGAAAATGATGAGATATTATAGTACCTTCCCTCTCATTTGTTATTTTGCTTTCCACAGTTTTAGTTACCTGTGGTCAACTGTTGTCTGAAAACATTAAATGAAAAATTCCAGGAATAAACAATTCATGACCTTTAAATTGTTCATCATCCAAAGTGGCGTGATGAGATTTCACCCTCCTCTCTTCCTTCTTGTCTGGGAGGGTAATCATCCTTTTGTTGATGGTATCCACTGTATGGGAGTAGGCTGACACTGCATCACGGTTTCTACACAACTCACCTCACTTCATTTTATCCTGTGGGCGTGACATCATTTCACATCGTCCGTTCCAAGAAGAATGGGCAGAGGACAAAAAGAAATGTTGAGGAAAGACATAGAGACCCCATTCACAAAAATTTCACTACAGTCTAAGGTTGTAACTGTTCTATTTTATCACCAGTTGTTATTGTTAATCATTTCCCATGATTGGTTGGTGAACTTGGGCACAGTTATATATGAAGAGAAGCATTGTATAATATATAAACACACGCGAGCGCACACACACACACACACACACACACACACGAGAGAGAGAGGAGACAGAAACACTCCAGTACTCTGGTACTATACACATAGCCACAGCTTCTGACATCTACTGGCGCACCTAGAACACATCTCCCACAGGTAAGGAGGGGGATTTGTGTCTGCAAAAGAGCTTGGCCAAAGGTGTAGGGAGGAACAGGTGGGAGAGAGAAGTTCAGGAAAGGCTGACAAAAGGAAGTCGTATTTAAGGCAAGGATCAGCTGTATCTAATCCAATAAAAGTGTTCTAGAGGCCCTCTGTGTGTATATTTTCTTTCCTGGCTTACTTTTAAACATCAAAATAACCTTGCAAATGTGGTCCTTCTCCCATTTAGGGATTCTTCTTATGTGTGCTCCTGACTTTGGCTTTAGGAAACCTATTGGTGTGTGACTGCCAAGGGCCCTGCCGGGGCAGGGGGGAGTGTGGGCTCTGCTTCAGACCTGACCATATTTCACCCAAAATGGGGATTCAAAATAGAAGACCATTACCAGTCATGTAATTAACCCTGCTGAAGACATAGTGCTTATGGAAAGGAAAATGCTAGTGCTGATTATGAAATTTATGAGGTGCTTACATCTAGTGGATGGCAATGAATGATCTAGTTCCACCGATGCTCTGACCCATTTAAAATGAGCACAGTGAAGGGCAATCCAGTGGCCTCTCAACACCCTCCACGGAGAAGGTAAGGGGGTAATTTATATCTTCATATCTGGCCACTATTTCAGTCTAGAATGAGATAATGTGTTTGTATTTACGTCTGTAATCCTCTCCCAGTCAGAGACAAGCAGAAAGATTTTCACGTTTGCCTTTTCTTGGGTGCTTCTGCCTGGGGAGAAAATGTACTTTGCTCCAGAAGAGCCTGCATAGGGTGTGATGGGTGGGGATCCCTTGCTTCTCTCCAGTGACCTAACTGACCATTTTCAGTGGGCAAAAGGAGAAAACACCAGAATGCAATGACCTGAATGTAGATTTGGACAGTGAGTTTCACGTTTCCACTGGTGTGGGAAGACATGAAGATCGTGGGACCTGCATTCTTTCTGAGTTCCCACTACCAAGTCTCCCCAACAAGTTTCCAAAGCCCTGCAGCTTAGGAAGCTGGTCCACTTCTGTCATTTCCAGCTCAGTGTAAAATCTCCTCCAGAACCATCATCAATCCATTGGATGAAGCCGGTCTACTGTTTCTGCTATTTTTAAAAGATCTGTTTCATCACCAAATGCCTCTGCTGTCTAACAGAAAAAAAGACCTCAAAGTGTTTGCATTTATTAAAAAATTACATAACATTTTTAGAAATAGCACCTAAAATCAAATTTTAGAAAATATTTCCAAATCAAAAGCCACCTAAAGACATTGGAAACATTTTCCTAAACTGCTGTTACAGCAGGGAAAGCTCAGGGCTGGAGCCATAACTCAGCCATGGCAGCACTTGCGTGGCATGCAAGAGGACGCAGGTTCGAATCCCAGCACCATGTTCACAATACAGTGTCAGAGCAACGAATGCCACATGAAAAGCTATATAAAATTGATTCTCTCTTTTTAAAAAAGGGTGGGGGAGCTCTTATTCCTTCTAAGCAAAAAATTTCACTAGAGCTGTGGTTCTCATCAGGGTTGATTTTTATACCAGGAGGGATATTTAGTAGTCTCTGGAGCATATTTGATTGTTCCAGCTGGAAAATGCTTCTGCAATGCGGTAAGTAGAAGTTGGGAAAGGTGTCAAACATCCTACAATGCACAGGACAGTCACTGTCACAGCGGAGAATGATCTGTTCCAACATATTGATAGCACAAAGGGTGAGAAACCAGGCAGTAGAGGTGTGCACAAGAAGTGTTTTCCTGTCTCCCAGATACTTGGATTCTAAGGGAGCTCACATCAGTACATGAACATTTCCAAAGAATCGATAACATTTTGGTATAATACTGGAGACCACACCTGTTACATTGGAGGTGCAATGTGACAATGGATAGAGGACCCAGGAACTCAGAAAAGTGGCTTGGGATATTGGGGTGATTTGGTCAAGGCCCCAGACATCACATTTAAAAAAGCCCTAATAGATTCTAAATGATCATTTTCAGTGGGCAAAAGGAGAAAACACCAGAACACAATGACCTGAAAATAGACTTGGACAGGAAGTTTTATGTTTTTCTCAGGACTTGTTCAACACAAACATGAATTTCCTATTTTTTAAATTATATGTACTGTTTATCTAGTTAATAAATGTGTTATATTAATAACACAGTGCCTGGTGTGAGTACTGGCATCTACTGAGTCAGAAATCCTGGTGAGTGCTTCGTACTGAGTCCTTACCACAATTAAATTTATGATCCCATTTCACAGATAAGGAATCTGAGACCTGGAGATTGTAGTAGGAGCTCAAAGTCACATGGCTACTCATTGCTGACTCCAAACTAGGTCTGCTGGCTGAAAAACGCATGTCTTATTGATTTCCCCATACTTCCTTCTTAGAAGTAAAATGGCTATGTGTGGAACAAGAGAAGATCAAGTAAAGGCTCCGTATTTATCCCCATGAATTGGTACTTGTCACGTACCCTGAGCTCTCAATGCATAAGCATTAAGTGTCTCAATGAAGACAAAGGTAAGAAAATGACATGAGCCAGGGATATGGCTCAGGAACAGAGCACGTGCCTAGCATGCACGAGGCCCTGGTTCAATCCCCAGCACCAAAGCAAAACACAAAAGAAAACAAACAAAACACAAAACAGAATAAAAAGAAAATTACCAATCCAATAAGTTGTTTATACCCACAGGCAGTTCAGCCAGAGCCTGCAGGTAGAGTTAATCCTTCACACATCCCTTGGGTTTACAAAGCGACTTCCAATAAAACACTGAAATTCACGTTTCTATTTTGAGTGTCCAGTGTCCATCTGGATGCATTTTTGGTAAAATTCATTCTTGTGGTATCGATTTTTCGTATACGAAGACTGGATCATCCTTAGTTGAAGTTAGTCTGTAGCTCTAACCACAGCATTGTTTATAGAGAGAGAATGTGCTAGTTCTTCTCCACTAGTCCATTCAACACCTCTAGAGGGGAGAGCGTAGCTCTTGTTGTGTAGAGGAAGAATTGGAGGAGATGCTCGGTTTAAAGAATTACCCCCAGCCACAGGCCAGGCCAGGAAGGAGTGAGAATGAAAGACTGCTGACCCCAAATTAGTTGACTTTCTCCTCCCACACACTTGCATCTTAGTTAGGTTTACGCTTCTTCATTTAATACATGAAATGATAACGAGGCCACCATATCCAGTCTTGTGGGATCAGGTTTAGAAATAAAGAGCTTCAGATTTTTGAGCCCTGCAGATTTCAGATGTTTGGTTTAGGAATGCTCAGCCAGTGTTATTATGAATTGTTCTACATAACCATCTTGTCTAGAGTTTGGATGCTCAGGTAAGGAACAGGAGCTGGGTATAAAATGTAAATGACTGAAGCAGGCTCAGGTGGACAGGCTAGGGATTCGTGGTAACAGAGATAAAGCACTGATGTCATATAATGATGATAGCAGTGATAAGATGAATTCATGCAATGTAACCGCGTTGCATGGCTCACAAGTCTCCAGTTTACAGCCATGTTCCCGTTGGAATTATGAGAGAAGAAAGGCCCAGTGAGCAAGACACTGAACGATGGGATCCAGGTGAGAAAAGGCAGAGGACCCTACTGCTCCATCACATCCTTTCCCCGCCGGCTCACACAATTGTGAAATCTCCGTTATTGATGTATATTTCTCTTTGAGACCAAAGAAAGGGAGAAAATTCTATATCATCAACCCAGGGAAGTTAGTAGAGGTGGATGGGAACAGCTGAGGCAGAATCATAAAAGGAGAAGTTTCATGAAACATTTTATTTTTCCTTTTTAGGGAACAGATTTTTGTTTTCAGTGGGTGCAAATGTCACACAAGTTTAGAAAACAGAACCCGCATTAATGGTCTTGCTGACATTAAAGATGAAGAGGGAGTAAAATACATAATTTTAAAATCATAAGAGCACATGGTTTCATTAGTGCCACATTCGGGGGTTCTCACCTACATCTCAGCAGAACAAGATATTGATCTATGAAGCTGCAATAATAAAACAATGCTCTATTGACTGCCCCTGCAGGGTCGCCTAATATTATTTATTGAAGTAAGTTGAATAGCAGAGGGAAAAGCAATGCCCCAGTAATAAGTGGTAATTGCTGGGAAGCGAGGCATTGCTGTTCCCGTTGACCCCTGCATCCTGATATTTTGATGGATTCTGTGTAACTCCATTAGGGTTGGCATTGTAATATTACACCAGCTCAGCTGCAGAACAACAGACCTCCGCTTGGATCATTGATTTTTGATTACACAGCTCCTCAGCATACCCTATAAGCAATTCCCATTGCTGGGGCTGGGATGTTGGAGCTGATGAGTGTGACAGATGGAGAGTCCCCACCTCCAGATGTCTCCATGGTACTACACAACCACTGCCTCCCCTAGGAGCCCGATCAAGGCACAGTCACAGTACCCGCTGCTGTGATTTGCATGTCGTTGGTTCACCACAATCTTCATGTGTTGGAAACTTGATCCCCAAAATGGCAATGTTGGAAGATGTTGGGGAAACGTTAGGAGGTGGGGCTTATGGGGAAATGCCTAGATCAGTTAGAGGAGGCACCCTCTTAAAAGATTACAATAATACTCATGTGACCCCAGTTAGTTCTCTCGAAAAGATTACCACAAAAACCAGAGCGCGGTCGAACCCATACTCTCTCTGGTTTCCAGTTTCATATCATTTTTTTGCACCTCTACAGGTTTTCACCACTGTGGTCCACCATGAGGTGATCAAGGGGAGACCCTCCCTAGAGACTGCACCTTGCCACCTGGATTTTCCATTTTCAAAATGAAATCTCTATTCTTTATAAAGTTATTCTGCCTTAGGTATTTTTTGATAGCAATAAAAGACAGACTAATATATTCCTCTTGTTAATGGGCAAAAATTAAATAGGCTTTAAAATTGTGCCCACCCTGAATATGAAAACTTAAATCCTGGAGATATAGGTTGAAATGGACTGAATGTAAGGTTTGAGTTGAAGTTGTTTGAATGTGGTCTTTGACCGCTCCATGATAATTCTACCTACATTTCTTGAAAATTCATGTCTTGGGGAGATATGCCCATTTTTCTTCATTCATTCATTCAGATAGTGCTGTTAGTGTACAGATCTGTGCTCTTCCTGCTTTGCCGCTCGGGGAAGTGGGGATACTCAGATGAATTCTTGAAACCCATCTCCGTGACTACGGAAGTCTAGACGGCCTCTTTTGTTGGATGTGATTTTGACCACTGAACTATATAAACACTGTATTTCACTGGGAAATAACTTATGTGATGTACATCTCTAAGGAAAAGTTTCAGAGTAAAAGCAATGAGAATTCTCAACACGAGTGACATCTGGCAACCAGCCTTCAGTAATAGTGTTCTGAGTGACAGGCACCCGTCACTAACTCATGTGCGAGTTGCCCTTGGGCCACTTTCTGAGCTGTGGTGGACCGGTGGAACCATGATGTTCGGTTCGAATCCTATATAAAGATTCCAATAAGAATCTTTATATAGGGAAGAGACGTGATACCCTCATGAGTCTCTGGCTTACTTAACAGTTATTTTTATCACTATGAATTAATAAATATTGGTCTGGCATCCACTCTTTGGTCTGTGTGAGTTTGGTCAATATGAGTATCTTCCCTAAAAGAGTAATCTATGTTAAGTATTCTAGTGCTTCTTTGATGACATTCAGCCTCCAAAGACATCTTTTCATACACACTTTAAGTGATGCTACATGATCCCCTTCCAAGAAATTTGGTGAAGGGGTTTCTTGATGTGTGGACTCCCAGCAAGCTCATGTGTGACTACTGAGCAGAAGGACCTCTCTGATCCAATGCCAAAGCTCTGACTATGATTGCTGAAAACAGTTGAAGGAGAAGGCGTGGCTAAAGAATGAACTCTGCAGTGAGTCTTAGGAATATACAGAGTGGAGTCTAAGATAAGAGGAGGCTTTCTGATAAATAGAGCCGGTGGGGCCTGGGAGTTATGGCAGTTTATTTGTCTCTTGGGTCAGGTGGTATATATATTTATTCTCTACCTTGCTGCTGCAGAAGGGAGCTGCGCAGCTGGTCAGCACTTGAACCAGCCACCCTACCCATTGCCCAGTGGTTGGAAGCGCACATCCAGTGTTAGATCATCAAGCTTCCTTTGCAGTTTCCTTAGATTTGATGCACAAAGCACTTTGTTAGCCATCTTAAAGGAATGCTTCCCAAAGCTTTCGCTTGCTTATTTTTCAAAAATATGAATTTTGGTGGCTACAGCAGTGGCTCAGCAGTTACAGTTCTTGCCTGGCACGCACGAGGATGTGAGCTCGAATGCCAGCACCACATACACAGCAAAGTGTCAGATCTACGAAAGCCACATGAAAAATCAAGTAAAATTGCTTCTCTCTTTCTTGCCCCCCTTAAATATATATATACACATATGTATATGTGTATATATATATATATATATATATTTTTTTTTTTTTTAAGTTATCCATGGAAAAAGTAAGTGTAGGAAATGTGGCCTATTCTTGCTTCCTCTTATAGATTTTCATTAGGATATAAGTTCTACCTGGAAGAAAAAAATTTAACAATTATTTAAAACTATTTTAATACATACTCTCTAATTTATTTGATTGAAGTTTTTTTTCCAGTTCCTGCAGTCACAGAATTAGTGATCCAGGGAATATTCCTTCACTCAGGAACTACATAGTCAAATCTTGCCTGGGAGGCATCCTGTCTCTTTAAGGTGATTTTTCATCCTTTCTCTTCATATTCAAATGTTTGTTATTATTTTTTTAACTGGGCACCCTGGAGATTAACTCCATTTCCTTATTTCCAGGCGTTTCCTGGGGTATCTCACTGCTGCCCCTTATGCCACCTGGACTATTATTGGGCTTTCTAATGTTATCCTAAATTACTGTCAAAAATAAATACCTGTTGCCACATGTCAGGC
The DNA here is from genome assembly GCA_004027875.1 of Aplodontia rufa. Taxonomy (NCBI): domain Eukaryota; kingdom Metazoa; phylum Chordata; class Mammalia; order Rodentia; family Aplodontiidae; genus Aplodontia; species Aplodontia rufa. The sequence goes on from PVKS010000194.1 coordinate 202,499, forward strand.
TGTTTAATGTGACTGAGGAAACCTTGTTCCTATATACTTCCTCCTAAATGCATTTTGCTAAAGGGCATTTAAAAAAGGCACATTAAATTTTATGGTGACTTTAACAAACAAGTCAGTGATCCTGATTTCAATATGAGCAACCAGCAGTTAAAGAGAAAGGTCGGCTAAGCCACGGCATAGAGTTTCTGCTTAGAGATGGCTGACTCTCCCTCTGTAGCAAACACACGTCACCCAGCTCCCTCACGCTATAGCTAAAACATAGATCCTAAATAGTCAGGCTAATGACTCCAAAATTAAAATAGTACTGGCCCCTGGATGCAGTTAGTAATTAACTTTTAATTTTATACAGAAGCGTATCATGCTCTTGATCCTTGACTTTATTTCGTTTTCTCCTGGCATTTGAAAAGCACAATCTGCTAAATAAGGTTGTTAAAATCAGTTTTTTTTTTCAGAGAGGAGCAATTGCGGAAAATATGCATATGGAAATTATAGCCAGAGGGGCACTTAGTAAAGCTGCCTCCATGGACTTAAATTTGTGCTAATTGCTATTGCCATATTATTCAAAATTATAAATTAGACTATTAGCAAAAGGAATTATGGAAGGCCTATAGGAGCAAAACAATTATTGTCTTAGAGCCATGGACTATTACAGCTTTAAAATATTTTAGGAAATATCTATTAACACTACTCCTTTATTGGACAGTTGGGGAAACTGAGGGCAAGTAAGAGAGCCTGCATCATCTGAGATTATACAATTAGTTAGAGGGAGTTATTTTTTTTAAGCATACAAGAAAATAAGACCAGACAGTGTTATTTTGTGTTCTTTATAAAAAGCACACTCAAATTGAACTTTAATCTGCCATTTACTTTTGAAAGGTAGAGGAAGAATCACAAACTGTAAATGGTAAGAGTATGTGCATAAGTCAGACTGAGACACGAGTGCTCTATCAACAACTAAGAATTTTGCACTTCAATTAATTTTTACTTAATATGATATATTAGCTTAGTGTTGCTATAACAAAATACCTGAGTCCATTAACTTATAAAGAGAAAAAGGTTATTTAGTTCAAAGTTCTGGAGCTTCCATTCCAGGATGATGGTCTCAGATGGGCACAAGAACAGACCTTTCACATCACAGGAGTCAGAGACAGACTGAGAGCCCAGAGGACTACTCTCTTTTCTGCATGCATGCCCCCAGTGACCTAAGGACCTCCTAAAAGGCTCCTCCTCTTAATGGCCCATGACACCTCCCAGTACCATCAGCTAGAGACCATCCTTCATATGGACCTTTGAGGAACATCACTAATATTCATGCCATTGCGTATGTTCTTAGTCATCTTAGGCAGCAATAACAAAAATACCGCAGACAGAATGACTTAAATAACAAAATTTTATTTTCTCATATCCTAGAGGCTAGAAGCCAAGATCAAGGTTCTATCGGGGTTGGTTTCTGGTGAGGCAATTTTATTGGTTTGTTTTCTGAATTTGAAAATGTCCCTCTTCTCATTAAATCTTCCTGTGGCCTTTCCTCTGCACATGGTGGGGTGGGGAAATCTGGTGTATTTTTTCTCTTCTTATAAGAACAATAGAGCCATCAGATAAGGGTTTTGCTCTTATGACCTCATTTAACCTTAATTACTTCCCTAAACACCCTATGTCTAAATACAGTTATATCAGAGTTTAGGGCTTCAACACATGAATTTTGGGGGGGACATAATTCAGTCCATAATATCCCATCCTCTAGTCCCTCCAAATGTGTGTTCTTCTCACATTTACAGGACCTACGCTCCTTCTCCACAGCCCCCCCAAAAGCAAAGACGAAATAGCTCACCGGAAACCAGCAAAGGTTGTATAAGCTGGTGGATTATAGCAGCCTGATTGCTGATACAGGCTTTTGTAATACCCAGCTTCTTTTATTTTAGGATTTATGGAGAGAGAAAAGACATACACATACACAGAGACACGTGCGCACACATACACAGAGACACGTGCACGTGCACATGCGCGAGCGCACACACACACACACACACATGCTCAGGGGTGGAAAGGGTAGCATATTTTCCTTTCTTTTTTTGGTACTGTGGATTAAACATAGGGGAGCTTAACCACTGAGCAACATCCTCAGACCTTTTTTAATTTTTTATTTTGAGACAGGATCTTGCTAAATTGCTTAGGGCCTTGCTAGATTGCAGAGGCTGGCTTTGAACTTGTGGCCCTCCTGCCTCAGCCTCCTGATCGCTGAGATTACAGGTGTCCAGCACCACTCCTGGCTTTTCCTCTTCTTTTAAGGACACCAGTCCTGCTAGATTAGGGGCTGCATTCATGATCTTTTGAAACCTTAATTACTTCCTAAAATCCTTATTCCCAAATAGGGGGTTAAGGCTTCAACACACGAACTGTGGAGGGACAAAATTCTGTCTGTAACATGCTCCAGACTTGTTTTGGGGAGGAGTTCAGGACTGAGTGAAGAGGTAGGAAGCAGGATACCTTGTAGTTATGAGTAGTTTCTTCACTTGTTCCAAGGTTTTCCCCATCATTTATGCCCCACTATATTAAGACCTAACATTTTAATTCCTTTGAATCAAACAATGCTCCAAAGGTAAAACTGTGTGGTCCTCCTGGTTTCACCAGAGAGGCTTCTCCACCCAGCATGAACGCATCCCGCAGAGCTGGGTCCCCTGTCAGCTGGCCTAGCTGCACTCCACCCACCCCTCAGCCTGATAGCTTGGCTCCCCCAAGGGCCTGCGAGCATGCTCAATCTCAGCCTCCTGCGGAACCAGGGAGCACCTTCCCCTCTTGTTACTGCAAAGCCCATCTTGCCTGCCTTGTGGCTTCACTCTGCTCCTGAGTGCAGCCACGTGACCTTGCAAGGTGTGTGGTCCCAGAGGGAGCATATGTAACTAACGAAATATTCGTCTCCTCTCACTAGTAGTGGGTGTCATCTGGGGAAGGGATCCCTCCTGCACTAATGGTGAAACCATCAAGTAATTAAAACACCCACCCAGGAACAAGGCATCATGTCAACTCACAAGATTCCGTCTCTCTGGAATGTTCTACTGCTCAGGCCTGGCCTATGGGGTCCACATCCCACCTAGTGCCTTGCAGAGATTCTCCCTTTGACTACATGCAGTTTTCTGCGAGAAGCTGGATAAACACAATTTCCCTATCTGCTGACATTCCCAGTGATGTTTTATCTGCTCGTATTGATTGGCACTCTGGGAAGTTTGTCTTAACTGGATCTGTGTGTATGTGCTTGTGTCTTAAAAGAAAAGAAGCTGGATATTAGAAAAGCCCGTATCAGCAGCTGGGCTGCTCTAATCCACCAACTAAGACATGGAGAATAAGCGCTACAGTCTGGCTTGAAAAGAAGGAAACTAAATCACGGATAAAAAGTGGACGATGTATAAAATCTGCTTTTGAATGAACTTGAATTTTATACTTATATTTCTTTTTTATCTTTATTTTTTATTAAGACATTTAGTTATTGTACACTCAAAAATGCATCCAATGAAACAATATGATATGCATATATTCTTAAATTAGATTTGCCCCATAGATCCACCCTATTCTCCTGTCTTCCCCCCTTCTCTTTTCCCCTCCCCGCTCCTTCCCCATACATTTCTATGAATGCCCTAGGTTATGTGTTACTACGACTTTGCTGGGTCTAAAACATGAGAGTTGACTTCCTTTCACAATGGCCAGGGTCTAGCTCCAGCCTCCACAGATGAGTGAAGACATTCGAACCTTGACTCTCTCAGTTAGGTACATTATCCATTTCCAAATTGCCATCCTTTCTATGGGCAAACTCAGCTTTCGAAAGATAGGTTATATTTCAAAGTTTCATGCATGTGATAATTTAGGGATGAACTTAGAAAGCATTTGTCGCACAAATCAGTGTTAGAAAGGTTTGGAAAATTTGTAGATGAGACCAGAGAGACCCCCTAACCAAAATATTTCAGAGACTGAAAAAGGATATCTGCTATGAATCATAGTAAAAAACTATAATACTTTGAGAAAATTTGAAACCAAACGAACTTGAAGACAATGTCCCACCCCAAAAACTATTTTCCCACCTACTCTTCAATTTTGCTGTCTGAAAACATGAAGATTAAGAAAGTTTGACAGGTGTGATGATGCACACATATAAGACCAACAACTCAGGAGTTGAGGCTGAGGCAGAGGCAGGAGGATCCCAAGTTCAAAGCCAGCCTCAGCAACTTAGTGAGGCCCTGAGCAGCTTAATGAGACCTTGTGTCCAAACAAAAAATAAAAAACAGGCTTACTGGTTATGTGCCCCTGGGTTCAATCCATGGTATCAAAAAGCCAAATCTGAAAACAAAAAAGACCTTGCACATACTTATCAACTTGACTAAATGTACAGTTAGTGAATGCAAGCTATATTTTATAAATTCTAAACTTCAAACTCAGAAGCATCAAAAGCATGTTTATTTCCTCTTTTTCCCATTATCTCATAAAGTGATGGTAGAAGAACCAACTAGGAAAATATCTACAAGGACAAGGGACAGGAAGCGATGAGCGAGCTCAACACCAAAAAGTGAAAGTCACAAATAGGAAGAAGGGCTCCAACCTAGTGCATTTAGCATCAGTGTAAATAGGGATTTGAGAAGGAAAATGCAGAAATCTTAGAGATCTGGGTGATACTCTAGGAAAATTATCAAAAATTATATATAGAGCTCAAGAGAGCAGTAGGAGTTCTATACAGTGAAAAAATACCACAGTGAAAATATCCCCAATATCAAAGGGAAATTTTATGTTGATATAGATAAATACAAAAATTAAAATCTAGGAATCTGTGACAACAAATCCCATCATTATGTACAACTATAATGCAGTAATACAAATATAAATTTAAAAAAGAAAGAAAAGGAAAAAAATTTTAAAAGCTTGCATACATAGAGAGGAAAAATAAAACATGAGAAGAACCACAAAGAATCTGAATGTGATGTCATCTAACTTTTGTCACTGACTGTGGATTCTAGATGACAACAAAGCAATGTTTTCAAAGTTCAAAAATAAATTCATTTTAAGTAATTATTTTGTATCTACACAGATTATTGTTGCAATAGAAAGGGGAAAACAATGTTTTTGAATGTTCAGAGAACATTTGGTTTATCACCAACACACCCCTGCCAAGGAAGTTCCATGGGAATAATCTCAGGATGTTGGCAATGCAGAAGGCGAAACTACCTGGCTCAAATCAAAGGCATTAGGTTCCATGGAGAAAATTGCTACGAAAAGAATCAAGTGGCTTTTATGTAATAGATGAAAACAGTAAGATACTAAGAAATATTATTCTTCAATGAAGAGATACATATGCTAAACATTTTCATACTATTACTCAAGCTAATAGGAATCAAACATTGTTTAATTCTCATTTTTTTTCATACAAGAAATTTAAGGTCTGGCGGGCAAAGCCACTTTTTGGGTAATACATGATTCTGCTGTCTTGATTTCAAACATTCAGAAGTGTTATTTTCTACTGTGGTTTATGGGAAATGTTCTTTTCCAGCAGTGAAATAACTTGGTTAAAAGAATTTCCTGAGGTCTAATGTGTGAACTTAAACACCACATCTAACAATGAATAGTGGGGGTAATGCTTTTTTAATGCCACCTCCTAAAATACAAGCAATTTGAAATTCAAAGAAGCAAACAGCAACAAAACTAAACCTGAACGCATGCATTTGGAACTTCAAATGTGGTGTGATCTTGTGCAACTGATGATGGTCACAACAACAGAAATCATTTGTCTTCGATGCTAAGACTCTCCTCCTCTGAGCAGCAAAAAGAAACACAACACTAAATCCCCAGAGAAAGAAATTTAATTCAGTTATTCTGCCTTGCTCTGCAGGAAGCAATATTTACATAGTTATTTCACCAAACACCAGGTTTCTGGAGAGTCAAGCCAAAGTCAAGTTTTCAATGACTTAATTATGATTAACAAAGTAACCAGATTTTATAACTCAGAGATGTGTGAGAGATTGTCTAAAGTTTCTAGAACACGAAGTAGAAACGTAAAGGTTTTATTTAGTATTGCAGATAATCTATGATAACTTGCAGAGGATAAATGGTGCTATGGATGAGCTCAGTTTGCATCTGCCATGGCGTAGACTTAGCCCATGGATAGTACCCAGAGTTGACTCACCAGGATAAAGAGGTTGCAGCATGGGCTTCAGGACTGTAGGAGTGAAAAGAGATATGAATTGAGAAATGCAAAAGGCTGCTGCTGGGTGGGATGGAGGAGGTTCAGGGAAGTGTTTATTTTTATCATAGCATTGCCAACTCGTTTTTTGTTGTTGGTGGTGGTGGTGTCAATATTCCATGTTCATACATAAATACATGCATATTACATGCAATGTATCTGTGTGCATATCTATGCATTATCTTTAATGCCAAAGCAAAACACACAGAATCTGCTGAGGAAATTATGCAAGAGTTTCTTTATATTCGCAACTTCTTCTACCAATTGTATTTTCTTTGCTTCAGACGGATACGTTCCCTTGAACACCAGCCTATTAGATTCTATGTGATTTGCTTCTTTCCCTTCGCCTAAATTTCTCTCTGATTCTCAGGCTTTCTCCCAGTTTGGAAACCATCAAACCCATCTGACACTTCAGGGTCTCCCCACTTGCTCTTGGGAAGCTCTCCCTTCAGACCTTCCTTACACAGCTCTTGCCATATCATGGGGGTCTCTGCTCATGCCCCCTCCTCAGGAGGATTTTCTGACAAGCCTAGCTAAACAGAGCTCTTCTACCTAAGAAAACTTTTTTTCCTATTAATTATAGGGTATTCATATGAAGGAGTATAACCAAAATAAATATATACATTTTTAACTAATAATGAATTAAAATGGAACGAATTCATTTCATTCCAAATCTAGCTTGTGTATAAAACATTACTGATGGTTTCTAACCAAACTTTTCCCCTCTTTTCTGACTGCTACATTGCATAATTCTGCCCATTTCTGGACTTTACAGAAATAGAATTAATCTTACCACTATCCTTTAAATAATATAGTACAATAATAATCAACATAGTATTTACATTGTATTAGGTATTCTAGGTGATCTAAAGATGATTTAAAGGATCCTGAAGGATGCATGTATGTATATGCAAATATTACACCATTGTATATAGGGACACCTAAGGCTTGTGATATCCACAGGGCATGTGGAACCCATCCCACAAGATATCAGGATAACTATAAAACAGGAACTAGGAAGGAAGGCTATGTAAAAGACATTTCCTTTTCTCATTACCAGGTGGCAGGATGGGCCCAGGACAGTATAGTCGCTATTCTGCTATTTTTTCCAAGTTGGAAGGAAGAGCGTGAAGATATGCATAATCCAGATTCAAAACATTCCTGGAGTAGGAAGTTGAAACTAGACCCTATCTTTCACCTTGCATAAAAATCAAATCAAAATGGATCAAGGAACTAGGAATTAAACCAGGTACCTTGCAACTGCTGGAAGATAAATTAGGACCAACACTCCAGCATGTGAGAGTAGGCAAAGACATTCTCAACATGTCTCCTAAACTGAAAGAAGTAAAGTCAAAAGTAAGTTAGTGGGATGTCATAAAGCTAAAAAGCTTTTGGACAGACAAGTAAATGATCAAAATTATCAAGAGGCTTCCCAAAGAATGGGAGAGAATCATGGCCTGAGATTTTTTTGACAGGGAACTATTATCCAGAATTTACAAAATCCTCAAAAATCTCAACCTCAAAAACATAAACAACCCAATCAATAAATGGGTCAAAGAGCTAAATAAAAACTTCTCAAAAAAAAAAGGACATTGAACAAACCAATGAATACATGAGAAAGTGCTCTAAATCACTAGTAATCAGAGAAACGCAAATGAAAACTACATCAAGATTTCACCTCACGCCAGCCAGATTGGCAAAGATGAAGAATGTAAACAATAATAGATGCTGGAGGGGTTGCGGAGAGAGGATCGCTAGCACACTGTTGGTGGAACGGAGTATCCTCAAAGAATTAGGGATGAACCCACCGTATGATCCAGCTATCCCCCTCCTGGGTATTTTTCCCGGGGAGTTGGAATCAGCACATTACAGTAACATAGCAAAATCTGTCTTCATAGCAGCTCAATTAATTTACAATAGCTAAATTATGGAACCAACCCAGATGCCCCTCACTGGATGAATGGATCCAAAAACTGTGGTACATATATACCATGGAGTTCTACTCAACAATTAGAAACAATGATATTGCAGCCTTTGAAGGTAAATGGATGGTGATGGAAGAAATCATGTTGAGTGAAGTTAGCCAAACCCAGAGAACCAAGGGTTGAATGTCTTTACTCATCTGTGGAGGATGGAGCTAGACCTAGGCCTGTGTGAAAGGTGGTCAACTCTCATGTATTAGACCTAGCAAAGGCGTAGCAACACATAACTTAGGGCATTCATAGAGATGTATGGGGAAGTAGGGGGCAAGGGGTAGGGGAGAGGGGCAAAAGTGGGATCTAGGGGGTAAATCTCATTTAAGAATATATACATATCATACTGTTTCATTGGATGCATTTTTGATTGTGTAATAAATAAATCTCTTAATTAAAAAATTAAGAGCACCTACCAGTGCCATTTTCAATAGGAAAAAGAAATCGTGGAGTATGGGTGTAGGCAGAAATTCATAAATGCGTGCTTTTGTAAATCAGGCTTTCATCATTTGGAGACTACATCCCAGTTATGTCCATTATTGAGTTTCCATTAATGGTGACCTATACATTGAAGTAATATTTGTTGGCAAGGATGCAGCTGTGGGTAAATTTTATTTGAATTCTCTTCAATTTACTTCCCCAAACAACCAGAGTTCAGTTACTTAATGACTTAACTAAATGACCCATGTATCTGTGTCATTTAAAGTGTTTTTATTTATTCTCTTCTAAACACAAGACTTCCTCTCCATCGAACAAAATATTTTTTCAAATCCAGTTTTAAAAGAATAGTTGGTAGGTTTTGAAACTGACTGACTTTGAGCTGAATTTGATGAAGAGTTGATTACTATTTGCTTAAGCTGTAATCAAATAAATCAGCCTCCCACAGCCTTCACTAGCAACATGTAGGTAATTAACTTTCCAAAAGTTGAGACCAGTGGTGTGACTTGGCTGGCAGGATGAATGAAGGATTCCCAGTGCCAAGTATGGTACCTAATCAAACTTCACGAGCTCAGGGCGGTGAATAGAACCCCAGCCCATCTGAGTTCAAGTCTATTTACCTTTGATAAAACACTATTTCCTCTTTCTAATGAAGAAAAAACAAATGATGTTTCAAGACATTTTTTTTTTTTTGTTAAGAAAAAGATGTGAAACAGGCTTTAGATGTTAAATGCTTCTTCCTGAACAACTTAACACATAGATAGGTCAAACAAATAATTAAAAGGGAAAAATGGGGAGTAGCCACCATGAGAATTAAGGCTTAAAGCATTTAGGAAATTGTCTTGGAGAGTGCAAAGAACTAACAGAAAGGAACAGAGAAAAGGAATAATGCTGAATTTGTCTTTCTCCCCTTGGGGTGGGAGCGTGTGAGAGAACCGTGAAGGAATTTCCACTCACTGCATCCAGGCATTTTGAATGGGGCTAGAAGAAGGTAGATTTTTCTAATCCACAGAAGCTCTATTCCCCTCACCTCAAATCTTAAAGCCATGTAAAAACACTAAAGTTGTTTCTCTCTTTCTCTGTCTCTCTCACTGTCCCTCTCTCTTAAAAAAAAAAATCCTAATCATTTATTAACAGTCTGTCCACACAGGGGTGAAATGAACAACTGCACCAGCTTCATGACGTCAAACGGTCACTCAGTTCTCTGGATTGCTCAGGCCCAGGGCGAGGCTTTGGAGTATGGTCAAAGTTATCCGCTGTGCCATCCTCTTTCCCTAGTTGGTTCCAACAGAACCACAAATTGAACAGAACCACAAATTGCTTCAGATCCAGTTTGGTTCCTGTGCACCCAAATCACTGATCTCAATGAAGATTTACTGATGGCAGAAATTCTTAGCCTAGAGGTGTTTTCCTAATTCATACATAGTACACCTCTGATCCCAAGGCGCTGAAAAAGTGCAGTAATTACCCAGAAATGTGATGCTTGGAGTGTTTTATTGCACTCACAAAATGAAATGTATACATAAAAATTAGGAGACCCGTTAGATGCCATGTAGTTACTAGGTATTATAGTCATCCTGGCCACAGCTGTGACATCACCTAGAGCCAATCAGACGGCTCCTAGAGACCCGCTTCTAACAACAATTCATTTTAGAGACTGCCTTTTGCAAAGAAATTGCTCATAAAAGAAAATAAAGACCTATGATTGCATAAAACTTATGTTTACATTTCATCTCATCCTCTAGAGCTTATCTTTCTTCTTAAAACATCAAAGTATTTTTGAAGAGAAAGGGATAATTCTACAAAAAAAATTGAAAATCTCTTAAAATTATAACGCAGAGTCATATAAAAATCTGAGAATTTGAGAACCTAGGAAGAAACCATTTCCTAGAGGCAGCTGTAGCATTGCTGAAGGATAATATGCAAGATAATAGATACCTGTATTACTGCATTTTTGTACATTATGATAATTATTGGCTATTTGTACGCCTCTGTACAGTGCAATAATGTCTGAAGTATTTTTTTCTGATCGTAGAATCAATTATTAAGTGAACAGATGTGACAAGTGTGATCCAAAAGGGCAGGAGAAATATTCTACATCTCAGAAAATGGAAATAATATGAGTTGCATATAAAAACTGTGACTTCATGTATAATAACAATTTCATGATTTATTAATTATGTGATTCACCCTAAGGTCTGTCAAGATTTCAATGGTACTTTTTCCTAATTTGTTATTTAGAATATTTTCCAATGAGGTCTCATCATTTTTTCTAGATTTTTAAATTACTTTTGAATTGCAGCATAATGCATGGAAAAGCTTGACATCGTAAGTGTATAATTTCTGAATATCTGAATAGTTCCAATTTCCTTTTCTTCTTTAAATTCAAATATCCAAATTAGCACAATAATTAAATTGTAAGTCTTAATTTAATTTCATTGTAACAATCTTTAACGACATTTAGTATAAAAAATTCTGGGATTTTCAAACATTAATTTCTCTTCATTTCCACGTGCACTTCGGAGTTGGAATAGGATTACGGTAAACTCGTGGCCAAACACATATCCATTCTTTCCCTTTACCTTAGCTTTATTTTTAGTTTATCCAAAACCAAAACTTTCCTATCTTGCTTGTATCTGAATGAGGCCATGTGACTACATTCCAGAAGTTTCCAGAAAAAGTTTTTCCAGAAAAACTTTTCCAGAAAAGCTCCATAAAAGTAGCGTCCCCCCCATGCCAATCTCCAAAGACACAATAAAAACACCATACCAGCTTTGGATACCAAACACAAATTTCTTTAGGGAGCAATAAACTTTTATTAATTAAAACTTTTTATTCAGTGATTTTCTTATTATGGAAGCATAATATTTTTATAAATTTGATTTTAAATGATGCTTCAACTAAGGTACCTATGTTTTCATTTTTCCAAGTTTCCTGCAGTATTTCCAGAAAGAAGGCGTCAACCCTGAAATGCATAAGAATTATACGGTTAGTGACAGAGTACATACTGCTTGTCATTTGAGAGGTATTTTCCTTACATTAGCTCATCTAATTCTCTGTAGGTAGTTACGATTGTATCTGCTTTACAGAGGAGGAAACTGAAAATGTCAGAGAGGGAAAGAGTATCCCTCTGCCACTCAGTACATCTCTGACCCGACCGGGCTTCATACCAGGTCCTCCTGAACTTTTCCACAATGCAAACCCTTGTCCCAAAACTCACCCTAAAAAGGCCCGAGATCCCAGCGGACACGGAAGTTCTGCTGAGCAGCAATCAACATCATACTGTATATAAAACTATTTATAACAACCCAGAGTTGAATGATGCAGGGAAAGCAGGGTTCAGCTGTCCCTGAGAGAAGACATTCAGGGCAGAGTTCGTCAGGGGGAGGAATGTGGAGACTTCCAAGGTCTCACCACAGTCTCCTCTGTCCTTGAAAGAGAATCAACTTATTCCTTGCTCAACATGCGAACGACTTTAATGTCTATCATGTCAAAGCAGACAAAAGCAAATTCTTTTTTTTTTTGTCCTACCCTACACAATAGGGAAAAATTAAAAGGGTCTATTTTCTATCTCTATGTAATATTTGATTTTTCAATATGAAAATAGCAAAGGATTACGTTCACGTTTAGATGTAAATGCACATAAATGTTCGTGTCCGTGCAGTGTGGATGTGGGCTGCAGAGTAACATATGGGGACTCTGTTGGAACAATTTGAGCAAAATAAAATCTTCCTGTCCATGCATTTGTGCCAAACTCAGCTACTTTTAAGTATTTCTGTTGGTTCAAGCTCAGCCTTAATAAGTTGATGGCTGAACTAGATTCCTCTAGTTTGTCATTGTTCCTTTATCTGCCAGCATCTTACGTCTGTGAAAATGCCCAAGAAGACACATGAAGAAAACACTTAGTTCTCCTTGTCTAGCACACTGTAGATGGGGACCTGGAATTCATTAACTGATTGACTAATAAATTGTAAAAGGAGAAAAACAGAAACGTGTCAAGCACACGTTATAGCCATTTGTGCTGGATCTGCTTCCTGATTCCATTGCAAATAACATGTATGGCCTTGCTTAAGTCATTGGTCCTCAGTGAACCTCATCTGTAAAATGGACATGATTCAACCCTTCCCTGAAGAGATGATGAAAGTATTGAGTGATGGTTATGGATCAGTAAACCTCCTGCTTCCATAGACTTTTTACTGGTTGCTGCTCCTACCAGAAGGGGGAGCTGTGAGGTCAGCCAGCCCCGCTAGGAAACACTGATTTCTGATTTTAAGCGAAGTGTTGAAAACACTGGCCTATTCAGTTTCCTCTTTCCTTCATCCTCCTTCTGTGAGACATGGTGTAGGAACTCTTCAAAACATTCTGTTCAAATCTTGTGATGAAAAGTCCTAAACAACCCTCTCTTTGTCACTCCAGGTCAGTTGGCCAGGGTCCTGGATGGACCATGCAATGACTGGCACCTGCCAGCCTGGCCAGAGATGCCGAAACTTCTACCCTCAGTTCAACCGCACCCACGTTTATCTGATTACATATCTGTATCTCTGCAGCCATGTGAGCAAGGTCTGACTTATGCATGTCTGTGTATGTAACATGTAGCTGAGCATTTAGAACCTAGTGGCTACTCAATAAATATTTGTTAGATAAATGAAAGGGAAAAAAATGAGCTACACAAACCACCCATTTTATCCAAGAACTCACTTGGCCCCTCTTAATCCTCTTTCCCATTATCAGCAGAAACTTCTTAAGAAATGAGATGTTTTCACACGCCCCCCAAAAAAAGAAAGAAAGAAAAAAGTTTCACCATGAAATATAAAAAGCTTCCATCTCTTGATTTGGATTAGACCTTTCTAGTAAAGAGTAGGAAAAATAAAGCAGCAAGTAAGACATTTGGATTCTGAATGTCCCTCAAAGGCCCTTGTGTTAAAGGCTTTGTTATTAGGGGATGGAGCTTAATGGACAGGCGAGGTCCTTAGGTCACTGGGGACGTGCTTCCCCTGGCTTTAGGGCTCTGGGGGACTCTGAATCCTTCCTATTTCCTTTTACTTCCGAGTCATGAGATGAGATGTTTGGCATGTGCTTCCTATCAGTGCTACTTGGCATCCCCACCAGAGACCCGAAAGCAAAGAGTTGGCCTGATCATAGGACTGGAGCCTTTAAAACCATGAGCCAACATAAACCTTTTTTCTTCATTTGTTAATTATCTCCAGTATTTTGAGACAATGATGGAAAGCTGACCGACACAGCCTCCTATCTTGTATGGATGATGCTGTTGCAGCAAGGAACTCATCTCCTGCATCCCAGTGCAGAAAGAAGTTCTGCTTATTTGTCCAGTTCAAGTGCTTGATTGCGTAACTGGTCTCCATCAACACACAATTCCACTGTGAATCACTCTTGGTTGTCAAGGTGATTTTCCATATCAATTAGTGCTGAAGGGCAAAGCGGAGGGAAAGGTAAGCACAGGCCTGTTTCCTTAAAGCTGTGCTGTGATCTTCTTCAATCTACTCTATTAGACCTGGTGTATAACAGAAGCAAATGTCCTTTGGAGTAGAATTTTTAAAGAAGTCCAGGGCTTTGCAAGCCCATTTGTCTCTGCCACCTCCTCTCTAACTTCCGAACGTTCTTTCCCCTGTGCGTCCCCCAGCCCAGACCACCGTGGCATGGGTGGCCATTAATACGTTATTTCCCTTTCCTGTTATCACAATATAAAGGACTTTAGCATTGACCTTTCTATCAAAACATCCTTTGTTGAGAATGAAAAGCTATTCACTCTTAGAGCCTTATCTATAGGGTTTAACCAGAGGATCAGATCCAAAGAGCAGAATTCGTTTACTTTGTATTAAATGAGCTCAGTTAAGAAGTCTCAATTTTGGCAGAAAGGTGCATTAATCACAAGGAAAAGAACAGATCTCTCTTTTCACAGCTTCTGGTTTACTTTCAATACAGTTACACAGTGAGGCTTTTGTTCCTGAAAAGTAGCACTGTATTTAAATACAGTAAATATAACAAAATTGCCTTCTTAAAATTACACAAGAGTTCCTCCAGCCCAGGATGCCCATAATGACCCCAGTGTTGCAGAGCTAACTTTACAGCTTCAAAAAGGCTCTAAATTAGTTTGGACAGATGGGTTTTATCCCAAGGAAATCAATGAGTTTTTGTGAGTTTGACTTAATTTTTATGCAGCTAGCACTTTGAGATGAAATTAAAATATGTATGAAAAACATATTAAAGTTTCCCTTGGGTCCATAGTTGTTTGTACATTTACAAGGTGTTAAAGAGATGATTTAAAAACTAACTCTATAAGGGATCAATGCAAGCGGACCATGATTTATGGTCTTTCATGACATTTTTGACACTTTGGGCCTAATGTCTTGTGCGTGTTGAACCGCTAATTATCTTTTAATTCATAAGGGCTTCGTGGTATTTTATAAGTGTAACATAATATATAGGGCTGGATCACATAGAAAAACTCAGAGAAAAACATGCTTTACATGTTTGGTTGAGTGGGTAACATGTGTAAGCAAATTTGGGCCGAACCTAGCTGAAAAAGCTTCTTCATGATTACTGTAAAACCAAAGCATTGCTTTTACCTGTCCGGAAACACCAAAAATTTTACTTTTTAAATGTATCTGTAGGATTAAGGCTTTAGTGGATTAGAAATTATATTTCTATTACCAATCGAAAATTTAAACAGTCCCTGAAATATAGGAGGTACCTAATAAATATTGTCAGATAAAGTAAGTAAATAAAATGGTAGTCAATTGGATTTCAAATTTCCTCTTACCTTTCACATTGAATTATTCAACAAGATTAATTTAGTGAGATGATACAAACAAGCTTCCCCATGTGTGTGTTAGTGTTGTCAGCTTTGGTGGAAATACAATAAGTATGACCCAGCCACCAGCAGGGCACCCGTAGCCTCACAGCATGACCCACCAAGTCACAGTAACTCTGTCCCAGGAAAGGACACCAGCAAAGATAAAACCATGTTTCAGCTGAGAAGTGAAGACAGAGAGACAGCATGGGTGGCATTATTTTTATTACTATTTTACAGATGAGAAAACTGAGGCGGAGTGACAGCAGATGGCTTGTCTGATACTATACAGCTGGAAGGTGAATACCAGGTCTGACATCTGGCAAGTCAGCTACTGAAACAACAGTTTGGGAAATAAAAAGTCCTAAATGATCGCCAAAGGTTTAAGGATTACCCCTGCCTTGTATAAAAAGAAGAGTCTTTAAAATTATAGCCCGGTCATTGATCTCTGCCTTTGAAACGACTAGGACGTCATATGTACTTGGGAATACAAATACGAGTTCTTAGGAGGAGTTCTCTGATTTTCCCATCTGAGGAAGGAGTCATTGAGGGCATGGGCACCACACAGAGGAGAGAGGATCACTTCCAGATATATTTTTTGGTCATCATTCATCGTTCTCACCATATTTACCTTATGCCGTGTCAGGGGATAAACAACTCTCAACTGAACTACTTTCTCTAAAACTTTTCTGAGAGTGAGAATATGCATATGTGGGTGGAAAGGGGAGGCGATGGAGAGCAGGTGATCATTTAAACATATCTTCATCAACAGTTAGAGAACGGTTACTACGGGGAGGATAGGATTATCTGGGTTAACAACCAAACCATGCTCAGAGGCAAGACTTAATACCAAATCCACAGAACAGGTGACGAAATTGAGTCACAGTTGAGTGTCCGTCATTGGTTACAAAGCTGGCAATTGTTTGAGGAAGAAAGGTGACCTCTAAGAAGCATCCTATTGTCCAGATTATGCCCTTCTAGAGCTTGACCTATGGACTGGACCTCACAGCTCTAAGAGCAGCATCAGTCACAGGTCACCAGGACCAGTGGCCCAGCTGGGGGAAGTCAAACATGCGCATGAACAGGCCCTGCAGAGGAGGCATGGTGCCAAGGATCAGAGTGCACTAACTCCTCCTGAAAACGCTGTGAAATGGACTTACGTTTGACATCAGCCTGTCTCCTAACCGGGGTGATAAACTTTGGCCCAAAGCCACCTCCTTCTATTGAGAACTGTACCCTAGCATGATGTGGCAGCAAATGGTAACCTAGCTAAGAGTATATGCCCTTGTAACCAAGCAACTGAGTTTCAGCCAATCACAGCAGTCAGACTTCAACCAATCACAGGCCACCAAGGGATCAGCTAATGTCCCTATTAGTCTCCGTCTGTCACTTCCTTTTCTCTGGCTATAACTATAACCTGAATAGGAGGAGGAGTGGGGCATTCTTAACCAATTTTTGGCTAGACTGCCACCCTGTTCTAGAAACATTTTCTTGCTCTAATAAACTTTGTGAAATCTAAGCTGTGAAATTTCAGGTAAGATTTTTCTTTACCCTTGCCTTCCATCTCCTTCAAGAAAGTCTAGGAACGCTCACCTGCTCCATCAGAGACCCTGGCTCCTCTGACCTCCTTCCTTCCCATTCCCTGGCCTGTGACATTTTCTTTGTGGCTGCAGATGGCTGCTGCCCCTGTAGGCCTCACAGCCTCATTTCAGAGAGGAGGAAGCAAGAACAGGTAGTGTTTGTCTCAGAAAAGCAAAACCTTCACCCATTCCTGTCTTACTGGCCAAAAGGATGTCAATTGGCCACATGCCTGGCCACATGCCAGGCCACTCAGGGAAAAAAATTACCAAGCTGTTCCAAAGTTGTTGGACTATTTTAAATCCCCACCAGCAGCAGGAGAGTTTTGGTTGCTCCAGTTTTTAGCAGGATATCTGGAACAAAATTGAAATTCCGTTGAAAGGACGAAGAGAGAAAAGAGACTAGATAGGAAATGAGCAATGCCAGCAGGAGCCACACAGGTATTAGGACAAGTACGAGGACAAGCAGACAAAGGAGTAAATGTATCTCAGGAAGGACAAACGACACGAGAGGAAAAGCCAGATGAGTGTGTGGACAAAAGTCAGAAGCCTAGGTCAGAGGGTGGAGCAATTAAGTGGGGATTGAGGCTGGAATTGTCTACTGGGGTGAAAGTACAGCAAGCTGTGCCTTGAATACTTGCTTGCAAACTTAATTTTGATGCTTTAAGCAACAAGGGAGCATTGCTGATTTTATTTTTTAAAGCAACTTTGAGGTAAAATGTATTGTAACAAATTGCACTATTTGAAATTCTGAAGCTCAACATACATTACATCCATAAAACCACTGCCACCATCAAGACAAGGAACATTTCCACTGCCTCTAAGCTTCTCTTATGCTCCTTTATAACCCATTTCATCCTCCACCCCTGCCTCCCGGCAATCACTGACCTGCTTTCTGCTATTATACATTCATTTGCATTTTCTGCAGTTCTTGAGATTCATCTATATTGTTGGATACATCAATAGTTTCTTTCTTTAATTACAGAATAGTGTTTTTCAATCCATTCATTTGTTCATGAGTTGATTTGAACTTCTATAATAAAATTCTGAGCATTCATCTGCAAATATTTGGAAGAACATATTTCTTCAGTTCTCTTGCATGAATAACTAGAATTAGAATGAGTGGATAATAAGGTCAGGGTGTTTACATTTTTAATAAATGGTCCAACTGTTTATTCTCAAGTTGTTGTACTATTTAACATCCACAGTGGCAGTGTGGGAGAGTTTCAGTAGCTCTAGATTCCCCCCTAATTTGGGACAGTCACTTTAAAAAATTTTTTTAGCCATTATAGTGGGTATGTAGTGATTTTAATTTGAAATTCCATTGTCAATTTCTTTACCAGGTCTATTGGAATTTTGATTGGGGTTGTGTTGAATTTATATCAATACAGAAAAAACCGGTCATTTTTGCAATGTTGAATCTTCTAATCTATGAACATAGTATAACTTTCTGTTGAGTTAGAAACTTCCTTTATCTCAGTGCTATTTGATAGTTTTTAGAGTAATTTGATAGTTTTTAGAGTAAGAGTATTTGATAGTTTTTAGAGTAAGAGTCTTGGACATCTTTCATTAGACTTACGCAGCAGCAGGTGATAAGTACTGTCTGGTCAGTGGACTACAGAATAAATTAGAGAAAGTAAACAGCAAACACCAGTTATGAGGATATGGCAATGACTGAAGAGAGATATATAGCTGAGGAAATAAATTAGATAAACAGCCAGTGAAAATGAGCACATCCAGGAAGACTAGGTGTTTGGAAGATGATTGCACATGGGAAAGCCATCTTGGAGTCAATAGGAGGAAAAGAACTGGCAATCTGCAGAACCCTGGGATAACCAGGTGAAAGGCAAGGATAAGAATATTGAATACTGCTGAATTATAAATTCAACTTCCATAGAAATGGATCTCAGTCATCCAAATGCCTCTTCCTCCCTTTTATGCAACAGGTGGTCCTTTCCCCCTAATGACAACTGATGATACATCTTGAACAGAACATTTATATATTTCTACCAAAGATTTCAGAGCCACTAAAAGGCTTGGAGATCACACAGGCCACCCTTTTCAATTTCAGTTTGGGAAATAAAAGCCTTGATTTATGTACAAAATCCAACTTTCCATCTACGATTGTGCATCTGAACTAATATAGATATTAATAGGTATATTCTTAGAAAAATGTATAAATACTAATATGCATATTAACATATATTCTTGGATATGTATATGTACAAATAACATTTATGTTCTTTCCATCTAAGAATATATATTTATATATACATAGCCTTAGATGAATGTACTTTGTACTAATAAGTATATTAATATACATAGCCTTAGATGACTATTTATATGTGCTAACATATTAATATAAATTTTCTTATAAAATGCATGCATTTGTCATTCCAGATCATAAGATGATCTGAAGATGTTTCTAGAAGAAGATGAAAATGCGGAGGTATGCCTTAGTGAAGAAAAGGAATTAACACTTAGTTAGCACCTACTGTATGCCAGGCCCCATGCTAGTTAGTGCCATGATTATGCAAGAGAGTTCTGTGATTTTGAACAACTATGTGGCTCAGTTAATATCAGGAACCATCAGTATTCTTTTTATAATAGTTGAGGAAACAGGATCAGTTAAATTGGATCACTACTGCAAGGTTCTAGCTGGTGGTAGACCCTGTGACAGCTGAATATATTCAATCTCCCCTCTGTCTCGTTGAAAATGAGTGTCAATGAGCACAGCATGGAAAATCACTGTTGCTTTATATTTTACAACAAAAATCTCAGTGACAAGTTCATTTATCCAATATCACACCTAGGGATTTAAATTTTTATTCACTCACATGTAAAATGATGCAAATGAGTAGCATACCTGCATTTATATTTGATGACTTTCTAGTTAAAGCGAGTCATTAAACTGTTTACTCACATTTATGAGCCTGGGATTTGAATTTTTATGTATTCTAGTTAAATGGTGAGCATTTTCCTAGTTTTGTGAGCTCTGTGCAATGCTTCACAAGATGCCCACACTCAGCCAAGGTAGGGAAAGAGACGCTCACGCATTCAACTCTGCCAGATTCAGACCAACTTGTTTGTTCTACGCTGCCAGCACAACATAGTAGGCGTTTCTCCATTATTTACCAATCGAAGCTGGCTGACATAACTCACAGGCACAGACTGGTTACAAAATGTTGTCATCGAGGTGAAATGACCTGCCCCCCAGTCCACAGCAGTTATCACGTCTCTGCCACATTGCTTATTGAGTCTCTTTATGTATTAGGAATTCTGCGAGGCACTTGACGCACAGAACCTATGCATTTCTTTTCTTAAAATGAGCCAATGCCTCTACTGAGAACATTTTGTTTCCTAGCCGTATCCCCCACCGCCCATTCTTCAGATCTCACTTCTCAGGAAGTCTTCCTTGACCTCAGACTGCGGTGGACTCTTTCACTCTATTGGACATAACTATTCATGAGTTCCCTGCAACATTATTTTACGATCTCAGCCCTCAGCTCACTTTGCCATAATCTCACACCCCTCCGTCTTCAGCTCTTACCAGACTAGGTTCTATGGGGTCAAAGACCATAACTGTATTACTAAGAAAACTTCATAAAATAAATAGCTTATCCCAAATGCCTCTTTTCATCCCCAATCTGATTACTTGGTAGGTGCTCAATGTTTGTTCATTGAATACTGTAGACATAATGACAACCCCCATTTTATAGATGGCAGAAACAAACACTTAGCCAAGTTAAATTACCTTAGAAATATCCAGGTGCTAAATGTCAGAGATAGAATTGAAAACCAGCTACGTCTAAAGGTTCTTCAACTACCTTGTGTTATCTCAAGAAACTGGCAGACCCTCTTTTAGGATATGATTTGGATCCATCCCAACTTTCTTCTTAATTATGTATGTGTATGTGTGTGGGAGGGCATGCATTAGCAATTTTCCTAAACTTCTTGCTTCTTGTATGTTTTGCAGGCAGTATGCAAAAAAAAAAAAACTAATGTTGTTCTTATCTTCATTCCACCAGGAAAAAAATACATTGTTGTTTTTGTCTGTCTCTTTTGAAGAATCAGAACTGTTTAATATAGAAGAGATGCCTATGTTCAGCTTCCTGGTAGAGGAAGAAAAATGACATCCCCAAGTTCCCCAGGCTGTCTATAGCAAAGGTGAGCCTAGAACCAAGGCTCTTGGAATTATATTATGCCACCTTCTTTGGAGAGTAGTGAATGTGTGTGTGTGTGTGTGTGTGTGTGTGTGTGTCCACTCCTTCGTCTGCAGAAGAAGCAGTAATGGTGATGGAGGAGGGGTGGGCATGGTAGCACGTCACACACAACTTTCATGGCAGCACACCTCTTCTCCCAACCCTCTCGCTAGCTGGTGCACACCCGTTGCTTTAATCTATTTATTCATTGTATTTCATTCTCTAAGGATGTTTTCCTTTTCCATTTTTCAGCTCCTCCTCCAAGCTCTGGTGTTCAAGTGCACTGTACCGTCATGTCTGTCCTCGACTACTCCAGTGACAATGACTCCTCTCCTCACCTGGGTCCTTCCTCTGCTTGATTTGAAGTTGCCCTCTCAAGTTTGCTTTGCATTTGAGTGAGTTATCTGTGTCCCTCTCACAGCTGTGGACTTCCCCTGGACCACAGCTCTGGAGTTAACGTCTAGTTCTGTATGGGACCGTGCACGTGGCAGGAGCTCCATCATCGAATAGAACTCAACCTCTGCTGCTACCTTGTTGCACACACAGCTTCTCCCAACTCTTGCAAACAGATTTTGAAGCAGAATTCCTAACAAATAATGGAAAGGCAAAAAGACATTTTTGAAAGACATCTCATTTCAGTTATTGAAATCACTTGTCCAGGAATCATGCACTTGTTATGAGAAATTTTCATAAAAGATAACCAAATGGTAATAAGTGGGCTTAGAAATAGATTGAGAAATTTTTTTCCCTTTGAAATTCTTCAATTACTTCTCATCTCCTCTGACTCTTACCAAGATGCTCCTGGGGCCAACCTAGAGTTTGGTCAGCATCTTCTTCATACTCCCTACTATTTTTGGATATCAGGCAATTTCTGAAAGGAGGAAGTCAGCATTTTGAGTCTGAATACTCTGACCTGACTTTTTCTATATCCACCATTATATCTGTGGCAGCCGTGACTCTACACCCACACTCCAATACTTCAGTGCAGGAGACCCTGATTGCAGGTTGTCCTGCAGCCACCATTTAAGTAAATGCAATAGTCCTAGACCCCAAGCAAGAATAAAGACACCCAGGGGACGTGCAAAGACTCACGGGGAAAGGAGTCTGGTTTTGTTACAAGAGTTTCTTCTTTTATTAACCATTGAAATATTTAGGATTTATTTAACACGGGATTCTACAGAAATTTCCGTACCTCTTCATTTATGAAGAGATGCTTGAGGACCCTGAAGCAATGGGCAAAATGGAATTATAAAGATGGACAATGGGAGCTGGAGCGGTGGCTCAGTGGTTACAGCACTTGCCTGGCATGCACAAGGACCTGGGTTCGAACCCCAGCACCACGTACACAACTAATTGTCGAGCAATGAAGACCAGATTGAAAACTAAATAAAACTGATTTTCTCTCTCTCTCTCACTGTCCCTCTCCCTGTTAAAAAAGTGGGGGAGGCTAGGGATGTAGCTCAATGGTTAAGCACCCCTGAGTTCAATCTCTAGTACTCTCCCCCAAAAAACAACAACAACAAAAAAGATGGATAATGACCCAGACGAGTGTGTTTTACATGGTAAATGTTGAAAGGGAGAAAAAAAAGGGGATGAGTTCTTCCTAAGTGAAGTCAGCCTTCTCACCATCAATGATTCTCTATTTTCCTGTCTGCTCCCCCCAACACACACACACACACACACACACACACTGGTTTGGAGCACAGTGATTCCCACGCCTTGATGGCATTCAGTCTCATGACGTTCTTTCAGTTGCTTGGACATGCCATACCTCCTCCTGCCTCAGGGCCCTTGCACGTCCTCCATTTCTTAGAGTGTTCTTATTAGTCTCTCAGCTTATCACAGCGAATCTGTCCTCATTACATTGCCAATTCTGCTCAAATGTCACATGGTTGGGAAACCTCACACTGTCCCCCTCCCATTCTGCATTAGGTCGCATTTTGGTGTTGAACACTCTCCCAGCACCCTGTCCTCTAATGCAGACTGCTGCTCACAGTTGTGCACGTGTTCATGTGATTATCTGATGAATCCCTTTCCTCCCTGTACCGTGAGCTCCACGAGGGCTCATCTGGGCATGTCTTGCTTAAAGCTGCATCACCCGGACCAGGGCGCCTCGCACACATAGCAGTACTTGACAACTATCTATGGCATGAGGCTTCAGATCTCTATAGAGGGTGTCAGTTCTGAGAGGGACCCTGAAAGAATGGACTGGTGAAACCATCCTAAAACTTTAGCAGGGAGGTGGCAGAATTGAAACTCAAGTCTTGAGCTCCCATAACCAGAGTCTGGACTTCCCCAGAACCCCGATCAGCTGGTGGGCCTTCGGCCTCTCATTTCCTTCAGTGACTTTAAGCCTAAGCATGCTTTGTGGTTTAATTTCCTCTTCTGAAAGCAGGTACTGTAACAAAACTGCAAGAGCCACGAAAGGGCTCTAGAATAACAGCACATACCCAGTCCATCCTTGGAAGCCTGGCCAGCAGACATGGGGAGATTATTAACACGATAAACCATAATTCTGCAAATTTGTACTCAGGGACCTTTTTATTGCCTGGTTGGGGGCTATTTAATCTATGACTTGACTCCTTGGTTACTGGTTTACTTGGTTACTAAGTAACCAGGTAATTGACACATGAACCACAAAGTTTACAAAAGATGCTGTGTTCAATATTATATTTTATGAACTTAGTAAAAACTCCAGTTACATATTTAGAGTTTTTAATGAAGTTTATGGCATTTTAATATGCACATTCCATATCATAACCAATTTCCTAACAGGTTTAGGTTTCCTTGTAATACTGGCTCTGAGAAAGCTCTTTTGATTGTTTGCCTTTATTGATAATTTTTTAAAAGCTCCCTGGCACCACATAAATGATTCTAAAATTAAGATGCCTGAGAATGTTTCCATGGAGCACATGCCTGTCCTAGGCCTTGTCCTCCTGGGAAGATTTCATCTGTGATATAGTGAAAAAGCCATTCACAGGTCTGCATTTGATTTCCTGGTTTATCACTTGCTGTGTGACCTCCCAGGCCATGTGATCTCTGAGCCTTGATTTCCTCTTCAATAAGTGATAATCATTCCTTAATTTGCAGGGAAGTGCTGGGAATTAAGTTAATACATGGAGAAATTTTATAACCTGTAAAATACCATACAAATGGTTTTTATTAATAATAATATTATGGAAGTATTCTACTGTTCATATTATTGCAGCCTTACATTCTTGTCTTTGATTCCATAAGTACCACGATTCCAATAACATCCTTATAACTATTTTAATGTAAATGCCAAACTCTTAAATAAGATTTTTTTTCAGGTCATTCCTTCCAAACCCGAATTTGGAGCCCAGTAGGAAGAGAAGTGCCAATATTTTTTTTTTAAGATGTTGGAGTATTTGTGATTTTTCTCCTTATTTTTTTTTTTTACATTTTTTAAGAGAGAGAGGGACAATGAGAGAGAGAGAGAGAGAATCAATTTTATTTAGTTTTTCACATGGCTTTCATTGCTCTGATACTTCATTGTGTACGTAGTGCTGGGGTTCGAACCCGGGTCCTCATGCATGCCACCGAGCACCTTAATCACTGAGCCATCACCCCAGCCCCTTTTTCCACATTTCTTATTGGTGCATTATAGTTGTACTTAATGATGGGATTTGCTATTACATATTTCTCCATGCACACCAAGTAATAATATAATTGGCTGATAGCCCTACCAAACAAGAGGGGCCACTTTTACTGCTCTTTGGCTTTGCTATGTTTAGGCCTTGCCTGGGTTTGCAGCTTCTTATCACTTACCAGAGCATCCCTGTGCAAGCCAGGCTCAGAGGCGGTGGGCAGCCACTCCAAGCTTGCTCCTTTGCCATTGCTGAGACAAACTCCTGTGGAAGTCACTGCTCAGAGCTCCCCGCTCTTCAGAATTACTCCTTGCCATTCTACTTGTTTTTAGTAGACAAAGGAAATCTGTCATTAGGGATCAAGAAAAAGAAGGTGTGGGGTGTTGAAGGTGTTCATTCACTCCAGGCTCCTGTTTGTAGTTACAAGTTAGATTTTCTATTGGGCTAAGAACGCTGGAAGGAGATGGAAATTAAGAAATGTGAACCTGTTGGTAGCTATGGTAAGCAGCAGCACATTCAGAGGTGAGAGACCCCTTTGCAGTCACGGGTTAGGTGCATGGAAACAGAGACGTCCCATCTCATATTTCCCCCATGCACTACAAAGAGCACATAAGAACTGACATTTGTATGGCAAGTATTGCTTTGAAGGTATAGGATGTTCATTTTTTCATTCTAATAATCCCAGAAGAGGAATAATGACAGATAAGAATGGAAGTTCAGAGAGGTTAAGAGGCTGGACTAAGTTCGCACAGCCAGGGCTTGATGGGGTTCTTAGCTGTTTTTGTCTCTGTATCATCCCATGCCTCTTTCTAATTGCTTGTTCTGTTAATTTCAGCTCAGTATCACAGTCCTCTTCCCCACAACCACATCCTCGCAGCCCTTGTCAGAACAGAGCCCTACAAAATGTGCATTTTAGATACTTTTTTCTTCTTACAAATCTAATTGAAAATGTCTTGCTTAAGCCTAGCTGCCACTTAATTTGTGATGTGCCCCAGCTCTGCTTCCTCTGTCTCCTTTCTTGGATGACAAAGGAGCTTCACAAAATAAAGCATATTTTCCAAATGAAGTAATTCCACCACCGTGATGATGCCGCCCCGACGCAGCTTCATTGCAGAATTAGATCCAGGCGACATTTCACTTTCCCCTACTATTTTAGAAGTTTATATAATGCCAGAGTAAACCATCCTCTCCGGAAAAGCTCCGCAAGGAGAATGGGATTTCAGGTTAGAAGAGAAAAGTAGAAACAAGATGCTTTGAGATGCATCTCAGTTCTAATAGCGATGACATCGCTGGTCACACAGGAAGTCAGAGTGGTCTGACTTCACCACTTTGATTCTTAAAAACCGATTTAAAAAATTACGAAATGAGCGGCGTGTAGGAAGAATGCCTTTTAGCAGGGCTTTTGTGCCAGTGCATCTCATTCATTTTCTACTTTCCTCCTCTGGCTGGTGCACATTATTAATACTTTGGAAAAATGTAGCATTATTATGTGCATGAAAAGCAAAGAGCAGAAGAGAATGAGGTGCCCCTGACTCCCACAGGTGTTTCAAGAGGAACGAGTACCAGGACCCACCCTTGCAAAACCCCTCCCCTCCCCCAGAGAGGGATTTGGACCCTGAGTGTCCGGCCTTGCACCAAAGCTAGGTACTCCGGAAAGAATCCCCCTCGGACACACAGAGGCCCAGGTGGCCCACACAAGGGTTTCTGTAGATTGAGCTGACTTGGCTGTTATGGGACACTGCAGGCACCAGAGTGTTCCCACCCCTCAGGCAGCCAGATTAACAGATGAGCTAAATAAAAGATAAGGCATGTAAGAGTCCCTACAATTTACACAGTGTCTTTACAGTGTCATTACGTGGCAGGGCCTCTCCAACAGGCAAACCAGTCTCCTGCTGATTTGTGAGGCTTTATAATTTTACGCATTACATATGGTATGATTTATGATGAAAAATTAGGGTTTTTAACACATAGACACACACACCCCACAAATATAATACTTTCTGATTGGGTATGGAGAAAGTAATTACAGATTATTAACAATGATCATTTATGAGGCTTTTGTAGACCACAGGGAACAGCAGTAATGTAGCACAAGTGTACTGTCATAAACTGTCATAGGTGACCATGCCATACTAGAAACTATAGTCTCAGTGACCATGGGTGAAAATTTCAGAAACTTCTAGAATATAAGAATGATAAAGGGGCCCTCTTGGCCAGTTCCAAGATGGCCACTCTTCAATGGTTACAGGAAAAACTATGCCAAACTTCCCAGGACATCTCACAGTGTAGTGCGACAAGGACATCCTCATGGTCAATATTCTTATGTTTCAGTATGGAGAAATACATTCTTCCAAGCAGAGGTCTGCTACCAATGACTTTGTATGCTCTTCAATGGAGCAGTAGCCATGATGCAGTGGAAAGGTCCAGGATCTAATGCTGAGGGTTGTTTTCAGAGAGACTCTGAGTATTTGGTCATAGGGCTGTAAATTGAGAAGTCACAGTGGAACTCTGAACCTTCACCTTCTGAGATTATCACCTTTTGGATTTAATCCCCTATTGTTGAATCAGGCATCAAATAATCCAAGTGGTAATTAAGGATAATTTTCTCTTTCAAAGATAGACACAACTTAAAAAAAAATGGCCTACTTATTGGTTGAATCAGTTCTCTTGAAGAAGATAAGAATTCTTAGGTTCCCATAGAATTCAGAGCATTGGCTGTTTTATTGGTTACTATAGTTCAGCTGTGAATCAAAGAACTCTTTTCTCCATTTACCTTAAACAAAAAGGAAATCTATCATTCATTTATCAGAAGTTAAAGAGCTACAGTAAACGACCATGATAGCACACGTAGGGCTTTCACTCTGTTGCTCAGTTATTTTCTTTGTTCCACTTTATTCTGTGTACCAGTATGAGTCTCTCAAATGTCTGTACTTCTTGCAAGTAGAGGTGTCCACTGTTTCTGTACTGGACTGTTTTCAAGGATGTTTGTACATTAAATAGTCTGCAACACATAATGTTTCCCTCCGGAGTACAGAGCAGGCATATTAGCTGTCTGTTATAAAATATATGGGTTCCCTACGTTCAGGATTCCTGGTGTGTGCTCATCATCTGGTCTGCTTCTCACTGCCCTATGGGGAATGGGCTTGGGGACCAGATGCAAATTTGCCTATGATCATGCTATTTGCAATCCATCAGCAAGAAAGTGTTTTGTCTTTGACCCAGGCATCTTGTGTCTTCTGGAAGCATTTGTAAAACTGTGGCAGTCTAATGTTTATCTTGCCAATAAGATAAATAAAAATCTCAAACTTTATACGTGTAGAATTACTTTTCTTTCAGGTATATTTTTGCCATGTACGTAATATGCCTACCATTTGCACTTGGGTAGGCATATTAAGGTCTGTAGAGAGAAAGGGAATCTGCCTTCATTTATAAATGTTGACCCTAGCCTTCATTCTGATTGGGTCAATATAGGTCATGAGCCTATCCGTAGAACCAAACCTGTTTAAGCCTGGATTCCTGAACTAATCACCTACAAAGATGATGGATTCAGCTTCTCTTCACTCTTTGAGATAGCAAATATAGAAAAACTGGGAGGGTACCTCTGTTAAGGAGGAGAAAGAGGTTATGAATGTCAGATAGACAACTGATCTCCTATAGAATAGTTATGACTGAGCTTCCTGTTTGACATGTACCTCTGTCTCCAAATTGATTTGCCCTTTAGGAAATTTTGTAAACATGAGCTTATTGCTACAGTATCACACCGGACTGTGCCAGTCGTGCTTTCCAGATGCTCATATTTCGAGCCAATAGTTATGAGTTTCGGCATTAAGGGATCTGGTTCAGATCATAAATGTTATACAAATCAACCAATATGGATTAAGTGCTGCCACGGTCTATAACTGCTAAACGAGGGTCATGATTTCAGTCTGGTTAATAGACCCTAATACGCACAATGGCTTTATGAAACCCTAGTTGTAGGCATTCATCATCAATTGGAAATTTTATATGGTTTTATAGACAACCATCAAATCACATGCAATTCTGCTTTCTGCTCCTAGAGGAAGGGTGGAATGTAAACTAAATGCTGAGTTGGGTGGTCATGTTTCTAGAGGATAATGCAATAGTGGCCTTTGATGGAACCCAGTTACATCACAGAGATCTCAGCACCTTCAGGACAGTGTATAATGATTTACCCATTTTGAGGGCTACTGAACATGGGGTTCATGGTTCATCTCTGAATCCCCAACAATAGCAGGAGTGTACTAGAGTGAAATTTCTAATGATCCAGGGCCTATGTTGGACTCTGGGGAGAAAAATATGCCTCCTTCCCAAATCCCACCTGGAAGATTTGCCTGTTAACTCAAAAAGGTATTCTCAGGGAGTACTGCAGGCCTGTAATCCCAGTGACTCAGGAAGCTGAGGCAGGAGGATCACAAGTTCAAAGCCAGCCTCTGCAACTTAGAGAGGCCTTAAACAACTAAGCAAGGAGACCCTGTCTCACAATAAAAAATAAAAAGGGCCGGGGATGTGGTTCAGTGGTAAAGCACCTTTGTATTCAATCCCCAGTACCAAAAAAATTAAATAAAATAATAATAAAATAAAAAAGCAATCTCTCCACCATATGGCTGGACTAGAACTTGGAGATGAGCTGTGATGCCCAGAAACATCCCCCAGCTTTTCCCTTATCTAACTATGGGACATTAGGAAAAGTATTTCCTTTTCTGAGTTTGTTCTTTCATTGTCCCTAAATAGGTAGTTTTATGTATCTCACAGATTGCTATGAAGATTAAATAGTATATTTGAAAGAAAAAAAATCTCCTGAGATAATGTCTGGAACATGAGAGACTCCACAAATGTTAGGTTCTACTAAATTAAACTCAGGGAGCACAGTGATAGGCAAGATAATTTTGTAATCAAAATCAATCTTTTGTTAAAATTTAGATGCTATAAAACACATTCTTACATCATCCTTCAGAAATATCACCTCTTCAGGTTACTTTGTAGACCTGAAAAATACTTCATCTTCTTCGGTTTCTGAAAAGTCATTTCATTATAATAATAAGCAGGTCCTGTGTGTGACGGGCAAAATAACGGAACACCGAAGATGTCTAATTCCCCATATCTGAAACCTGGGAATATGTTAACCTCTGTGGCCAAAGGGATGCTGCAGATCTGACCAAGTTGAGAACCTCTACAAGGGAAGGTGAGCCAGGATTATTCAATTAGGTTGTTTAATTTGATGGTCTTTAAAATTGAACATCTTTTCCCAGCTGTGGTCACAGGGAGATGGGATGATTCGCGAGTAGACTCTTGCTTTGCAGAGCGAGGAAGGTGGCTAGGGGCCGCAGAATGTGATCTCTAGCAGAGGCTGGAAAAGGCAAGGACACTGAAAGGAACGCAGCCCTGCCGGCACCTTCATTTCACCCCACTAGCAGATTTCTAACTTATGGAACTATAGGCTAATACATTTTTGTTGCTTTAAGCCACTGAATTTGTGATCATGTGTTATAACTGAAGAAGCAAACGGATCCTCCCTCGCTCAGGCACTGTTCCAAATGCTCAGCACATTTATCTCATGCAGTCCTCACTAACACTCCTGAAGATAAGAACTATAGAAAAACAAAGCTGAGAACATGTAACTTGCTCTTGCTCATTGCTAAAGTCAGATCCTGGATCCAACCCCAAAACCTGTCATCTTTATTCCATATTGCTGGAGAAAGTCACCTTCACTCCTCTATTATATAATCCTTCACAGAACTCAGTAGCTAAATAAAGTTCCATAAATAATTTAAAAATTTACATCAGTTAAATCTCAAAGGTTCCTCTGTACTATTTTTACTTACCATGAAAATAACTTACTGGTTTCGCCTGGAACTCTTGACACTGTCCGTCTTCCCCTGGCTGTTTTCATGAGACCTACAGCAGCTCTAGTGGAACCACTCTAGTTGTTCTTGGCCGCTTCTCTTGATGGGACACTTTAATGGAGCGACTCTCACCTTAAATAGAGGGCACAGCTGTGCACGGTGCTTGGAGCTGCGCTTCTGGTTCTCTATCGCAGGACCTGCAAAGGCTATTCCTGGGGGTGTCCACCTTGCACCTGGAACCCCTGGGAGAAGTTCACAAAATCCCCCAAGTTCCTAAAAATACTGGACGTCCTAGATCTGCGGTGATTTGTTTTTTAACTGATTGTACATACATAGTTAAAGCATTTACTCTTTTGTTTTTTTTTTTTAAGAGAATGAGAGAGAAAGAGAAAATAATTTTATCTCTTCATCTGTTTTTTTCCCTGCACTTAGTTGTGTATGTGCTGCTGAGGATGGAACCCAGGTCCTCATGCACGTCCGGCAAGCGCTTTACCCTGAATCTCCTCTCCATCCCTTACCTTTTGCTTCTGGACTGCAGCATTACCCTGGAAGCCTCCCAGGCTCCTACTGAATCAGAGAGAGTCTCTCTTCCTGACACGTCTGAAGTCTCACCTTCACTGTGGACAGTCACCTGTGTGCCGGTCTCCTCAGTTAAGGGCTAATTATTGCTGTCATTGTCTCTTTTCAATTTCTTCCTTCTCCTTTCTGTCTTCCCTTTTTCCTTTTCTGGGATTTTTTTATGCTTAAGAAAAATACACTCATAAACAAATCTTTCAGAGCTCCCACCTTCTTTTATTTTTTTCTCCCTTAAATAAATTTTCTAAGAGCTGGGCACAGTGGTACATACCTATGATCCCAGCGACTCAGGAGGCTGAGGCAGGAGGATCACAAGTTCAAAGCCAGTCTCAGCAACTTAGCGAGGGCCTAAGCAACTTACTGAGACCCTGCTTCAAAATAAAATATAAAAAGGGCTGGGGACGTGGCTCAGGAGTTAAGCACCCCGGGTTCAATTCCCAGGACCAAAAAAAAAAAAAAAGGAAAAAAAATTATAAGAGCAAGAACGATGGCATGCAGGACAGAGCCCAAGAAAAATCTTGGCAAATGAAAATGGTGGGTCTCACACGTACCCGCTCGTTGTATTAGGTAGGAACCATGTAGATTAATCATGTGATCATAGAACATGGAAATGGTATAACATAACCCTAAATCCTTAATTTAAACTTCAGGATTGAAAGCCAGGGGGGGCGGTCAGATACATGCAGATGTAAGATTTATAGGGGAGTCTCCCCTTCCTAGCCAAGGCACCCCATCCACACTGTGTGGTTAAAAATATCCCAGCAGTCATGTGGTCAGGCTTTCCACACTTCATAGCTTCATATCTTTAATCACTCTTAAATTTTTGACACATGCCCTTTCCATCTGCTGGTTTTCCAGGATTATGGCTTTTTCGGAAGCTGCTGCCCAAATACTCAAGCAAGACCCCAGTGGGGTTTTGCATGTCCTGAGTGAGCTGACTGTTGCAAATGCTCGCTTTGTAAAATGGAGACTCTGTTGGACTTCGTATTGACTTCCTCACCCATCCATCATTTTTCTCCTGGCAAGAATGTTATGAGAGAAATGTGATTTGATCATACACAAAGGTGATTAAGCCTCGCAACCTCTAGACTTCATTCAGGGGATCTTGCATGCCGAATGCTTGCTTAATGACCGACCCATTTTTTTTTTTTTTTTTGGTTTGTTTTGTTTTTCAACCACTTTGGCTTCAATGCCACCCGTGAGTGAAGGCGCTGTCCATTTGGGTCACTAGGCTGAAGTAAAGATCTGTAAAAGAAGGGGTGGAGGGGAGAGAAGGAAAGGGAGGAAAAATAAATGGAAAGGGAGCAGGGACCAAGAGGTGGAGAAAGGTAGAAAATGAAGGAAAAATAAAAGAGTCAGAGAAGGAGTGAGAAAAAGAAAAGGGAAGGAAGAGGAAAAATGTAAGAGTGGCTACATCAAGGGAAAGAGCTGTAGAAGTGGGAGCAGTGGAGAAGGGAATGGAGATCACCGTGGGAAGGGGGCGAAGCAAGGAAGGTAAGAGAGTTCAAGACACATGACCCTGACTTGATGACGCTTTGACTTTCTGATAATCCAAAAGCTATCTGTGTACATTCAGTAGGGACCATGCATATTTCAAACTGGGAGACCTGCTCTTTTTCTAGCAATATGAAGTACAGCTTCTATTTTGGTGCTGGGCAGAGGTAAAGAGCTGAAGCTCCCAGTCAAATGATCACTGCAGCGTGCTGCGTTGCTGAGCTCTGGTGTTGGGTAGGTGAGGTCTATGCAATGCATTTTTCAACTCAAGATATTTTCCACTTGCAGTAGGTGTTCTGGAAGGTAGCCCTATCATCAGTCAAGGAGCATCTCCTCTCCATCCTCATCACAGTCCCCTCCTCATCCAGATGTCATTGCACAAAGCCCAGAGACAGTGTTGAGACAAGCACAGGCTAAGTTGGATTTGAGGAAAATTTCCAAGCAAATCAGATACTCTTGCATCTGTAATAAAAGGAATTGCCTGTGGCTGCCTATATGGACATTTAAAAGAGCAGTCTTACATAAAATAATAAAAGCAAAACATAATTTCATCAGAAAAATCTCTTGAAACCAGGACAGGATAATGGATTTGCATTGCATGGCATCCACCCAGCACATCACCCCAAACTCCTCGTTACTTTCATCTGACAAAATCCCACTTAGCCGAGCAGAACCCTCTTCTCTGTGTCCTCCAAATGAGTCTCATACTCTAATTCTTGTCCTCTCCCTGGACTCTCTCTAGGGCTCCATTTTCTATTATGTATGTCAATTAGCCTCTCTGAGCTTCAAACTAGACCCGAGAGGATCAGTGACCACACTTTCCAAAGGCTGTTGGTCAGGGAACCGGAGAAATGGGGGATAAATTGGGTGATAGGATGGCTCAGAGGGTCCAACTGGGACTTTGGTTCTCTCTGAGCTATAGTGGGATGGTCCTGTTGACCCATCATGAGCATTACAAAGGCTCCTAAGGACTTTGAACATTTGATCTTAGTTGATCTTTAAAAAACATAATCTGTAATTAGGATAATTTTGCTAAATAAACAAATCTCTCTTGGGAGGTTTCTTTCCTTAGAACCCTGACCTCTGAAGCCATAGGCCCCAGGTAAAGGAGGCCAGGTAGCTGGTGGGGTAGACACTGGGGATGGTGGAGGGGGAAGTGAGTAATTTCAGCAGACTGAAAAGTGGGGACCCTTGATTCTACAAAGTATGCTGAAGACTTGCTCAGAAAATCATCCTCCCAGCAGCTCAGCATTGATATTCCATTCCCACATGCAATGTGGAAAGAGTGTGGGGTGGCTGCTTGGGACAAGCCCCGTACATGTGCCATCAAAGAGCCATTCTTCCTACTGTCCCACTCCAAGTCAGGTCTTCACACAACACCTACTGGGAATAGGATGGTGGGTTCCCAGGAAACGACATCCTTCCTACAGAAGGAGAAGCCTCCATTTCCGTTTCCCTAAGTGCAGCTCTGTGACCCTTCAGAGGGAGGGGGTGCAGCTTGCTGGTGAGCTCGGGAGAAGTAAAATTCAGACAATTTGAGTTTCAGTGCGTTGGGAAGGTAACTTAGCTCCTTTGAGTCTGTTTCCATGTCAGAGAAATGGGTTGTCTCCAACTGAGCTGTACAGATTAAATGCGATGATGCATATAAAAAGTTCAACCCGTAGACCTAGCTCAACATAGCTAGCATTATCGTTGTGGGAATTATTTACTCACTTGGCAAATATTAGTTAGTACCCACTGTGGGTCACATGGTATCATCATTGTTATTAGAAAGCAGTCAGAGTCTCCTTCAGGTA